>JANJGN010000024.1:42261740-42576354 GCA_026770705.1 Isurus oxyrinchus | reverse complement strand
ATTCCTGCCAACACCCCCCGCCAACACCTGCGCCAACACCCCCACCAACATCCCCGCCAACACCCCCGCCAACACCACCGCCAACACCACCGCCAACACGACCGCCAGCACCCCCACCAGGGCCCCCGCCAACACCCCCGCCAACACCCTCACCAAAACCCCTGCCAACACCCCCACCAACACCCCCGTCAACAGCACCGCCAGAATCCCCGCCAGGACCCAGACCAGGACCCCCGCCAGCACCCCCACCAGGACTCCCGCCAACACCCACACCAACACCCCCGCCAGCACCCCCCACCATTACCCCCGCCAACACTCCCCCCAGCACCCCCCGGCCAACACCCATGGACCCCCACCAACACCCCCGCCAACACCCCAACAACACCCACGCCAACACCCCCGCGAATGCCCCCGCCAACACCACCGCCAGCACCCACGCCAGGACACAAGCCAGGACCCCGCCAGGACCCCCGCCAACATCCCCGCCAGGACCCCCACCAACACCTCCGCCAACACCCCTGCCAGGCCCCCCGCCAACACCCCGGTCAACACCCCCGCCAGCACCCACGCCAGGACCCCAGCCAACACTCGCACTAGGACTCCCACCAACACCCCCACCAGAAGCCCCACCAGGACCACCGCCAGGACCCCCGCCAACACCCACACCAACACCCCCACCAACACCCCTGCCAGCACCACCACCAACATCTCTGCCAACATCCCCGCCAGGAGCCCCACCAACACCCCCGCCATCACCCCTGCCAGGACCCCCCACCAACACCGCCACAAGGACCCCTGCCAGGACCCCCGTCAGAGCCCCGCCAACACCCCCGCCAGGACCCCCGCCAACACCCCCGCCAGGACCTCCGCCTGGACCCCTGCTAACAACCCTGCCAGGACTCCCGCCAACACCCCCGCCAACACCTGCGCAAACACCCCCGCCAACACCCCCAGCCAACACCCCCGCCAGGACCCCCACCAACACCCCCGCCAGCACCCCCACCAGGGCCCCCACCAACACCCCCGCCAGAACTCCCGCCAGGACCCAGACCAGGACCCCTGCCAGAACCCCCAACAGGACTCCTGCCAACACCCCCACCAACGCCCCCGCCAGCACCCCTGCCAGCACCCCTGCCAACACTCCCCCCAGCACCCCTGGCCTACACCCACAGACCCCCACCAACAACCCCGCCAACACCCCACCAACACCCACGCCAACACCCCCGCGAACGCCCCCCGCCAAAACCACCGCCAGCACCCCCACCAGGACCCTAGCCAGGACGCCCGCCAAGACACCCGCCAACACCCCGGCCAACACCCCCGCCAACACCCCCGCCAACACCACCGCCAACACCCCCGCCAGGACCCCCGCCAGGACCCCCGCCAACATCCTTGCCAACAAGCCCGCCAACACCCCCGCCAACACCCCTGCCAACACCAGCACTAGCAAACCCACCAGGACCCCCGCCAGGACCCCCGCCAACACCCCCGCCAACACTCCCGCCAACACCCCCGCCATCACCCCTGCCAGGACACCCACCAACACTCCCAGAAGGACCCCTGCCAGGACCCCCATCAGACCCCCCGCCAACACCCCCACCAACACCCCCGCCAGGACCTCCGCCAGGACCCCCCGCTAACAACCCTGCCAGGACTCCAGCCAACACACCCGCCAACACCTGCGCCAACACCCCCACCAACATCCCCGCCAACACCCCCGCCAACACCACCACCAACACCCCCTCCAACACCACCGCCAGCACCCCCACCAGGGCCCCTGCCAACACCCCCGCCAACACCCTCGCCAAAACCACCGCCAACACCCCCCGCCAACACCCCTGTCAACAGCACCGCCAGCACCCCCGCCAGGACATCCACCAAGACCCCCGCCAGGACCCCCGCCAGGACCCCCAGCAGGACCCCCGCCAATACCCCCACCAGGACCCCCGCCAGGACCCCTGCCAGGACCCCCGTCAACACCCCCGCCAACATCCCCGCCAGGACCCCCACCAAAACCCCCGCCAGGACCCCCACCAACACCCCCGCCAGGACCGCCGCCAGGTCCCAGACAAGGACCCCCGCCAACACCCCCGCCAACACCCCCGCCAGGACCCCCACCAACACCCCCACCAGGACCCCCACCTGGACTCCCGCCAGTAGCCCCGCCAACACGCCTGCCAGGACGCCCGCCAACATCCCTGCCAGACCCCCGCCAGGACCCTGGCCAAAACCCCCGCCAACACCCCCCGCAAACACCTCCACCAACAACGCCACAAGCACCCCCGCCAGGACCCCTGCCCACACCCCCACCAACACCCCCACCAGGACCCCCGCCAGGTCCCTGACCAGGACCCCCACCAACACACCCGCCAACACCCCCGCCAACATCCCCGCCAGGACGCCCAACAACACCCCCGCCAACTCCCCTGCCAGGCCCCCCGCCAACACCCCAGTCAACACCCCCGCCAGCACCCCTGCCAGGGCCCCAGCCAACACTCGCGCTAGGACCCCCACCAACACCCCCACCAGAAGCCCCACCAGGACCCCCGCCAGGTCCCCCGCCAACACCCACGCCAACATCCCCACCAACACCCCCGACAGCATCCCCACCAGCACCCCCGCCAGGTCCCCCGCCAACACCCACGCCAACATCCCCACCAACACGCCCGCCAGCATCCCCACCAGGACCCCCACCATGACACCCGCCAGGACCCCCGCCAACACCCACGCCAACATCCCCACCAACACACGCGCCATCACCCTTGCCAGGACCCCCACCAACACCCCCACAAGGACCCCTGCCAGGACCGCCGTCAGAGCCCCGCCAGGACCCCCGCCAACACCCCCGCCAGGACCCCCACCAGGACCCCCGCTAACAACCCTGCCAGGACTCCCGCCAACACCCCCGCCAACATCTGCGCCAACACCCCCACCAACATCACCGCCAACACCCCAGCCAACACCCCCGCCAACAACCCCGCCAACACCCCTGCCAGCACCCCCACCAACATCTCTGCCAACAAGCCCGCCAACACCCCCGCCAGCACCCCTGCCAGCACCCCAGCCAACAGCCCCGCCAACACCACCGCCAACACCCCTGCCAACACCACCACCAGCAAAACCGCCAGGACCCCCGCCAGGACCCCCTCAGGACCCCCGACAACAGCCCCGCCAACACCCCCGCCAACACCCCCGCCAATAGCCCTGCCAACATCCCCACCAGGAGCCCCACCAGCACCCCCGCCATCACCCCTGCCAGGACCCCCACCAACACCCCCACAAGGACCCCTGCCAGGACCGCCGTCAGAGCCCCGCCAGGACCCCCCGCCAACACCCCCGCCAGGACCTCCACCAGGACCCCCGCTAACAACCCTGCCAGGACTCCCGCCAACACCCCCGCCAACATCTGCGCCAACACCCCCACCAACATCACCGCCAACACCCCAGCCAACACCCCCCGCCAACACCACCACCAACACCCCCCGCCAACACCACCGCCAGCATCCCCACCAGGGTCCCCGCCAACACCCCCGCCAACACCCTCGCCAAAACCCCCGCCAACACCCTCGCCAAAACCCCCCGCCAGCAACCCCGCCAGGACCTCCACCAGGACCCCTGCCAGGACCCCTGCCAGCAGCCCCACCAAGGCCCCCGCTAGCACCCCCGCCATTACCCCCGCCAACACTCCCCCCAGCACCCCCGGCCAACACCCACGGACCCCCACCACCACCCCCGCCAACACCCCAACAACACCCCCGCCAACACCCCCTCCAACACCTCCGCCAACACCCCTGCCTACATCCCCGCCAGGACCCCCACCAAGACCCCAGCCAGGACCCCTGCCAGGTCCCAGACCAGGACACCCGCCAACACCCCCGCCAACACCCCCGCCAGGCCCCCCACCAACACCCCCACCAGGACCCCCACCAGGACTCCCGCCAACACCCCCACCAACACCCCCGCCAGCACCCCCGCCATTACCCCCGCCAACACTCCCCCCAGGACCCCCGGCCAACACCCACGGATCCCCACCAACACCCCCGCCAACACCCCAACAACACCCACGCCAACACCCCTGCGAACGCCCCCGCATACACCACCGCCAGCACCCGCGCCAGGACACAAGCCAGGACCCCCACCAGGACCCCCGCCAACATCCCCGCCAGGACCCCCACCAACACCCCCGCCAGGCCCCCCACCAACAGCCCGGTCAACAGCCCTGCCAGCACCCACGCCAGGACCCCAGCCAACACTCGTGCTAGGACTCCCACCAACACCCCCGCCAGAAGCCCCACCAGGACCCCCGCCAGGACCCCCGCCAACACCCACACCAACACCCCCACCAACACCCCTGCCAGCACCACCACCAACATCTCTGCCAACATGCCCGCCAACACCCCCGCCAGCACCCCTGCCAACACCCCCGCCAGCACCCCAGCCAACAGCCCCGCCAACACCACCGCCAACACCCCTGCCAACACCACCACCAGCAAACCCGCCAGGACTCCCGCCAGGACCCCCGCCAACACACCTGCCAATAGTCCCGCCAACATCCCCGCCAGGAGACCCACCAACACCCCCGCCATCACCCCTGCCAGGACCCCCACCAACACCCCACAAGGACCCCTGCCAGGACCCCCCGTCAGAGCCCCGCCAACACCCCCGCCAGGACCCCCCACTAACACCCCCCGCCAGGACCTCCACCAGGATCCCCACTAACAACCCTGCCAGGACTCCCGCCAACACACCCGCCAACACCTGCGCCAACACCCCCACCAACATTCCCGCCAACACCCCCGCCAACACCCCCGCCAACACCACCCGCCAACACCCCCTCCAACACCACCGCCTGCACCCCCACCAGGGCCCCCCGCCAACACCCCCGATAACACCCCCCGCCAACATCCCCGCCAGGTACCCCACCAAAACCCCCGCCATGACCCCCACCAACACCCCCGCCAGGACCCCCGCCAGGTCCCAGACAAGGACCCCCACCAACACCCCCGCCAGGACCCCACCAGGACCCCCACCAACACCCCCACCAGGACCCCCACCTGGACTCCCGCCAGTAGCCCCGCCAACACTCATGCCAGGACGCCCGCCAACATCCCCGCCAGACCCCCGCCAGGACCCCAGCCAAAACCCCCGCCAACACCCCCGCAAGCACCTCCGCCAAAAACCCCACCAGCACCCCCGCCAGGACCCCTGCCCACACCCCCAGCAACACCCCCACCAGGACTCCCGCCAGGTCCCTGACCAGGACCCTCACCAACACACCCGCCAACACCCCCGCCAACATCCCCGCCAGGACCCCCAACAACACCCCCGCCAGGCCCCCCGCCAACACCCCCGCCAACACCCCGGTAAACACCCCCGCCAGGGCCCCAGCCAACACTCGCGCTAGGACCCCCCACCAACACCCCCGCCAGAAGCCCCACCAGGACCCCCACCAGGTCCCCCGCCAACACCCCACGCCAACATCCCCACCAACACCCGCGCCAGCATCCCCACCAGGACCCCCACCATGACACCCGCCAGGACCCCCGCCAACACCCACGCCAACACCCCCACCAACACCCCTGCCAGCATCCCCACGAGGACCCTCACCAGGACACCCGCCAGTACCCCCCGCCAACACTCCCGCCAACACCCCTGCGAGCACCCCCACCAACATCTCTGCCAACATGCCCGCCAACACCCCCGCCAGCACCCCTGCCAACACCCCCGCCAGCACCCCAGCCAACAGCCCCACCAACACCACCGCCAACACCCCTGCCAACATCACCACCAGCAAACCTGCCAGGACCCCTGCCAGGACCCCCTCAGGACCCCCGCCAACAGCCCCGACAACACCCCCGCCAACACCCCCGCCAATAGCCTCGCCAACATACCCACCAGGAGCCCCACCAACACCCCCGCCATCACCCCTGCCACGACCCCCGCCAACACCCCCGCCAACACCCCAACAACACCCACGCCAACACCCCTGCGAACGCCCCCGCCAACACCACCGCCAGTACCCGCGCCAGGGCACAAGCCAGGACCCTCGCCAGGACACCCGCCAACATCCCCGCCAGGACCCCCACCAACACCCCCGCCAACACCCCGGTCAACACCCCTGCCAGCACCCACGCCAGGACCCCAGCCAACACTCACGCTAGGACTCCCACCAACACCCCCGCCAGAAGCCCCACCAGGACCCCCGCCAGGACCCCCGCCAACACCCACACCAACACCCACACCAACACGCCTGCCAGCACCACCACCAACATCTCTGCCAACATGCCCGCCAACACCCCCGCCAGCACCTCTGACAACACCCCCCGCCAGCAGCCCAGCCAACAGCCCCCGCCAACACCACCGCCAACACCCCTGCCAACACCACCACCAGCAAACCCGCCAGGACCCCCGCCAGGACCCCCGCCAACACCCCCGCCAATAGTCCCGCCAACATCCCCACCAGGAGCCCCACCAACACCCCCGCCATCACCCCTGCCAGGACCCCCACCAACACCCCCACAAGGAGCCCTGCCAGGACCCCCGTCAGAGCACTGCCAACACCCCCGCCAGGACCCCCACCAACACCCCCGCCAGGACCTCCACCAGGACCCCCGTTAACAACCCTGCCAGGACTCCCCCCAACACCCCCGCCAACACCTGCGCCAACTCCCCCACCAACATCCCCGCCAACACCCCCCCCCAACACCCCCGCCAACACCACCGCCAACACCCCCTCCAACACCACCACCAGCACCCCCACCAGGGCCCCCCGCCAACACCCCCGCCAACACCCCCGCCAACACCCCCGTCAACAGCACCGCCAGCACCCCCGCCAGGACCTCCACCAGGACCTCCGCCAGGACCCCCGCCAGGACCCCCGCCAACACCCCCGCCAGGACCCCCGCCAGGACCCCTGCCAGGACCCCCGTTAACACCCCCGCCAACACCCCCACCAGGACCCCCACCTGGACTCCCGCCAGTAGCCCCGCCAACACTCCTGCCAGGACGCCCGCCAACATCCCCGCCAGACCCCCGCCAGGACCCCGGCCAAAACCCCCCGCCAACACCCCCGCAAACACCTCCGCCAGCAACCCCACCAGCACCCCCGCCAGGACCCCTGCCCACATCCCCACCAACACCCCCACCAGGACCCCCGCCAGGTCCCTGACCAGGACCCCCACCAACACACCCGCCAACACCCCCCGCCAACATCCCCGCCAGGACCCCCAACAACACCCCCGCCAACTCCCCCGCCAGGCCCCCCGCCAAAACCCCGGTCAGCACCACCACCAGCACCCCCACCAGGGCCCCAGCCAACACTCGCGCTAGGACCCCCACCAACACCCCCCGCCAGAAGCCCCACCAGGACCCCCACCAGGTCCCCCGCCAACACCCACGCCAGCATCCCCACCAGGACCCCCACCATGACACCCGCCAGGACCCCCGCCAACACCCACGCCAACACCCCCACCAACACCCCTGCCAGCATCCCCAGGAGGACGCCCACCAGGACACCCGCCAGTACCCCCCCGCCAACACTCCTGCCAACACACCTGCCAGCACCCCCACCAACATCTCTGCCAACATGCCCGCCAACACCCCCGCCAGCACCCCTGCCAACACTCCCGCCAGCACCCCAGCCAACAGCCCCGCCAACACCACCGCCAACACCCCTGCCAACACCACCACCAGCAAACCCGCCAGGACTCCCGCCAGGACCCCCGCCAACACACCTGCCAATAGTCCCGCCAACATCCCCCGCCAACACCCCAGCCAACACCCCCGCCATCACCCCTGCCAGGACCCCCACCAACACCCCACAAGGACCCCTGCCAGGACCCCCGTCAGAGCCCCGCCAACACCCCCGCCAGGACCCCCACCAACACCCCCGCCAGGACCTCCACCAGGATCCCCACTAACAACCCTGCCAGGACTCCCGCCAACACCCCCGCCAACACCTGCGCCAACACCCCCACCAACATTCCCGCCAACACCCCCGCCAACACCCCCGCCAACACCCCCGCCAACACCACCGCCAACACCCCCTCCAACACCACCGCCAGCACCCCCACCAGGGCCCCCGCCAACACCCCCCGATAACACCCCCGCCAACAACCCCGCCAGGTCCCCCACCAAAACCCCCGCCATGACCCCCACCAACACCCCCGCCAGGACCCCCGCCAGGTCCCAGACAAGGACCCCCGCCAACACCCCCGCCAGGACCCCACCAGGACCCCCACCAACACACCCACCAGGACCCCCACCTGGACTCCCGCCAGTAGCCCCGCCAACACTCATGCCAGGACGCCCGCCAATATCCCCGCCAGACCCCCGCCAGGACCCCAGCCAAAACCCCCGCCAACACCCCCGCAAGCACCTCCGCCAAAAACCCCACCAGCACCCCCGCCAGGACCCCTGCCCACACCCCCACCAACAACCCCACCAGGACTCCCGCCAGGTCCCTGACCAGGACCCTCACCAACACACCCGCCAACACCCCCGCCAACATCCCCGCCAGGACCCCAAACAACACCCCCGCAAACTCCCCCACGAGGCCCCCCGCCAACACCCCCGCCAACACCCCGGTCAACACCCCCGCCAGTGCCTCAGCCAACACTCGCGCTAGGACCCCCACCAACACCCCCGCCAGAAGCCCCACCAGGACCCCCACCAGGTCCCCCGCCAACACCCACGCCAACATCCCCACCAACACCCCCTGCCAGCATCCCCACCAGGACCCCCACCATGACAACCGCCAGGACCCCCGCCAACACCCACGCCAACACCCCCACCAACACTCCTGCCAGCATCCCCACGAGGACCCTCACCAGGACACCCGCCAGTACCCCCGCCAACACTCCCGCCAACACCCCTGCCAGCACCCCCACCAATATCTCTGCCAACATGCCCGCAAACACTCCCGCCAGCACCCCTGCCAACACCCCCGCCAGCACCCCAGCCAACAGCCCCGCCAACACCACCGCCAACACCCCTGCCAACATCACCACCAGCAAACCTGCCAGGACCCCCGCCAGGACCCCCTCAGGACCCCCGCCAACAGCCCCGCCAACACCCCCGCCAACACCCCCGCCAATACCCTCGCCAACATACCCACCAGGAGCCCCACCAACACCCCCGCCATCACCCCTGCCAGGACCCCCGCCAACACCCCCCGCAATCACCCCAACAACACCCACGCCAACACCCCCGCGAACGCCCCCGCCAACACCACCGCCAGTACCCGCGCCAGGGCACAAGCCAGGACTCCCGCCAGGACACCCGCCAACATCCCCGCCAGGACCCCCACCAACATCCCCGCCAACACCCCGGTCAACACCCCTGCCAACACCCCAACAACACCCACGCCAACACCCCCCGCGAACGCCCCCGCCAACACCACCGCCAGTATCCGCGCCAGGGCACAAGCCAGGACCCCCGCCAGGACCCCCACCAACACCCCCCGCCAACACCCCGGTCAACACCCCTGCCAGCACCCACGCCAGGACCACAGCCAACACTCGCTCTAGGACTCCCACCAACACCCCCGCCAGAAGCCCCACCAGGACCCCCGCCAGGACCCCCGCCAACACCCACACCAACACCCACACCAACACGCCTGCCAGCACCACCACCAACATCTCTGCCAACATGCCCGCCAACACCCCCGCCAGCACCTCTGCCAACACCCCCGCCAGCACCCCAGCCAACAGCCCCGCCAACACCACCGCCAACACCCCTGCCAACACCACCACCAGCAAACCCGCCAGGACCCCCGCCAGGACCCCCGCCAACACCCCCGCCAATAGTCCCGCCAACATCGCCACCAGGAGCCCCACCAACACCCCCGCCATCACCCCTGCCAGGACCCCCACCAACACCCCCACCAGGACCCCTGCCAGGACCCCCGTCAGAGCACTGCCAACACCCCCGCCAGGACCCCCACCAACAACCCCGCCAGGACCTCCACCAGGACCCCCGCTAACAACCCTGCCAGGACTCCCCCCCAACACCCCCGCCAACACCTGCGCCAACACCCCCACCAACATCCCCGCCAACACCCCCGCCAACACCCCCGCCAACACCACCGCCAACAACCCCTCCAACACCACCACCAGCACCCCCACCAGGGCCCCCGCCAACACCCCCGCCAACACCCTCGCCAAAACCCCCCGCCAACACCCCCGCCAACACCCCCGTCAACAGCACCGCCAGCACCCCCCGCCAGGACCTCCACCAGGACCCCCGCCAGGACCCCCGCCAGGACCCCCGCCAGGACCCCTGCCAGGACCCCCGTCAGCACCCCCGCCAACATCCCCGCCAGGACCCCCACCAAAACCCCCGCCAGGACCCCCGCCAGGACCCCCACCAACACCCTCGCCAGGTCCCAGACAAGGACCCCTGCCAGCACCCCCGCCAGGACCCCGCCAGGACCCCCACCAACACCCCCACCAGGACCCCCACCTAGACTCCCGCCAGTAGCCCCGCCAACACTCCTGCCAGGACGCCCGCCAACATCCCCGCCAGACCCCCGCCAGGACCCCGGCCAAAACCCCCGCCAACACCCCCGCAAACACCTCCGCCAACAACCCCACCAGCACCCCCGCCAGGACCCCTGCCCACACCCCCACCAACATCCCCACCAGGACCCCCGCCAGGTTCCTGACCAGGACCCCCACCAACACACCCGCCAACACCCCCGCCAACATCCCCGCCAGGACCCCCAACAACACCCCCGCCAACTCCCCCGCCAGGCCCGCCGTCAACACCCCTGTCAACACCCCCGCCAGGGCCCCAGCCAACACTCGCGCTAGGACCCCCCACCAACAACCCCGCCAGAAGCCGCACCAGGACCCCCGCCAGGACCCCCGCCAACACCCACGCCAACACCCTCACCAACACCCCTGCCAGCATCCCCACCAGGACCCCCACCAGGACACCCGCCAGTACCCCCGCCAACACTCCCGCCAACACCCCTGCCAGCACCCCCACCAACATCTCTGCCAACATGCCCACCAACACCCCCGCCAGCACCCCTGCCAACACCCCTGCCAGCACCCCAGCCAACAGCCCCGCCAACACCACCGCCAACACCCCTGCCAACACCACCACCAGCAAACCCGCCAGGATCCCCTCAGGACCCCCGCCAACAGCCCCGACAACACACCCGCCAACACCCCCGCCAATAGCCTCGCCAACATCCCCACCAGGAGCCCCGCCAACATCCCCACCAGGAGCCCCACCAACACCCCCGCCATCACCCCTGCCAGGACCCCCCCCCAACACTCCCACAAGGACCACTGCCAGGACCCCCGTCAGAGCCCCGCCAGGACCGCCGCCAACACCCCCGCCAGGACCTCCGCCAGGACCCCCGCAAACAACCCTACCAGGACTCCCGCCGACACCCCCCGCCAACATCTGCGCCAACGCCCCCACCAACATCACCGCCAACACCCCAGCCAACACCCCCGCCAACACCACCGCCAACACCCCCACCAACAACCCCACCAGCACCCCCGCCAGGACCCCTGCCCACACCCCCACCAACACCCCCACCAGGACCTCCGCCAGGTCCCTGACCAGGAACCCCACCAACACACCCGCCAACACCCCCGCCAACATCCCCGCCAGGACCCCCAACAACACCCCTGCCAACTCCCCCGCCAGGCCCCCCACCAACAACCCGGTCAACACACCCGCCAGGGCCCCAGCCAACACTCGCGCTAGGACCCCCACCAACAACCCCGCCAGAAGCCCCACCAGGACCCCCGCCAGGTCCCCCGCCAACACCCACGCCAACATCCCCACCAACACCCCCGCCAGCATCCCCACCAGGACCCGCACCATGACACCCGCCAGGACCTCCGCCAACACCCACGCCAACACCCCCACCAACACCCCCGCCAATTGCCCCACCAACGTCCCTACCAGGAGCCCCACCAACACTCCCGCCATCACCCCTGCCAGGACCCCCACCAACACCCCGACAAGGACCCCTGCCAGGACCACCGTCAGATCCCCGCCAGGACCCCCGCCAACACCCCCGCCAGGACCTCCGCCTGGACCCCCGCTAACAACCCTGCCAGGACTCCCGCCAACACCCCCGCCAACATCTGAGCCAACACCCCCACCAACATCACCGCCAACACCCCAGCCAACACCCCCGCCAACACCACCGCCAGCAGCACTACCAGGGTCCCCGCCAACACCCCCGCCAACACCCTCGCCAAAACCTCCGCCAACACCACCGCCAACACCCCCGTCAACAGCACCGCCAGCACCCCCGCCAGGACCTCCACCAGGACCCCTGCCAGGACCCCCGCCAGCACCCCCACCAAGGCCCCCGCTAGCACCGCCGCCATTACCCCCACCAACACTCCCCGCAGCACCCCCGGCCAACACCCACGGACCCCCACCAACACCCCCGCCAACACCCCAACAACACCCCCGCCAACACCCCCGCCAAAACCCCCGCCAACACCCCTGCCTACATCCCCGCCAGGACCCCACCAAGACCCCAGCCAGGACCCCTGCCAGGTCCCAGACCAGGACACCCGCCAACACCCCCGCCAACACCCCCGCCAGGACCCCCACCAACACCCCCGTCAGGACCCCCACCAGGACTCCCGCCAACACCCCCAGCAACACCCCCGCCAGCACCCCCGCCATTACCCCCCGCCAACACTCCCCCCAGCAACCCCGGCCAACACACACGGACCCCCACCAACACCCCCGCCAACACCCCAACAACACCCACGCCAACACCCCCGCCAACACCCCCGCCAACACCCCTGCCTACATCCCCGCCAGGACCCCCACCAAGACCCCAGCTAGGACCCCTGCCAGGTCCCAGACCTGGACACCCGCCAACACCCCCGCCAACACCTCCGCCAGGACCCCCACCAACCCCCCGTCAGGACCCCCACCAGGACTCCCGCCAACACCCCCACCAACACCCCCGCCAGCACCCCCGCCATTACTCCCGCCAACACTCCCCCCAGCACCCCCGGCCAACACCCACGGACCCCCACCAACTCCCCCGCCAACACCCCAACAACACCCACGCCAACAACCCCGCGAACGCCCCCGCCAACACCACTGCCATCACCCGCGCCAGGACACAAGCCAGGACCCCCGCCAGGACCCCCGCCAACATCCCCGCCAGGACCCCACCAACACCCCCGTCAGGCCCCCCGCTAACACCCCGGTCAACACCCCCGCCAGCACCCACGCCAGGACCCCAGCCAACACTCGCGCTAGGACTCCCACCAACACCCCCACCAGAATCCCCACCAGGACCCCCGCCAGGACCCCCCGCCAACACCCACACCAACACCCCCACCAACACCCCTGCCAGCATCCCCACCAACATCTCTGCCAACATGCCCGCCAACACCCCCGCCAGCACCCCTGCCAACACCCCCACCAGCACCCCAGCCAACAGCCCCGCCAACACCACCGCCAACACCCCTGCCAAGACCACCACCAGCAAACCCGCCAGGATGCCCACCAGGACCCCCGCCAACACCACCGCCAATAGTCCCGCCAACATCCCCGCCAGGAGCCCAACCAACACGCCCGCCATCACCCCTGCCAGGACCCCCACCAACACCCCCACAAGGACCCCTGCCAGGACCCCCGTCAGAGCCCCGCCAACACCCCCGCCAGGACACCCGCCAACACCCCCGCCAGGACCTCCACCAGGACACCCGCCAACACCACCGCCAATAATCCCGCCAACATCCCCGCCAGGAGCCCAACCAACACGCCCGCCATCACCCCTGCCAGGACCCCCACCAACACCCCCACAAGGACCCCTGCCAGGATCCCCTTCAGAGCCCCGCCAACACCCCCGCCAGGACACCCGCCAACACCCCCACCAGGACCTCCACCAGGACCCCCACCAGGACCCCCGCCAGGACCCCTGGCAGGAACCCCGCCAACACCCTCGCCAGGACCCCCGCCAGGACCCCCGCCAACACCCCTGCCAGGACCCCCGTCAACACCCCCGCCAACATCTCCGCCAGGACCCCCACCAAAACCCCCGCCAGGACCCCCACCAACACCCCTGCCAGGACCCCCGCCAGGTCCCAGACAAGGACCCCCGCCAACACCCCCACCAGGACCCCCACCTGGACTCCCGCCAGTAGCCCCGCCAACACTCCTGCCAGGACGCCCGCCAACGTCCCCGCCAGACCCCCGCCAGGACCCCGGCCAAAACCCCCGCCAACACCCCCGCAAACACCTCCGCCAGCAACCCCACCAGCACCCCCGCCAGGACCCCTGCCCACACCCCCACCAACACCCCCACCAGGACCCCCGCCAGGTCCCTGACCAGGACCCCCACCAACACACCCGCCAACACCCCCGCCAACATCCCCGCCAGGACCCCCAACAACACCCCCGCCAACTCCCCCGCCAGGCCCCCCGCCAACACCCCGGTCAGCACAACCACCAGCACCCCCACCAGGGCCCCAGCCAACACTCGCGCTAGGACCCCCACCAACACCCCCGCCAGAAGCCCCACGAGGACCCCCACCAGGTCCCCCGCCAACACCCACGCCAACATCCCCACCAACACCCCCGCCAGCATCCCCACCAGGACCCCCACCATGACACCCGCCAGGACCCCCGCCAACACCCACGCCAACACCCCCACCAACACCCCTGCCAGCATCCCCAGGAGGACGCCCACCAGGACACCCGCCAGTACCCCCCGCCAACACTCCTGCCAACACCCCTGCCAGCACCCCCACCAACATCTCTGCCAACATGCCCGCCAACACCCCCGCCAGCACCCCTGCCAACACCCCCGCCAGCACCCCAGCGAACAGCCCCGCCAACACCACCGCCAACACCCCTGCCAACACCACCACCAGCAAACCCGCCAGGACCCCCGCCAGGACCCCCTCAGGACCCCCGCCAACAGCCCCGCAACACCCCCGCCAACACCCCCGCCAATAGCCTCACCAACATCCCCACCAGGAGCCCCACCAACACCCCCGCCATCACCCCTGCCAGGACCCCCGCCAACACCCCCGCCAGGACCTCCGCCAGGACCCCCACTAACAACCCTGCCGGGACCCACGCCAACACCCCCGCCAACATCTGCGCCAACACCCCCACCAACATCACCGCCAACACCCCAGCCAACACCCCCGCCAACACCACCGCCAACACCCCCGCCAACACCACCACCAGCACCCCCAACAGGGTCCCCGCCAAGACCCCCGCCAACACCCTCGCCAAAACCCCCGCCAACACCCCCGCCAACAACCCCCGTCAACAGCACCGCCAGCACCCCCGCCAGGACCTCCACCAGGACCCCCGCCAGGACCCCTGCCAGGACACCCGCCAGGACCCCCGCCAACACCCCCGCCAGGACCCCTGCCAGGACCCCCGCCAACACCCCTGCCAGGACCCCCGCCAACACCCCCGCCAACACCCCCGCAACATCCCACGCCAACACCCCCGCCAGGACCCCCGCCATCACCCCCGCCAGGTCCCAGACAAGGATTCCCGCCAACACCCCTCCAACACGCCCACCAGGACCCCCACCAACACCCCCACCAGGAAGCCCACCTGGACTCCCACCAGTAGCCCCGCCAACACCCCCGCCAACACACCCGCCAGCACCCCCACCACCACCATCGCTGACACCCCCGCCAGGACCCCCACCAACACACCCGCAAGGATCCCCGCCAACAGTCCTGCCAGGACCCCCGCCAACATCCCCGCCAGGCCCCCACCAGGACCCCGGCCAAAACCCTCGCCAACACCCCCGCCAACACCTCCGCCAACACCCCAGCCAGCACCCCCGCCGGGACCCCTGCCCACACCCCCACCAACACCCCCACCAGGACCCCCGCCAGGTCCCAGTCCAGGACCACCACCAACAACCCCACCAACAGCCCCGCCAGGCCCCCCGCCAACACCCCGGTCAACACCCCCGCCAGCAACCCCGCCAGGGCCCCAGCCAACACTCGCGCTAGGACCCCCACCAACAAGCCCGCCAGAAGCCCCACCAGGACCCCCGCCAGGACCCCCGCCAACACCCACGCCAACACCCCACCAACACCCCTGCCAGCATCCCCACCAGGACCCCCACCATGACACCCGCCAGTACCCCCCGCCAACACCCCCGCCAACACCCCTGCCAGCACCCCCACCAACATCTCTGCCAACATGCCCACCAACACCCCCACCAGCACCCCTGCCAACACCCCCGCCAGCACCCTAGGCAACAGCCCCGCCAACACCACCGCCAACACTCCCATCAGGACTACCGCCAACACCCCCGCCAACACCCTCGCCAACAACCCCGCCAACACCCCCGCCAACACCCCTGCCAACACCACCACCAGCAAAGCCGCCAGGAACCCCTCAGGACCCCCGCCAACACCCCCACCAACACTCCCGCCAACACCCCCGCCAACACCCCCGCCAACATCCCCACCAGGAGCCCCACCAACACCCCCGCCATCACCCCTGCCAGGACACCCACCACCACCCACACAAGGACCCCTGCCAGGACACCCATCAGAGCCCCGCCAACACCCCTGCCAACACCACCGCCAGGACCCCCGCCAACACACCCGCCAGGATCTCCGCCAAGACCCCCGCTAACAACCCTGCCAGGACTCCCGCCAACACCCCCGCCAACAGCCCCGCCAACACCCCCACCAACAACCCCACCAACACCCCCGCCAACACCCCCGCCAACACCACCGCCAACAACCCTTCCAACAGCACCGCCAGCACCGCCACCAGGGCCCCCGCCAACACCCCCGCCAACACCCTCGCCAAAACCCCCGCCAACACCCCCGTCAACAGCACCGCCAGCACCCCCGCCAGGACCTCCACCAGGACCCCAGCCAGGACCCCCTCCAGGACCCCCGGCAGGACCCCCGCCAACACCCCCGCCAGGACCCCCGCCAGGACCCCCGCCAACACCCCTGCCAGGACCCCCGTCAACACCCCCGCCAACATCCCCGCCAGGACCCCCACCAAAACCCCCGCCAGGACCCCCACCAACACCCCCGCCAGGACCCCCACCAGGTCCCAGACAAGGACCCCCGCCAACACCCCCGCCAGGACCCTGCCAGGACCCCCACCAACACCCCCACCAGGACCCTCACCTGGATTCCCGCCAGTAGCCCCGCCAACGCTCCTGCCAGGACGCCCGCCAACATCCCCGCCAGACCCCCGCCAGGACCCCGGCCAAAACCCCCGCCAACACCCCCGCAAACACCTCCGCCAACAACCCCACCAGCACCCCCGCCAGGACCCCTGCCCACACCCCCACCAACACCCCCACCAGGACCCCCGCCAGGTCCCTGACCAGGACCCCCACCAACACACCCGCCAACACCCCCGCCAACATCCCCGCCAGGACCCCCAACAACACCCCCGCCAACTCCCCCGCCAGGACCCCCGCCAACACCCCAGCCAACACTCGCGCTAGGACACCCACCAACACCCCCGCCAGAAGCCCCACCAGGACCCCCGCCAGGTCCCCCGCCAAAACCCACGCCAACATCCCCACCAACACCCCCGCCAGCATCCCCACCAGGACCCCCACCATGACACCCGCCAGGACCCCCGCCAACACACACGCCAACACCCCCACCAACACCCCTGCCAGCATCCCCACGAGGACCCTCACCAGGACACCCGCCAGTACCCCCCGCCAACAACCCCGCCAACACCCCTGCCAGCACCCCCACCAACATCTCTGCCAACATGCCCGCAAACACTCCCGCCAGCACCCCTGCCAACACCCCCGCCAGCACCCCAGCCAACAGCCCTGCAACACCACCGCCAACACCCCTGCCAACACCACCACCAGCAAACCCGCCAGGACCCCCGCCAGGACCCCCTCAGGACCCCCGCCAACAGCCCCGCCAACACCCCCGCCAACACCCCCGCCAATAGCCTCGCCAACATCCCCACCAGGAGCCCCACCAACACCCCCGCCATCACCCCTGCCAGGACCCCCACCAACACCCCCACAAGGACCCCTGCCAGGACCCCCGTCAGAGCCCCGCCAGGACCGCCGCCAACACCCCCGCCAGGACCTCCGCCAGGACCCCCGCTAACAACCCTGCCAGGAGTCCCGCCAACACCACCGCGAACATCTGCGCCAACACCCCCACCAACATCACCGCCAACACCCCAGCCAACACCCCCGCCAACACCACCGCCAACACCCCCGCCAACACCACCGCCAGCACCCCCACCAGGGTCCCCGCCAACAGCCCCGCCAACACCCTCGCCAAAACCCCTGCCAACACCCCCGCCAACACCCCCGTCAACAGCAACCCCGCCAGGACCTCCACCAGGACCGTTGCCAGGACCCCTGCCAGGACCCCCGCCAGGACCCCGCCAACACCCCCGCCAGGACCCCCGCCAACACCCCTGCCAGGACCCCCGCCAACACCCCCGCCAACACCCCGGCCAAAACCCTCGCCAACACCCCCGCCAACACCTCCACCAACACCCCCGCCAGCACCCCCGCCGGGACCCCTGCCCACACCCCCACCAACACCCCCACCAGGACCCCCGCCAGGTCCCAGACCAGGACCCCCACCAACACACCAGCCAACACCCCCGCCAACATCCCCGCCAGGACCCCCACCAACAACCCCACCAACAGCCCCGCCAGGCCCCCCGCCAACACCCCGGTCAACATTCCCGCCAGCACCCCCGCCAGGGCCCCAGCCAACACTCGCGCTAGGACCCCCACCAACACCCCCGCCAGAAGCCCCACCAGGACCCCCACCAGGTCCCCCGCCAACACCCACGCCAACATCCCCACCAGCACCCCCGCCAGCATCCCCACCAGGATCCCCACCATGACACCCGCCAGGACCCCCGCCAACACCCACGCCAACAGCCCCGCCAACACCACCGCCAACACCCCTGCCAACACCACCACCAGCAAACCCGCCAGGACCCCCGCCAGGACCCCCTCAGGACCCCCGCCAACAGCCCCGCCAACACCCCCGCCAACACCCCCGCCAATAGCCTCGCCAACATCCCCATCAGGAGCCCCACCAACACCCCCGCCATCACCCCTGCCAGGAACCCCGCCAACACCCCCGCCAGGACCTCCGCCAGGACCCCCGCTAACAACCCTTCCAGGACCCCCGCCAACACCCCCGCCAACATCTGCACCAACACCCCCACCAACATCACCGCCAACACCCCAGCCAACACCCCCGCCAACACCACCGCCAACACCACCGCCAGCACCCCCAACAGGGTCCCTGCCAAGACCCCCGCCAACACCCTCGCCAAAACCCCCGCCAACAACCCCGCCAACACCCCCGTCAACAGCACCGCCAGCACCCCCGCCAGAACCTCCACCAGGACCCCCGCCAGGACCCCTGCCAGGACCCCCGCCAGGATCCCCGCCAACACCCCCGCCAGGACCCCTGCCAGGACCCCCACCAACACCCCTGCCAGGACCCCCGCCAGGACCCCCGCCAACACCCCCGCCAACATCCCACGCCAACACCCCCGCCAGGACCCCCGCCAGGTCCCAGACAAGGACCCCCGCCAACACCCCCGCCAACACGCCCACCAGGACCCCCACCAACACCCCCACCAGGAAGCCCACCTGGACTCCCACCAGTAGCCCCGCCAACAGCCCCGCCAATACACCCGCCAACACCCCCGCCACCACCATCGCTGACACCCCCGCCAGGACCCCCACCAACACAACCGCAAGGATCCCCGCCAACACTCCTGCCAGGACCCCCGCCAACATCCCCGCCAGGCCCTCACCAGGACCCCGGCCAAAACCCTCGCCAACACCCCTGCCAGCACCCCCACCAACATCTCTGCCAACATGCCCACCAACACCCCCGCCAGCACCCCTGCCAACACCGCCGCCAGCACCCTAGCCAACAGCCCCGCCAACACCACCGCCAACACCCCCATCAGGACCCCCGCCAACACCCCCGCCAACACCCTCGCCAACAACCCCACCAACACCCCCGCCAACACCCCTGCCAACACCACCACCAGCAAACCCTCCAGGAACCCCTCAGGACCCCCGCCAACACCCCCGCCAACACCCCCGCCAATACCCCCGCCAACACCCTCGCCAACACCCCCGCCAATACCCCCGCCAACATCGCCACCAGGAGCCCCACCAACACCCCCGCCATCACCCCTGCTAGGACCCCCACCACCACCCACACAAGGACCCCTGCCAGGACACCCGTCAGAGCCCCGCCAACACCCTCGCCAACACCACTGCCAGGACCCCCGCCAACACCCCCGCCAGGATCTACGCCAAGACCCCCGCTAACAACCCTGCCAGGACTCCCGCCAACACCCCCGCCAACACCTGCGCCAACACCGCCACCAACATCCCCACCAACAACCCCGCCAACACCCCCGCCAACACCACCGCCAACACCACCGCCAAAACCACCGCCAGCACCCCCACCAGGGCCCCCGCCAACACCCCCACCAACATCCTCACCAAAACCCCCGCCAACACCCCCGCCAACACCCCCGTCAACAGCACCGTCAGCACCCCCTCCAGGACCTCCACCAGGACCCCCGCCAGGACCCCACCAGGACCCCTGCCAGGACCCCCGCCAGGACCCCCGCCATGACCCCTGCCAGGAACCCTTCCAGGACCCCCGCCAACACCGCCGCCAACACCCCCGCCAACACCCCCGCCAATACCCCCGCCAACATCCCCACCAGGAGCCCCACCAACACTTCCGCCATCACCCCTGCCAGGACCCCCACCACCACCCACACAAGGACCCCTGCCAGGACACCCGTCAGAGCCCTGCCAACAACCCCGCCAACACCCCTGCCAGGACCCCCGCCAACACCCCCGCCAGGACCCCTGCCAGGACCCCTTCCAGGACCCCCGCCAACACCCCCGCCAACACCCCCGCCAACACCCCCGCCAACATCCCCGCCAGGACCCAGACCAGGACCCCCACCAACACCCCCGCCAGGACCCCCGCCAACACCCCCGCCAGGACCCCTGCCAGGACACCTTCCAGGACCCCCACCAACACCCCCGCCAACACCCCCGCCAACATCCCCGCCAGGAACTCCACCAACACCCCCACCAGGACCCCCGCCAGGTCCCAGACCAGGACCCCCACCAACACCCCCGCCAACACCCCCGCCAGGACCCCCACCAACACCCCCACCAGGGCTCCCGCCAGTAGCCCCGCCAACACACCCGCCAACACACCCGCCAGCACCCCCCGCCACCACCATCGCCGACACCCCAGCATGGACCCCTGCCAGGACCCCCACCAACACACCCGCAAGGATCCCCGCCAACACCCCTGCCAGGACCCCCGCCAACATCCCTGCCAGGCCCCCGCCAGGACCCCGGCCAAAACCCCCGCCAACACCCCCGCCAACACCTCCGCCAACACCCCCGCAAGCACCCCCGCCAACACCTCCGCCAGCACCCCCACCAGGACCCCTGCCCACACCCCCACCAACACCCCCACCAACACCGCCGCCAGGTCCCAGACCAGGACCCCCACCAACACAACCGCCAGCACCCCCACCAGCACGCCCGCCAGGACCCCCACCAACACACCCACCAGGACCGCCGCCAGGAGTCCCTCCGGTAGCCCCCGCCAACACCCACGCCAACACCCTCGCCAATAACCCCGCCAACACCCCCGCCAACACCCCTGCCAACACCACCACCAGCAAACCCGCTAGGAACCCCTCAGGAACCCCGCCAACACCCCCACCAACACCCCCGCCAACACCACCACCAACACCGCCGCCAGAAGCCCCACCAGGACCCCCACCAGGTCCCCCGCCAACACCCACGCCAACATCCCCCCCACACCCCCGCCAGCATCCCCACCAGGACCCCCACCATGACACCCGCCAGGACCCCCGCCAACACCCACGCCAACACCCCCACCAACACCCCTGCCAGCATCCCCAGGAGGACCCCCACCAGGACACCCGCCAGTACCCCCGCCAACACTCCTGCCAACACCCCTGCCAGCACCCCCACCAACATCTCTGCCAACATGCCCGCCAACACCCCCGCCAGCACCCCTGCCAACACCCCCGCCAGCACCCCAGCCAACAGCCCCGCCAACACCACCGCCAACACCCCTGCCAACACCACCACCAGCAAACCCGCCAGGACCCCCGCCAGGACCCCCTCAGGACCCCCGCCAACAGCCCCGCCAACACCCCCGCAAACACCCCCGCCAATAGCCTCGCCAACATCCCCACCAGGAGCCCCACCAACACCCCCGCCATCACCCCTGCCAGGACCCCCGCCAACACCCCCGCCAGGACCTCCGCCAGGACCCCCGCTAACAACCCTGCCAGGACCCCCGCCAACACCCCCGCCAACCTCTGCGCCAACACCCCCACCAACATCACCGCCAACACCCCAGCCAACACCCCCGCCAACACCACCACCAACACCCCCACCAACACCACCGCCAGCACCCCCAACAGGGTCTCCGCCAAGACCCCCGCCAACACCCTCGCCAAAACCCCCGCCAACACCCCCGCCAACACCCCCGTCAACAGCACCACCAGCACCCCCGCCAGGACCTCCACCAGGACCCCCGCCAGGACCCCTGCCAAGACCCCCGCCAGGACCCCCGCCAACACCCCCGCCAGGACCCCTGCCAGGACCCCCGCCAACACCCCTGCCAGGACCCCCGCCAACACCCCCGCCAACACCCCCGCCAATAGCCTCGCCAACATCCCCACCAGGAGCCCCACCAACACCCCCGCCATCACCCCTGCCAGGACCCCCGCCAACACCCCCGCCAGGACCTCCGCCAGGACCCCCGCTAACAACCCTGCCAGGACCCCCGCCAACACCCCCGCCAACCTCTGCGCCAACACCCCCACCAACATCACCGCCAACACCCCAGCCAACACCCCCGCCAACACCACCGCCAACACCCCCGCCAACACCACCGCCAGCACCCCCAACAGGGTCTCTGCCAGGACCCCCGCCAACACCCTCGCCAAAACCCCCGCCAACACCCCTGCCAACACCACCGTCAACAGCACCGCCAGCACCCCCGCCAGGACCTCCACCAGGACCCCCGCCAGGACCTCTGCCAGGACCCCCGCCAGGACCCCCGCCAACACCCCCCGCCAGGACCCCTGCCAGGACCCCCGCCAACACCCCTGCCAGGACCCCCGCCAACACCCCCGCCAACACACCCGCCAACATCCCACGCCAACACCCCCGCCAGGAAGCCCACCTGGACTCCCACCAGTAGCCCCGCCAACACCCCCGCCAACACAACCGCCAGCACCCCCGCCACCACCATCGCTGACACCCCCGCCAGGACCCCCACCAACACACCCGCAAGGATCCCCGCCAACACTCCTGCCAGGACCCCCGCCAACATCCCCGACAGGCCCCCACCAGGACCCCGGCCAAAACCCTCGCAAACACCCCTGCCAACACCTCCGCCAACACCCCTGCCAGCACCCCCGCCGGGACCCCTGCCCACACCCCCACCAACACCCCCACCAGGACCCCCGCCAGGTCCCAGACCAGGACCACCACCAACAAACCCACCAACAGCCCCGCCAGGCCCCCCGCCAACACCCCGGTCAACACCCCCGCCAGCACCCCCGCCAGGGCCCCAGCCAACACTCGCGCTAGGACCCCCACCAACAAGCCCGCCAGAAGCCCCACCAGGACCCCCGCCAGGACCCCCCGCCAACACCCACGCCAACACCCCACCAACACCCCTGCCAGCATCCCCACCAGGACCCCCACCATGACACCCGCCAGTACCCCCCGCCAACACCCCCGCCAACACCCCTGCCAGCACCCCCACCAACATCTCTGCCAACATGCCCACCAACACCCCCACCAGCACCCCTGCCAACACCCCCGCCAGCACCCTAGCCAACAGCCCCGCCAACACCACCGCCAACACCCCCATCAGGACCCCCGCCAACACCCCCGCCAACACCCTCGCCAACAACCCCGCCAACACCCCCGCCAACACCCCTGCCAACACCATCACCAGCAAAGCCGCCAGGAACCCCTCAGGACCCCCGCCAACACCCCCGCCAACACTCCCGCCAACACCCCCGCCAACACCCCCGCCAGCACCCCCGCCAATACCCCCGCCAACATCGCCACCAGGAGCCCCACCAACACCCCCGCCATCACCCCTGCCAGGACACCCACCACCACCCACACAAGGACCCCTGCCAGGACACCCGTCATAGCCCCGCCAACACCCCTGCCAACACCACCGCCAGGACCCCCGCCAACACACCCGCCAGGATCTCCGCCAAGACCCCCGCTAACAACCCTGCCAGGACTCCCGCCAACACCCCCCGCCAACAGCCCCGCCAACACCCCCACCAACATCCCCACCAACACCCCCGCCAACACCCCCACCAACACCACCGCCAACAACCCTTCCAACACCACCACCAGCACCCCCACCAGGGCCCCCACCAACACCCCCGCCAACATCCTCGCCAAAACCCCCGCCAACACCCCCGCCAACACCCCCGTCAACAGCACCGGCAGCACCCCCGCCAGGACCTCCACCAGGACCCCCGCCAGGACCCCCTCCAGGACCCCCGGCAGGACCCCCGCCAACACCCCCGCCAGGACCCCCACCAGGACCCCCGCCAACACCCCTGCCAGGACCCCCGTCAACACCCCCGCCAACATCCCCGCCAGGACCCCCACCAAAACCCCCGCCAGGACCCCCACCAACACCCCTGCCAGGACCCCCGCCAGGTCCCAGACAAGGACCCCCGCCAACACCCCCGCCAGGACCCTGCCAGGACCCCCACCAACACCCCCACCTGGACCCTCACCTGGATTCCCGCCAGTAGCCCCGCCAACGCTCCTGCCAGGACGCCCGCCAACATCCCCGCCAGACCCCCACCAGGACCCCGGCCAACACTCGCGCTAGGACCCCCACCAACACCCCCGCCAGAAGCCCCACCAGGACCTCCGCCAGGTCCCCCGCCAACACCCACGCCAACATCACCACCAACACCCCCGCCAGCATCCCCACCAGGACCCCCACCATGACACCCGCCAGGACCCCCGCCAACACCCACGCCAACACCCCCACCAACACCCCAGCCAGCATCCCCACGAGGACCCTCACCAGGACACCCGCCAGTACCCCCCGCCAACACTTCCGCCAACACCCCTGCCAGCACCCCCACCAACATCTCTGCCAACATGCCCGCAAACACTCCCGCCAGCACCCCTGCCAACACCCCAGCCAGCACCCCAGCCAACAGCCCCGCCAACACCACCGCCAACACCCCTGCCAACACCACCACCAGCAAACCCGCCAGGACCCCCGCCAGGACCCCCTCAGGACCCCCGCCAACAGCCCCGCCAACACCCCCGCCAACACCCCCGCCAATAGCCTCGCCAACATCCCCACCAGGAGCCCCACCAACACCCCCGCCATCACCCCTGCCAACACCCCCACCAACACCCCCACAAGGACCCCCACCAGGGTCCCCGCCAACAGCCCCGCCAACACCCTCGCCAAAACCCCTGCCAACACCCCCGCCAACACCCCCGTCAACAGCACCCCCGCCAGGACCTCCACCAGGACCGCCGCCAGGACCCCTGCCAGGACCCCCGCCAGGACCCCCGCCAACACCCCCGCCAGGACCCCCGCCAACAAACCCTGCCAGGACCCCCGCCAACACCCCCGCCAACACCCCCGCCAACATCCCACGCCAACACCGCCGCCAGGACCCCCGCCAGGACTCCCGCCAGGTCCCAGAGAAGGACCCCTGCCAACACCCCCGGCAACACCCCCGCCAGGACCCCCACCAACACCCCCACCAGGATGCCCACCTGGACTCCCACCAGTAGCCCCGCCAACACCCCCGCCAACACACCCTCCAGCACCCACGCCACCACCATCGCCGACACCCCCGCCAGGACCCCCGCCAGGACCCCCGCCGGGACCCCCACCAACACACCCGCAAGGATCCCCGCCAACACTCCTGCTAGGACCCCCGCCAACATCCCCGCCAGGCCCCCACCAGGACCCCGGCCAAAACCCCCGCCAACACCCCCGCCAACACCTCCGCCAACACCCCCGCCAGCACCAGCGCCGGGACCCCTGCCCACACCCCCACCAACACCCCCACCAGGACCCCCGCCAGGTCCCAGACCAGGACCCCCACCAACACACCAGCCAACACCCCCGCCAACATCCCCGCCAGGACCCCCACCAACAACCCCACCAACAGCCCCGCCAGGCCCCCCGCCAACACCCCGGTCAACACCCCCGCCAGCACCCCCGCCAGGGCCCCAGCCAACACTCGCGCTAGGACCCCCACCAACACCCCCGCCAGAAGACCCACCAGGACACCCGCCAGGACCCCTGCCAACACCCACGCCAACACCCCACCAACACCCCTGCCAGCATCCCCACCAGGACCCCCACCATGACACTCGCCAGTACCCCCCGCCAACACCCCCGCCAACACCCCTGCCAGCACCCCCACCAACATCTCTGCCAACATGCCCACCAACACCCCCGCCAGCACCCCTGCCAACACCCCCGCCAGCACCCTAGCCAACAGCCCCACCAACACCACCGCCAACACCCCCATCAGGACCCCCGCCAACACCCCCGCCAACACCCTCACCAACAACCCCACCAACACCCCCGCCAACACCCCTGCCAACACCACCACCAGCAAACGCTCCAGGAACCCCTCAGGACCCCCGCCAACACCCCTGCCAACACCCCCGCCAATACCCCCACCAACACCCCCGCCAACACCCCTGCCAATACCCCCGCCAACATCGCCACCAGGAGCCCCACCAACACCCCCGCCATCACCCCTGCTAGGACCCCCACCACCACCCACACAAGGACCCCTGCCAGGACACCCGTCAGTGCCCCGCCAACACCCTCGCCAACACCACTGCCAGGACCCCCGCCAACACCCCCGCCAGGATCTACGCCAAGACCCCCGCTAACAACCCTGCCAGGACTCCCGCCAACACCCCCACCAACATCCTCACCAAAACCCCCGCCAACACCCCCGCCAACACCCCTGTCAACAGCACCGTCAGCACCCCCTCCAGGACCTCCACCAGGACCGCCGCCAGGACCCCACCAGGACCCCTGCCAGGACCCCCGCCAGGACCCCCGCCAGGACCCCTGCCAGGACCCCCGCCAGGACCCCCGCCAGGACCCCTGCCAGGACCCCTTCCAGGACCCCCGCCAACACCCCGCCAACACCCCCGCCAACACCCCCGCCAACACCCCCCGCCAATACCCCCGCCAACATCCCCACCAGGAGCCCCACCAACAACCCCGCCAACACCCCTGCCAGGACCCCCGCCAACACCCCCACCAGGACCCCTGCCAGGACCCCTTCCAGGACGCCCGCCAACACCCCCGCCAACACCCCCGCCAACATCCCCGCCAGGACCCAGACCAGGACCCCCACCAACACCCCCGCCAACACCCCTGCCAGGACCCCCGCCAACACCCCCGCCAGGACCCCTGCCAGGACCCCTTCCAGGACCCCCACCAACACCCCCGCCAACACCCACACCAACACCCCCGCCAACACCCCTGCCAGCACCCCCACCAACATCTCTGCCAACATGCCCACCAACACCCCCGCCAGCACCCCTGCCAACACCCCCGCCAGCACCCTAGCCAACAGCCCCGCCAACATCACCGCCAACACCCCCATCATGACCCCCGCCAACACCCCCGCCAACACCCTCACCAACAACCCCACCAACACCCCCGCCAACACCCCTGCCAACACCACCACCAGCAAACGCTCCAGGAACCCCTCAGGACCCCCGCCAACACCCCTGCCAACACCCCCGCCAATACCCCCACCAACACCCCCGCCAACACCCCTGCCAATACCCCCGCCAACATCGCCACCAGGAGCCCCACCAACACCCCCGCCATCACCCCTGCTAGGACCCCCACCACCACCCACACAAGGACCCCTGCCAGGACCCCCATCAGAGCCCCGCCAACACACCCGCCAACACCACCGCCAGGACCCCCGCCAACACCCCTGCGAGGATCTCCGCCAGGACCCCCGCTAACAACCCTGCCAGGACTCCCGCCAACACCCCCGTCAACATTCCCGCCAACACCCCCGCCAACACCACCGCCAACACCACTGCCAACACCACCGCCAGCACCCCCACCAGGGCCCCCGCCAACACCCCCGCCAACACCCTCGCCAAAACCCCTGCCAACACCCCCGCCAACACACCCGTCAACAGCACCACCAGCACCCCCACCAGGACCTCCACCAGGACCCCCGCAAGGACCCCACCAGGACCCCCGCCAACACCCCCGCCAGGACCCCCGCCAGGACCCCTGCCAACACCCCTGCCAGGACCCCCGCCAACACCCCCGCCAGCACCCCCGCCAGGACCCCCGCCAACACTCCCGCCAACACCCCCGCCAACATCCCCGCCAGGACCTCCACCAACACCCCCACCAGGTCCCCCGCCAGGTCCCAGACTAGGACCCCCGCCAACACCCCCGCCAGGACCCCCACCAACACCCCCACCAGGACCCCCACCTGGGCTCCCGCCAGTAGCCCCGCAAACACACCCGCCAACACACCCGCCAGCACCCCCGCCAACACCATCGCCGACACCCCAGCCAGGACCCCTGCCAGGACTCCCACCACCACACCCGCAAGGATCCCCGCCAACACCCCTGCCAGGACCCCCACCAACATCCCTGCCAGGCCCCCGCCAGGACCCCGGCCAAAACCCCCGCCAACACCCCCGCCAACACCTCCGCCAACACCCCCGCCAGCACCCCCGCCAAGACCTCCGCCAGCACCCCGACCTGGACCCCTGCCCACACCCCCACCAACACCCCCACCAACACCCCCACCAGGTCCCAGACCAGGACCCCCGCCAACACCCCCGCCAACACCCCTGCCAGGACCCCCACCAACAGACCCACCAGAACCCCCGCAGGAGTCCCTCCAGTAGCCCCGTCAACACCCCCGTCAACGCCCCCGCCAACACCCCCGCCAACATTCTCGCCAACACCACCGCCAGCACCCCAGCCAACCACCCCGCCAACACCCCCGCCTTGACCCCCGCCCACATCCC
This sequence comes from Isurus oxyrinchus, assembly GCA_026770705.1. Lineage (NCBI taxonomy): Eukaryota > Metazoa > Chordata > Chondrichthyes > Lamniformes > Lamnidae > Isurus > Isurus oxyrinchus. The sequence continues at coordinate 42,547,223 of JANJGN010000024.1, read as the reverse complement.
ACCAGGACCCCCGCCAACACCCCCGCCAGGACGCCTGCCAACACCCCCACCAGGACCCACACCAGGACCCCTGCCAACACCCCCACCAGGCCCCCCGCCAGGACCCCCGCCAGGACCCCAGCCAACCACCGCGCCAACACCACCGCCTTGACCCCCACCAACAACCCCGCCAGGCCCCCCGCCAGGACCCCAGCCAACCACCCCGCCAAAACCCCCGCCTTGACCGCCGCCAATACACCCGCCAGGACCCCCGCCAGGACCTCCGCCAACAGCCCCACCAACACCCCCGCCAGCACCCCGCCAGGACCCCCGCCAACACCCCCACCAGCACCCCCGCCAACACCTCGCCTTCATCCCTGCCAACACCCCCGCCAGCACCCCCGCCAACACCCCCACCAACACCCCCGACAGGACCCCTGCCAACAGCACCTCCAGCACCCCCACCAGGTCTCCCGCCAGGAACCCCGCCAACATGCCAGGACTTTCGCCAGGACACCTGCCAACACCCCTGCCAGGTCCCCCGCCAACAGACCTGCCAACACCCCCGCCAACAGCCCCGCCAACAGCCCCGCCAACACCCCGGCCAACAATACCGCCGACACCCCTGCCAACACCCCCGCCAACACCCCCACCAGGACCCCCGCCAACACCCCTGCCAGGACCCCTGCCAGGACACCTGCCAACACCCCCGCCAACATCCCCGCCTACATCCCCACCAGGACCCCCACCAACACCCTCGCCAGGACCCCCGCCAGGTCCCAGACCAGGACCCCCACCAACACCACCGCCAACACCCCCACCAACACCCCCACCAGGACCCCCACCAACACCCCCACCAGGACCCCCGCCAGGTCTCTCGCCAGTAGCCCCGCCAACACCCCCGCCAACACCCCTGCCAGCACCCCCGCCAGGACCCCCAACAACACCCCCGCCAACTCCCCCACCAGGCTCCCCGCCAACACCCCGGTCAACACCCCCCGCCAGCACCCCCGCCAGGGCCCCAGCCAACTCTCGCGCTAGGACCCCCACCAACACCCCCGCCAGAAGCCCCACCAGGACCCCCACCAGGTCCCCCGCCAACACCCACGCCAACATCCCCACCAACACCCCCGCCAGCATCCCCACCAGGACCCCCACCATGACACCCGCCAGGACCCCCGCCAACACCCACGCCAACACCCCCACCAACACCCCTGCCAGCATCCCCACGAGGACCCCCACCAGGACACCCGCCAGTACCCCCCGCCAACACTCCCGCCAACACCCCTGCCAGCACCCCCACCAACATCTCTGCCAACATGCCCGCCAACACCCCCGCCATCACCCCTGCCAGGACCCCCACCAACACCCCCACAAGGACCCCTGCCAGGACCCCCATCAGAGACCCGCCAGGACCGCCGCCAACACACCCGCCAGGACCTCCGCCAGGACCCCAACTAACAACCCTGCCAGGACTCCCGCCAACACCCCCGCCAACATCTGCGCCAACACCCCCGCCAACACCACCGCCAACACCCCCGCCAACACCACCGCCAGCACCCCCACCAGGGTCCCCGCCAACACCCCCGCCAACACCCTCGCCAAAACCCCTGCCAACACCTCCGCCAACACCCCCGTCAACAGCACCGCCAGCACCCCCGCCAGGACCTCCACCAGGACCCCCGCCAGGACCTCTGCCAGGACCCCCGCCAGGACCCCCGCCAACACCCCCGCCAGGACCCCGTCAGGACCCCCGCCAACACCCCTGCCAGGACCCCCGCCAACACCCCCGCCAACACCCCCGCCAACATCCCACGCCAACACCCCCGCCAGGACCCCCGCCAGGTCCCAGACAAGGACCCCCGCCAACACCCCCGCCAGGACCCCCGCCAGGACCCCCACCAACACCCCCCACCAGGATGCCCACCTGGACTCCCACCAGTAGCCCCGCCAACACCCCCGCCAACACACCCGCCAGCACCCCCGCCACCACCATCGCCAACACCCCCGCCAGGACCCCGCCAAGTCCCCGCCAGGACCCCCGCCAGGACCCCCGCCAGGACACCCACCAACACACCCGCAAGGACCCCCGCCAACACCCCCGCCAACACTCCCGCCAACACCCCCGCCAACACCACCGCCAACACCCCCCGCCAATACCCCCGCCAACATCGCCACCAGGAGCCCCACCAACACCCCCGCCATCACCCCTGCCAGGACACCCACCACCACCCACACAAGGACCCCTGCCAGGACACCCGTCATAGCCCCGCCAACACCCCTGCCAACACCACCGCCAGGACCCCCGCCAACACACCCGCCAGGATCTCCGCCAAGACCCCCGCTAACAACCCTGCCAGGACTCCCGCCAACACCCCCGCCAACAGCCCCGCCAACACCCCCACCAACATCCCCACCAACACCCCCGCCAACACCCCCACCAACACCACCGCCAACAACCCTTCCAACACCACCACCAGCACCCCCACCAGGGCCCCCACCAACACCCCCGCCAACATCCTCGCCAAAACCCCCGCCAACACCCCCGCCAACACCCCCGTCAACAGCACCGGCAGCACCCCCGCCAGGACCTCCACCAGGACCCCCGCCAGGACCCCCTCCAGGACCCCCGGCAGGACCCCCGCCAACACCCCCGCCAGGACCCCCACCAGGACCCCCGCCAACACCCCTGCCAGGACCCCCGCCAGGACCCCCGCCGGGACCCCCACCAACACACCCGCAAGGATCCCCGCCAACACTCCTGCTAGGACCCCCGCCAACATCCCCCGCCAGGCCCCCACCAGGACCCCGGCCAAAACCCCCGCCAACACCCCCGCCAACACCTCCGCCAACACCCCCGCCAGCACCAGCACCGGGACCCCTGCCCACACCCCCACCAACACCCCCACCAGGACCCCCGCCAGGTCCCAGACCAGGACCCCCACCAACACACCAGCCAACACCCCCGCCAACATCCCCGCCAGGACCCCCACCAACAACCCCACCAACAGCCCCGCCAGGCCCCCCGCCAACACCCCGGTCAACACCCCCGCCAGCACCCCCGCCAGGGCCCCAGCCAACACTCGCGCTAGGACCCCCACCAACACCCCCGCCAGAAGACCCACCAGGACACCCGCCAGGACCCCCGCCAACACCCACGCCAACACCCCACCAACACCCCTGCCAGCATCCCCACCAGGACCCCCACCATGACACTCGCCAGTACCCCCGCCAACACCCCCGCCAACACCCCTGCCAGCACCCCCACCAACATCTCTGCCAACATGCCCACCAACACCCCCGCCAGCACCCCTGCCAACACCCCCGCCAGCACCCTAGCCAACAGCCCCGCCAACACCACCGCCAACACCCCCATCAGGACCCCCGCCAACACCCCCGCCAACACCCTCACCAACAACCCCACCAACACCCCCGCCAACACCCCTGCCAACACCACCACCAGCAAACGCTCCAGGAACCCCTCAGGACCCCCGCCAACACCCCTGCCAACACCCCCGCCAATACCCCCACCAACACCCCCGCCAACACCCCTGCCAATACCCCCGCCAACATCGCCACCAGGAGCCCCACCAACACCCCCGCCATCACCCCTGCTAGGACCCCCACCACCACCCACACAAGGACCCCTGCCAGGACACCCGTCAGAGCCCCGCCAACACCCTCGCCAACACCACTGCCAGGACCCCCGCCAACACCCCCGCCAGGATCTACGCCAAGACCCCCGCTAACAACCCTGCCAGGACTCCCGCCAACACCCCCGCCAACACCACCGCCAAAACCACCGCCAGCACCCCCACCAGGGCCCCCGCCAACACCCCCACCAACATCCTCACCAAAACCCCCGCCAACACCCCCGCCAACACCCCTGTCAACAGCACCGTCAGCACCCCCTCCAGGACCTCCACCAGGACCGCCGCCAGGACCCCACCAGGACCCCTGCCAGGACCCCCGCCAGGACCCCCGCCAGGACCCCTGCCAGGACCCCCGCCAGGACCCCCGCCAGGACCCCTGCCAGGACCCCTTCCAGGACCCCCGCCAACACCCCGCCAACACCCCCGCCAACACCCCCGCCAACACCCCCGCCAATACCCCCGCCAACATCCCCACCAGGAGCCCCACCAACAACCCCGCCATCACCCCTGCCAGGACCCCCACCACCACCCACACAAGGACCCCTGCCAGGACACCCGTCAGAGCTCTGCCAACAACCCCGCCAACACCCCTGCCAGGACCCCCGCCAACACCCCCGCCAAGACCCCTGCCAGGACCCCTTCCAGGACCCCCGCCAACACCCCCGCCAACACCCCCACCAACACCCCCGCCAACATCCCCGCCAGGACCCAGACCAGGACCCCCACCAACACCCCCGCCAACACCCCTGCCAGGACCCCCGCCAACACCCCCGCCAGGACCCCTGCCAGGACCCCTTCCAGGACCCCCACCAACACCCCCGCCAACACCCACACCAACACCCCCGCCAACACCCCTGCCAGCACCCCCACCAACATCTCTGCCAACATGCCCACCAACACCCCCGCCAGCACCCCTGCCAACACCCCCGCCAGCACCCTAGCCAACAGCCCCGCCAACATCACCGCCAACACCCCCATCAGGACCCCCGCCAACACCCCCGCCAACACCCTCACCAACAACCCCACCAACACCCCCGCCAACACCCCTGCCAACACCACCACCAGCAAACGCTCCAGGAACCCCTCAGGACCCCCGCCAACACCCCTGCCAACACCCCGGCCAATACCCCCACCAACACCCCCGCCAACACCCCTGCCAATACCCCCGCCAACATCGCCACCAGGAGCCCCACCAACACCCCCGCCATCACCCCTGCTAGGACCCCCACCACCACCCACACAAGGACCCCCCATCAGAGCCCCGCCAACACACCCGCCAACACCACCGCCAGGACCCCCGCCAACACCCCTGCGAGGATCTCCGCCAGGACCCCCGCTAACAACCCTGCCAGGACTCCCGCCAACACCCCCGTCAACATTCCCGCCAACACCCCCGCCAACACCACCGCCAACACCACTGCCAACACCACCGCCAGCACCCCCACCAGGGCCCCCGCCAACACCCCCGCCAACACCCTCGCCAAAACCCCTGCCAACACCCCCGCCAACACACCCGTCAACAGCACCACCAGCACCCCCACCAGGACCTCCACCAGGACCCCCGCAAGGACCCCGCCAGGACCCCCGCCAACACCCCCGCCAGGACCCTCGCCAGGACCCCTGCCAACACCCCTGCCAGGACCCCCGCCAACACCCCCGCCAGCACCCCCGCCAGGACCCCCGCCAACACTCCCGCCAACACCCCCGCCAACATCCCCGCCAGGACCTCCACCAACACCCCCACCAGGTCCCCCGCCAGGTCCCAGACTAGGACCCCCGCCAACACCCCCGCCAGGACCCCCACCAACACCCCCACCAGGACCCCCACCTGGGCTCCCGCCAGTAGCCCCGCAAACACACCCGCCAACACACCCGCCAGCACCCCCGCCAACACCATCGCCGACACCCCAGCCAGGACCCCTGCCAGGACTCCCACCACCACACCCGCAAGGATCCCCGCCAACACCCCTGCCAGGACCCCCACCAACATCCCTGCCAGGCCCCCGCCAGGACCCCGGCCAAAACCCCCGCCAACACCCCCGCCAACACCTCCGCCAACACCCCCGCCAGCACCCCCGCCAAGACCTCCGCCAGCACCCCGACCTGGACCCCTGCCCACACCCCCACCAACACCCCCACCAACACCCCCACCAGGTCCCAGACCAGGACCCCCGCCAACACCCCCGCCAACACCCCCGCCAGGACCCCCACCAACAGACCCACCAGAACCCCCGCAGGAGTCCCTCCAGTAGCCCCGTCAACACCCCCGTCAACGCCCCCGCCAACACCCCCGCCAACATTCTCGCCAACACCACCGCCAGCACCCCAGCCAACCACCCCGCCAACACCCCCGCCTTGACCCCCGCCCACATCCCACCAGGACCCCCGCCAACACCCCCGCCAGGACGCCTGCCAACACCCCCACCAGGACCCACACCAGGACCCCTGCCAACACCCCCACCAGGCCCCCCGCCAGGACCCCCGCCAGGACCCCAGCCAACCACCGCGCCAACACCACCGCCTTGACCCCCACCAACAACCCCGCCAGGCCCCCCGCCAGGACCCCAGCCAACCACCCCGCCAAAACCCCCGCCTTGACCGCTGCCAATACACCCGCCAGGACCCCCGCCAGGACCTCCGCCAACAGCCCCACCAACACCCCCGCCAGCACCCCGCCAGGACCCCCCGCCAACACCCCCACCAGCACCCCCGCCAACACCTCGCCTTCATCCCTGCCAACACCCCCGCCAGCACCCCCGCCAACACCCCCACCAACACCCCCGACAGGACCCCTGCCAACAGCACCTCCAGCACCCCCACCAGGTCTCCCGCCAGGAACCCCGCCAACATGCCAGGACTTTCGCCAGGACACCTGCCAACACCCCTGCCAGGTCCCCCGCCAACAGACCTGCCAACACCCCCGCCAACACCCCCGCCAACAGCCCCGCCAACACCCCGGCCAACAATACCGCCGACACCCCTGCCAACACCCCCGCCAACACCCCCACCAGGACCCCCGCCAACACCCCTGCCAGGACCCCTGCCAGGACACCTGCCAACACCCCCGCCAACATCCCCGCCTACATCCCCACCACGACCCCCACCAACACCCTCGCCAGGACCCCCGCCAGGTCCCAGACCAGGACCCCCACCAACACCACCGCCAACACCCCCACCAACACCCCCACCAGGACCCCCACCAACACCCCCACCAGGACCCCCGCCAGGTCTCTCGCCAGTAGCCCCGCCAACACCCCCGCCAACACCCCTGCCAGCACCCCCGCCAGGACCCCCAACAACACCCCCGCCAACTCCCCCACCAGGCTCCCCGCCAACACCCCGGTCAACACCCCCGCCAGCACCCCCGCCAGGGCCCCAGCCAACTCTCGCGCTAGGACCCCCACCAACACCCCCGCCAGAAGCCCCACCAGGACCCCCACCAGGTCCCCCGCCAACACCCACGCCAACATCCCCACCAACACCCCCGCCAGCATCCCCACCAGGACCCCCACCATGACACCCGCCAGGACCCCCGCCAACACCCACGCCAACACCCCCACCAACACCCCTGCCAGCATCCCCACGAGGACCCCCACCAGGACACCCGCCAGTATCCCCGCCAACGCTCCCGCCAACACCCCTGCCAGCACCCCCACCAACATCTCTGCCAACATGCCCGCCAACACCCCCGCCATCACCCCTGCCAGGACCCCCACCAACACCCCCACAAGGACCCCTGCCAGGACCCCCATCAGAGACCCGCCAGGACCGCCGCCAACACACCCGCCAGGACCTCCGCCAGGACCCCCACTAACAACCCTGCCAGGACTCCCGCCAACACCCCCGCCAACATCTGCGCCAACACCCCCGCCAACACCACCGCCAACACCCCCGCCAACACCACCGCCAGCACCCCCACCAGGGTCCCCGCCAACACCCCCGCCAACACCCTCGCCAAAACCCCTGCCAACACCTCCGCCAACACCCCCGTCAACAGCACCGCCAGCACCCCCGCCAGGACCTCCACCAGGACCCCCGCCAGGACCTCTGCCAGGACCCCCGCCAGGACCCCCGCCAACACCCCCGCCAGGACCCCGTCAGGACCCCCGCCAACACCCCTGCCAGGACCCCCGCCAACACCCCCGCCAACACCCCCCGCCAACATCCCACGCCAACACCCCCGCCAGGACCCCCGCCAGGTCCCAGACAAGGACCCCCGCCAACACCCCCACCAGGACCCCCGCCAGGACCCCCACCAACACCCCCCACCAGGATGCCCACCTGGACTCCCACCAGTAGCCCCGCCAACACCCCCGCCAACACACCCGCCAGCACCCCCGCCACCACCATCGCCAACACCCCCGCCAGGACCCCGCCAAGTCCCCGCCAGGACCCCCAGCCAGGACCCCCGCCAGGACACCCACCAACACACCCGCAAGGATCCCCGCCAACACTCCTGCCAGGACCCCCGCCAACATCCCCGCCAGGCCCCCACCAGGACCCCGGCCAAAATCTCGCCAACACCCCCGCCAACACCACCGCCAACACCCCCGCCAGCACCCCCGCCGGGACCCCTGCCCACACCCCCACCAACACCCCCACCAGGTCCCAGACCAGGACCCCCACCAACACAGCAGCCAACACCCCCGCCAACATCCCCACCAGGACCCCCACCAACAACCCCACCAACAGCCCAGCCAGGCCCCCCGCCAACACCCCGGTCAACACCCCCGCCAGCACCCCAGCCAACACTCGCGCTAGGACCCACACCAACACCCCCGCCAGAAGCCCCACCAGGACCCCCGCCAGGACCCCCGCCAACACCCACGCCAACACCCCCGCCAAAACCCCTGCCAACACCACCACCAGCAAACCCGCCAGGAACCCCGCAGGACCCCGCCAACACCCCCACCATCAACCCTGCCAGGACCCCCACCACCACCCACACAAGGACCCCTGCCAGGACACCCGTCAGAGCCCGCCCAACACCCCCGCCAGGACCCCCGCCAACACCCACGCCAACACCCCCGCCAACACCCCTGCCAGCACCCCCACCAACATCTCTGCCAACATGCCCACCAACACCCCCGCCAGCACCCCTGCCAACACCCCCGCCAGCACCCTGGCCAACAACCCCGCCAACACCACCGCCAACACTCCCATCAGGACCCCCGCCAACACCCCCGCCAACACCCTCGCCAACAACCCCGCCAACACCCCCCGCCAACACCCCTGCCAACACCACCACCAGCAAACCCGCCAGGAACCCCTCAGGACCCCGCCAACACCCCCGCCATCACCCCTGCCAGGACCCCCACCACCACCCACACAAGGACCCCTGCCAGGACACCCGTCAGAGCCCGCCCAACACCCCCGCCAGGACCCCCGCCAACACCCCCGCCAGGATCTCCGCCAGGACCCCCGCTAACAACCCTGCCAGGACTCCCGCCAACACCCCCGCCAACACCTGCGCCAACACCCCCACCAACATCCCCGCCAACACCCCCGCCAACACCCCCACCAACACCACCGCCAACACCACCGCCAAAACCACCGCCAGCACCCCCACCAGGGCCCCCGCCATCACCCCCGCCAACATCCTCGCCAAAACCCCCGCCAAGACCCCCGCCAACACCCCCAACAACTGCACCGCCAGCACCCCCTCCAGGATCTCCACCAGGACCCCCGCCAGGACCCCGCCAGGACACCTGCCAGGACCCCCGCCAACACCCCCGCCAGGACCCCTGCCAGGACCCCCACCACCACACACACAAGGACCCCTGCCAGGACACCCGTCAGAGCCCTGCCAACAACTCCGCCAACACCACCGCCAGGACCCCCGCCAACACCCCCGCCTGGATCTCCGCCAAGACCCCCGCTAACAACCCTGCCAGGACTCCCACCAACACCCCCGTCAACACCTGCGCCAACACCCCCACCAACATCCCCGCCAACACCCCCGCCAACACCACCGCAACACCACCGCCAAAACCACCGCCAGCACCCCCACCAGGGCCCCCGCCAACACCCCTGCCAACATCCTCGCCATAACCCCCGCCAACACCCCCGCCAACACCCCTGTCAACAGCACCGCCAGCACCCCCGCCAGGACCTCCACCAGGACCCCCGCCAGGACCCCGCCAGGACCCCTGCCAGGACCCCCGCCAACACCCCCGCCAGGACCCCTGCCAGGACCCCTTCCAGGACCCCCACCAACACCCCCGCCAACACCCCCGCCAACACCCCCGCCAACACCCCCGCCAACATCCCCGCCAGGACCTCCACCAACACCCCCACCAGGTCCCCCGCCAGGTCCCAGACCAGGACCCCCGCCAACACCCCCGCCAGGACCCCCACCAACACCCCCACCAGGACGCCCACCTGGGCTCCCGCCAGTAGCCCCGCAAACACACCCGCCAACACACCCGCCAGCACCCCCGCCACCGCCATCGCCGACACCCCAGCCAGGACCCCTGCCAGGACCCCCACCAACACACCCGCAAGGATCCCCGCCAACACCCCTGCCAGGACCCCCGCCAACATCCCTGCCAGGCCCCCGCCAGGACCCCGGCCAAAACCCCCGCCAACACCCCCGCCAACACCTCCGCCAACACCCCCGCCAGCACCCCTGCCAACACCTCCGCCAGCACCCCCACCAGGACCCCTGCCCACACCCCCACCAACACCCCCACCAACACCCCCGCCAGGTCCCAGACCAGGACCCCCGCCAACACACCCGCCAACACCCCCGCCAACACCCCCGCCAGGACCCCCACCAACACAACCACCAGGACCCCCGCCAGGAGTCCCTCCAGTAGCCCCCGCCAACACCCACGCCAACACCCTCGCCAATAGCCCCGCCAACACCCCCGCCAACACCCCTGCCAACACCACCACCAGCAAACCCGCCAGAACCCCCTCAGGAACCCCGCCAACACCCCCGCCAACACCACCGCCAACACCACCGCCAACACCGCCGCCAACACCCCCGCCAATACCCCCGCCAACATCCCCATCAGGAGCCCCACCAACACCCCCACCATCACCCCTGCCTGGACCCCCACCAACACCCACACAAGGACCCCTGCCAGGACACCCGCCAACACACCCGCCAACACCACCGCCAGGACCCCCGCCAACACCCCCGCGAGGATCTCCGCCAGGACTCCCGCTAACAAACCTGCCAGGACTCCCGCCAACACCCCCGCCAACACCACCGCCAACACCACTGCCAACACCACCACCAGCACCCCCACCAGGGCCCCCACCAACACCCCCGCCAACACCCTCGCCAAATCCCCTGCCAACACCCCCGCCAGCACCCCCGCCAACAGCTCCGCCAGCACCCCCACCTGGACCCCTGCCCACACCCCGCCAACACCCCCGCCAACACCCTCGCCAAAACCCCTGCCAACACCCCCGCCAACACCCCCGTCAACAGCACCGCCAGCACCCCCACCAGGACCTCCACCAGGAACCCCGCCAGAACCCCGGCAGGACCCCCGCCAGGACCCCCGCCAACACCCCCGCCAGGACCCCCGCCAGGACCCCTGCCAACACTCCTGCCAGGTCCCCCGCCAACACCCCTGCCAACATCCCCGCTAGGACCCCCACCAACAGCCCCGCCAGGACCCCCGCCAGGTCCCAGACCAGGACCCCTGCCAACACACCCGCCAACACTCCCACCAGGAACCCCACCAACACCCCCACCAGGACCCCCACCTGGACTCCCACCAGTAGCCCCGCCAACACCCCCGCCAACACACCCGCCAGTACCCCCGCCACAACCATCACCGACACCCCCGCCAGGACCCCCGCCAGGACACCTACCAACACACCCGCAAGGACCCCCGCCAACACCCCCGCCAACACCTCCGCCAGAACCCCCGCCAGCACCCCCGCCAACACCTCCGCCAGCACCCCCACCTGGACCCCTGCCCACACCCCCACCAACACCCCCGCCAGGACACCCACCAACACACCCACCAGGACCCCCACCAGGAGTCCCTCCAGTAGCCCTGTCAACACCCCCGCCAACACCCCCGCCACCACCACAGCCAACACCACCGCCTGGACCCCCGCCAGGACCCCCACCAACACACCCGCCAGGACCCCCGTCAAAACCCCTGCCAGGACCCCCACCAACACCCCCCGCCAGGACCCCTGCCAGGTCCCAGACCAGGACACACACCAACACCCCCACCAACACCCCCGCCAGGACCCCCACCAACACACCCACCAGGACCCCCGCCAGGAGTCCCTCCAGTTGCCCCGTCAACACCCCCGCCAACACCCCCGCCACCACCACTGCCAACACCACCGCCTGGACCCCCGCCAGGACCCCCACCAACACACCCGCCAGGACCCCCGTCAAAACCCCTGCCAGGACCCCCACCAACACCCCCCGCCAGGACCCCTGCCAGGTCCCAGACCAGGACACACACCAACACCCCAGCCAACACCACCGCCAACACCCCCGCCAACATTCCCGCCAACATCCCCGCCAACACCACCGCCAGCAACCCAGCCAACCACCCCGCCAACACCCCCGCTTTGACCCCCGCCCACATCCCGCCAGGACACCAGCCAATACCCCCGCCAGGACCCCCGCCAGGACCCCCGTCAACACACCCGCCAGGACCCCCGTCAAAACCCCTGCCAGGACCCCCACTAACACCCCCCACCAGGACTCCTGCCAGGTCCCAGACCAGGACACCCACCAACACCCCCGCCAACACCCCCGCCAACATCCCCGCCAACACCACCGCCAGCACCCCAGCCAACCACCCTGCCAACACCCCCGCCTTGACCCCCGCCCACATCCCACCAGGACCCCCGCCAACACCCCCGCCAGGACGCCTGCCAACACCCCCACCAGGACCCCCACCAGGACCCCCACCAACACCCCCACCAGGCCCCCGCCAGGACCCCCGCCAGGACCCCAGCCAACCACCCCACCAACACCACCGCCTTCACCCCCACCAACACCCCCGCCAGGCCCCCCGCCAGGACTCCAGCCAACCACCCCGCCAAAACCCCCGCCTTGACCCCCGCCAATACACCCGCCAGGACCCCCGCCAGGACCCCCGCCAACAGCCCCACCAACACCCCCGCCAGCGCCCCGCCAGGACCCCCGCCAACACCCCCGCCAGCACTCCCGCCAACACCTCGCCTTCATCCCTGCCAACACCCCCGCCAGCACCCCCGCCAACATCCCCGCCAGGACCCCCACCAACACCCCCACTAGGACCCCCGCCAGGACCCCCACCAACAGCTCCTCCAGCACCCCTGCCAACACCTCCACCAACACCCCCGACAGGACCCCTGCCAACAGTACCTCCAGCACCCCCACCAGGACTCCCGCCAGGAACCCCGCCAACATGCCAGGACCTTCGCCAGGACCCCTGCCAACACCCCTGCCAGGTCCCCCGCCAACAGACCTGCCAACACCCCCGCCAACACCCCCGCCAACAGCCCCGCCAACACCCCGGCCAACAATACCGCCGACACCCCCGCCAACACCCCCGCCAACACCCCCACCAGGACCCCCGCCAACACCCCTGCCAGGACCCCTGCCAGGACACCTGCCAACACCCCCGCCAACATCACCGCCTACATCCCCGCCAGGACCCCCACCAACACCCTCGCCAGGACCCCCGCCAGGTCCCAGACCAGGACCCCCACCAACACCCCCGCCAACACCCCCGCCAACATCCCCGCCAACACCACCGCCAGCACCCCAGCCAACCACCCTGCCAACACCCCCGCCTTGACCCCCGCCCACATCCCACCAGGACCCCCGCCAACACCCCCGCCAGGACGCCTGCCAACACCCCCACCAGGACCCCCACCAGGACCCCCACCAACACCCCCACCAGGCCCCCCGCCAGGACCCCCGCCAGGACCCCAGCCAACCACCCCACCAACACCACCGCCTTCACCCCCACCAACACCCCCGCCAGGCCCCCCGCCAGGACTCCAGCCAACCACCCCGCCAAAACCCCCGCCTTGACCCCCGCCAATACACCCGCCAGGACCCCCGCCAGGACCCCCGCCAACAGCCCCACCAACACCCCCACCAGCGCCCCGCCAGGACCCCCGCCAACACCCCCGCCAGCACCCCCGCCAACACCTCGCCTTCATCCCTGCCAACACCCCCGCCAGCACCCTCGCCAACATCCCCGCCAGGACCCCCACCAACACCCCCACTAGGACCCCCCGCCAGGACCCCCACCAACAGCTCCTCCAGCACCCCTGCCAACACCTCCACCAACACCCCCGACAGGACCCCTGCCAACAGCACCTCCAGCACCCCCACCAGGACTCCCGCCAGGAACCCCGCCAACATGCCAGGACCTTCGCCAGGACCCCTGCCAACACCCCTGCCAGGTCCCCCGCCAACAGACCTGCCAACACCCCTGCCAACACCCCCGCCAACAGCCCCGCCAACACCCTGGCCAACAATACCGCCGACACCCCCGCCAACACCCCCGCCAACACCCCCACCAGGACCCCCGCCAACACCCCTGCCAGGACCCCTGCCAGGACACCTGCCAACACCCCCGCCAACATCCCCGCCTACATCCCCGCCAGGACCCCCACCAACACCCTCGCCAGGACCCCCGCCAGGTCCCAGACCAGGACCCCCACCAACACCCCCGCCAACACCCCCATCAACACCCCCACCAGGACCCCCACCAACACCCCCACCAGGACCCCCGCCAGGACTCCCGCCAGTAGCCCCGCCAACACCCCCGCCAACACCCCTGCCAGCACCCCCGCCACCACGACCGCCAACACCCCCGCCATGACCCCCGCCACCACCACCGCCAACAGCCCCGCCAGGACCCCCGCCAACACCCCCGCCAGGACCCCCGCCAGGACATCTGCCAACACACCCGCCAGGATCCCTGCCAACACCCCTGCCAACATCCCCGCGTACATCCCCGCCAGGACTCCCACCAACACCCTCGCCAGGACCCCCGCCAGGTCCCAGACCAGGACCCCCACCAACACCCCCGCCAACACCCCTCCCAACACCCCCGCCAACATCCCCGCCAACACCCCCACCAACACCCCCGCCAACATCCCCGCCAACACCCCCACCAACACCACCGCCAGGATCCCCGCCAACACTCCCGCCAACAGCCCCGCCAACACCCCGGCCAACAATACCGCCGACACCCCCGCCAACACCCCCGCCAACACCCCCACCAGGACCCCCGCCAGGACCCCAGCCAACCACCCCACCAACACCACCGCCTTCACCCCCACCAACACCCCCCGCCAGGCCCCCCGCCAGGACTCCAGCCAACCACCCCGCCAAAACCCCCTCCTTGACCCCCGCCAATACACCCACCAGGACCCCCGCCAGCACACCCGCCAACATCCCCGCCAACACTCCCGCCAGGACCCCCACCAACACCCCCACTAGGACCCCCGCCAGGACCCCCACCAACAGCTCCTCCAGCACCCCTGCCAACACCTCCACCAACACCCCCGACAGGACCCCTGCCAACAGCACCTCCAGCACCCCCACCAGGACTCCCGCCAGGAACCCCGCCAACATGCCAGGACCTTCGCCAGGACCCCTGCCAACACCCCTGCCAGGTCCCCCGCCAACAGACCTGCCAACACCCCCGCCAACACCCCCGCCAACAGCCCCGCCAACACCCCGGCCAACAATACCGCCGACACCCCCGCCAAAACCCCCGCCAACACCCCCACCAGGACCCCCGCCAGGACTCCCGCCAGTAGCCCCGCCAACACCCCCGCCAACACCCCTGCCAGCACCCCCGCCACCACGACCGCCAACACCCCCGCCATGACCCCCGCCACCACCACCGCCAACAGCCCCGCCAGGACCCCCGCCAACACCCCCGCCAGGACCCCCGCCAGGACATCTGCCAACACACCCGCCAGGATCCCTGCCAACACCCCTGCCAACATCCCCGCGTACATCCCCGCCAGGACTCCCACCAACACCCTCGCCAGGACCCCCGCCAGGTCCCAGACCAGGACCCCCACCAACACCCCCGCCAACACCCCCCCCAACACCCCCGCCAACATCCCCGCCAACACCCCCACCAACACCCCCGCCAACATCCCCGCCAACACCCCCACCAACACCACCGCCAGGATCCCCGCCAACACTCCCGCCAACAGCCCCGCCAACACCCCGGCCAACAATACCGCCGACACCCCCCGCCAACACCCCCGCCAACACCCCCACCAGGACCCCCGCCAACACCCCTGCCAGGACCCCTGCCAGGACACCTGCCAACACCCCCGCCAACATCCCCGCCTACATCCCCGCCAGGACCCCCACCAACACCCTCGCCAGGACCCCCGCCAGGTCCCAGACCAGGACCCCCACCAACACCCCCGCCAACACCCCCATCAACACCCCCACCAGGACCCCCACCAACACCCCCACCAGGACCCCCGCCAGGACTCCCGCCAGTAGACCCGCCAACACCCTCGCCAACAACCCTGCCAGCACCCCCGCCACCACGACCGCCAACACCCCCGCCATGACCCCCGCCACCACCACCGCCAACAGCCCCGCCAGGACCCCCGCCAACACCCCCGCCAGGACCCCCGCCAGGACATCCGCCAACACACCCGCCAGGATCCCTGCCAACACCCCTGCCAACATCCCCGCGTACATCCCCGCCAGGACTCCCACCAACACCCTCGCCAGGACCCCCGCCAGGTCCCAGACCAGGACCCCCACCAACACCCCCGCCAACACCCCCCCCAACACCCCCGCCAACATCCCCGCCAACACCCCCACCAACACCCCCGCCAACATCCCCGCCAACACCCCCGCCAACACCACCGCCAGGATCCCCGCCAACACTCCCGCCAACACCCCCGCCAACACCCCCGCCAACGCCCCCGCCAACGCCCTCGCCAGCACACCCACCAGGACCCCCGCCAACACCCCCGCCAGGACCCCACCAGGACGCCTGCCAGGACCCCAGCCAACCACCCCACCAACATTCCCGCCTTGACTCCCACCCACACCCCCGCCAGGACCCCGGCCAAAACCCCCACCAACACCCCCGCCAACACCCCCGCCAACACCCCTGCCTACATCCCCGCCAGGACCCCCACTAAGACCCCAGCCAGGACCCCTGCCAGGTCCCAGACCAGGACACCCGCCAACACCCCCGCCAACACCCCCGCCAGGACCCCCACCAACACCCCCACCAGGACCCCTGCCAGGACCCCCGCCAGCACCCCCACCAAGGCCCCCGCTAGCATCCCCGCCAACACCCCCACCAACACCCCCCGCCAACACCCCCGCCAGGACCCCACCAGGACGCCTGCCAGGACCCCAGCCAACCACCCCACCAACATTCCCGCCTTGACCCCCACCCACACCCCCGCCAGGACCCCGGCCAAAACCCCCACCAACACCCCCGCCAACACCCCCGCCAACACCCCTGCCTACATCCCCGCCAGGACTCCCACTAAGACCCCAGCCAGGACCCCTGCCAGGTCCCAGACCAGGACACCCGCCAACACCCCCGCCAACACCCCCGCCAGGACCCCCACCAACACCCCCGCCAGGACCCCTGCCAGGACCCCCCGCCAGCACCCCCACCAAGGCCCCCGCTAGCACCCCCGCCAACACCCTCGCCAACACCCCCCGCCAACACCCCCGCCAGCACCCCTGCCAACACCCCCAACATCCCCGCCAACACCCCCACCAACACCCCTGCCAACACCCCCTCCAGCAACCTCGCCAACACCCCCGCCAACACCCACGCCAACACCCCCGCCAACACCCACGCCAACACCCCCGCCAACACCCTCGCCAACACACCCACCAGGACCCCCGCCAACACCCCCGCCAGGACCCCACCAGGACGCCTGCCAGGACCCCAGCCAACCACCCCACCAACATTCCCGCCTTGACCCCCACCCACACCCCCGCCAGGACCCCGGCCAAAACCCCCACCAACACCCCCGCCAACACCCCTGCCTACATCCCCGCCAGGACCCCCACTAAGACCCCAGCCAGGACCCCTGCCAGGTCCCAGACCAGGACACCCGCCAACACCCCCGCCAACACCCCCGCCAGGACCCCCACCAACACCCCCGCCAGGACCCCTGCCAGGACCCCCGCCAGCACCCCCACCAAGGCCCCCGCTAGCACCCCCGCCAACCCCCCCGCCAACACTCCCCGCCAACACCCCCGCCAGGACCCCTGCCAGGACCCCCGCTAGCACCCCCACCAAGGCCCCCGCCAACACCCCCCGCCAACACCCCCGCCAGCACCCCTGCCAACACCCCCAACATCCCCGCCAACACCCCCACCAACACCCCTGCCAACACCCCCTCCAGCAACCTCGCCAACACCCCCGCCAACACCCACGCCAACACCCCCGCCAACACCCTCGCCAACAACACTGCCAGGACCCCCGCCAACACCCCCGCCAGGACCCCCACCAGCACCCACACCAGGTTCCCCGCCAACACCCCCGCCAGGAACCTCGCCAAGGGCACAATCCTGTCCTAAGTGTTCTAGTACACAAGTCACAAAAAGTAAGTATGCAGGTACAGGAAGTTATTAAGAAGTTAATGGAGTGTTATCCTTTATTAGGAGAGGGATTGAACATAAAAGTAATGATGTTGTGATTCAGTTATACAGGGCTTTGGGTGAGACCACATCTTGAATACTAGGTGCAGTTCTGGTCTTATTTAAGGAAGGATGTAAATGCATTGGATGCAGTTTAGAGGAGGTTTGTTAGATTGATAATTGGAATGAGCGGGTTGTCTCATGAGGAAAGGTTAGACAGTCTGGGCTTGTTTCCAATGGAATTCAGAAGAGTGAGGGGTGATTTGATTGAGGTTTACAAGATCCTGAATGGTGTTGACAAGGTGGATGTGGAAAGGATGTTTCCTCTTGTGGGTGAGTCCAGAACCATGGGGCACTGTTTTAAAATTGTGAATCGGCCCTTTTAGGACAGAGACGAGGGGAATTTTTTTCTCTCAGAGGGTTGTGCGATTTTGGAACTCTCTGCCTCAGAAGGTGGTGGAGGTGGGGTCAGTGAATATATTTAAGGCGGAAGTAGATAGTTTCTTGTTAGGCAAGGGAATTAAAGGCTATCGGTGTTAGAGGGGAATGTGGAATTCAATACACAAGTAAATCAGCCATAATCTTAATCAATAGTGGAGCAGGCTCGAGGGGCCAAATGGCCTACTCCTGCTCCTATTTCTAATGTTCTTATGTTCTTTGTTCTAAAGTAAATAGAGCCAACTCTAGTTGTTATTTGTGGTTCAGCTGATAATATTCTTACCGTTAAGTCATAATGCTGTGGCCGGAAACTTACCTGTATTGGGTGGGCTGGGCAGGAGAGGGCAGGGGTGGGTGTGGAGCCGATCGCCACCTGCGATTGGCTGCGTGTCGCCATTTAAGGTGGGCAGGCCAATTAAGGCCTGCCCAGCATGACGCACAGCCGGTAGCGCTCAGCACAAGCTGTGTGGCGGGGGCGAGGGGGGAGAGTTGGGGCATGTGCGTGAAAGAGCGCAGGAATCTCCCTGAGGCACAGAGCTGCCTGAGGGAGATTGAATGGATATTAAAATAATTGAATAAATGATTAAAAGAATTATTTAAACATGCACCCACATGTGACTGTGTCACATGAGCTGGGACATGTTTGTGCATCTCACAAACTTTATTTAATTATTTTATAAAAGAACAAAGAAAAGTACAGCACAGGAACAGGCCCTTCGGCCCTCCAAGCCTGCGCCGATCATATTGCCCGTCAACTAAAACGTTTTGCACTTCCTGGGTCCGTATCCCTCTATTCCCATCCTATTCATGTATTTGTCAAACTGCCTCTTAAACACCACTATCGTACCTGCTTCCACCACCTCCTCTGGCAGCGAGTTCCAGACACTCACTACCCTCGGCGTAAAAAACTTGCCCCGCACATCACCTCTATAGTTTTCTCCTCTCAGCTTAAATCTATGTCCCCTAGTAATTGACTCTTCCACCCTGGGAGAAAGCTTCTGACTATCTACTCTGTCCATGCCACTCATAATTTTGTAAACTTCTATCAAGTTGCCCATCAATCTCCATTGCTCTAGTGAGAACAATCTGAGTTTCTCCAACCTCTCCTCATTGCTAATAACCTCCAGACCAGGCAGCATCCTGGTAAACCTCCTCTGCACCCTCTCCAACGCCTCCATATCCTTCTGGTAATGTGGTGACCAGAATTGCATGCAATATTCCAAGTGTGGCCTAACCAAGGTTCTATACAGCTGCAGCATGACTTCTCAGCTTTTATACTCAATATCCCTGCCGATGAAGGCAAGCATGCCATATGCCTTCCTGATTACCTTCCTGACTAACAGCCCATGGATGAGGTTTCCTGAAAAATGCGAAGGCCGCTTGGGCTCTTTACCTGCGAGCCAACCTCAGGGTTGGATGTTCAGCGCTGTTAATTAGCTTAATAAGTTTCCTAATGGCCTTAATAGGCCCTTGACAGATCAGCTGGTGCCCGACCACTGAACAAAATATCTAAATGATATGTGGCGATGTTGGAACGCATGGCCGATGTCATCGCGAATCATTTTGCGCTTCGGCATGTCGGGCCAGTGGCAATATTCTGGCCCATGTGTTTAAATTCCATTCCAAGGCCAGAATGCAGGCCTGACACTCCGACGCACAAAATGACGCGCAGGGACAATGGGTTGCATCCCAGCGTCATTTAGATATTTTGTTCGACACGCGCACGCCAGAGGCAGCTTCACGTCCGCCCCCACCTTCTCCCACCCAGCCCGCACAAGTCAGGTAAGTTTCGGGCCCAAGATCTGAGGACAATAACTTAAAGCCAACACTTCTGTGCGGTACTGAGGGAGTGCTGCACTGCTCGAGGCATTGCATCTTTGGTGAGATATGAAACCTGTCTGTCCTCTTGGGAGAACATTAGAGATCCCAAGGCACTATTTTGAAAAGGAGCAGGGGAGTTATCCTGGGTGTCCTGGCCAATATTTATCCCTCAATCAACATCACAATAAAAGCAGATTTTCTAGGCAATAGCGCATTGCTCTTTGTGGGAGTTTGCTGTGCTCAAATTGGCTTCTGTGCTTTCTACATTACAGCAGCAATTGCACTTCAAAGATATTTCACTGACTGCAAAGCACTTTGGGATATTTTGTAGCTGTGAAAAGCACTATATAAATGCAAGTCTTACTTTAAAGCCTAATTGAAGAATGACAGTGTTTTGAACTAGGAGTGATTCTCGAAGATCTCTTCTGACCCTTTCTATTATATTACTCACCATGTGAGGGAAACAAAACTGGGTGCAGTAAAATCTAATGAGGTCTAAGCAATGACATGTTTAAGGACAAGTGTCTTTTGACTTTTATTGATTTGCCTATTAATACAAAGTTTGTTTTGGCTACAGCATTTCTGCATTTCTCACAAACCTTGAATGATCTGTTTACAATAACCCAGATCTCCTTCTCTCTCAAGTGCTTTCAGTATAGTTTCTTGTAAATGATAGCATATTCTCTTAGTCGTTTGGTGGTACAGAACTTGAGTATTGCTGAAAAAAGAGACGTCAAATTTTTTTGTCTTGCGCTCATCAGGACATTTTGCAAGAATACCAATTTCCACGATTGGACATTTGCTAAATAATCCTCAGTGAGCTGAGAATTACTCTGACAACCAGTGTAAGATTGTCAGTTGGGCTCGCAGTGTGGTGCGTTTGTGTCTATGGGAAGTTACTTATATTAACACACAGGGCTCTGTTCTTTGCAGACAGAAAGAACACGTACATACATTGCACCTGTTTCAGCTAAACAAAGTAAGTGACAGCTATTCGCTGACTCATTCCTCAGGGAAATGCCTTGACCAATTAGGGTCAAGCTGCCTGGTTTAAATTTCAAACAATGCTTGGCAGTTAACTCCGTTACCATCACTTGTGCATTCCTCATGGCAATATCTACACCAATCAGAGTCAACTTGCCAAGCAATCAGCATTCTCTTCACATACAGCATAAATTGTTGTTTTCCCCTTGTATTGGTATTCTTGTGAAGTGTTCTGATGAGTGCAAGATGACAAACTTTGATATGTCTCTTTTTTTCAGCAATACTCAAGTATATTGTCTGTTAGTCTGACCTGTCACATTGCAATAATCAAGGTTGGAATGCTGTTTTCCATTGCCTGGCCCATTCTCTTAGCACAACTAAATGTCTTTTTATTCGAGTGCACTTCTCTACAATTTGAAGCAGGTAAGATTGTGAGGGGGCTTGAAAGGGTAAATGCTGAGAGGATGCTTCCCTTTGTGGGAACAAAGGGACATACTTTCAGAATAAGGGTTCTCCCAATAAGGTGGAGATGAGGAGGAATTTCTTCTTTCAGAATTATGTAAGTTTTTATAATCCTAACCTCCCCCCCACCCCACCCTGCAGAGAACAGTGGAGGCTGGGTCATTGAATATATTAATATTAGACAGTCAGATTTTTCATCTACAAGGTAGTCAAGGGTTATGGGAGGCAGGCATGAAAGTGGAGTTGAGGCGATGATCAGACCAGCCATGTTCGTATTGACCGGCAGAGCAGCCTCAAGGGGCCAAATGCTCCTGCTCCTATTTCCAACATTCTTTATGTTCTAATTTTAACCTTCAGCAGTTTTCAGTATTGTCTGCAAACTTACTGAAAACCCATTCCCCAGGTCATTAATAAAAGCACTGAATGGTACTGGGCCTAACTCCAAACTGAGCCACAATCATTAACTACAGCTTTTTTTCCTAAGCAATTGGAGCCAATTCCTAATGCAGCAAATGAACTTTCTGTTGATACCCCATAGTCTTCTGAAGTCATCCAGTATGAGATACCTTCTCAAAGGCTTTCCCAATGTCCAGGTAAGGCCAACAAAACTATCCTCATCCACAAACCTGGCAACTTCTTCAAAAAAATTCAAACACATCTGAGAGACACAATTTCCTTTTCTGAAAACTGTGGTTGAATATCTATTATAGCTCCTTCTCTTTCCCGTGATCATAAAGAGAGCATGTGAGATCCTTCAAGAGCCTTCTCAATGATGGATGTCAGGTTGACAGCCCTGTGCTTCCCAGGTTCCAAATCATCCCCATTTTTAAAATTTGGAAATTCATGAGCTCCCTTCAGCTTAGGGGATCAGTCCCTTCCCTCCCTCCCTTTCAGTTACAGGGGTCGGTTGCTCTGCTGGTTAGTTCCTATGGATGACCTCACAAGACACCTGCCCAGCCAGCGAATGCCATGTCTCATGGATGAACGAATACAAAAACAAAATTAAGAGTTGTGGGGTGGGGTGGCCAATCTAACCGCTGTGATAAGTGACCCATGCCAACCCAGTACTGACCCTACCCGATTGCAGGAGGTCATTAAACCGCTGGGGGCATTGCATCCAGTTGCATGTCACCACATCGTGGTGAGTCAACATGCGGACATCAGCCACACCAGCCTTCGACACTCCCCAATGTTATGCACTCTTTTGCGCTGCAGGAAGATAGAGGGATTCAGTATTAGCTCAATGGCATTTATGAACATGCAGCCCTATGATAGCTAATAGCAGCTCCCTGGTAAGTGTTCCTCACATGCACTGTCCTGTAACTGGTACAACTTTGTCATCATGAATTGGCACCCACATATTCAGTCCACATGTTCCAACTGTGCTGAGGTCTAGAGCCCACCCTGCTGCCTGGCATACCTCTCCACATTAACATTGTTTGATGCCATCATGAGTGCCACTTTGATGTGGCTACACTATGCCACTTACCCTTCTGGAGGGCAGGAGGTCATTGACCCTGCTCTGCCTTGGATTGAGTTTTGCTTGTAGACTTCACAGTTCCTCACCCCAATCTCAGCCCCTTGGTCAGGGGCAGGGTCTCCTGCTGCCGTTGCTGAAAAACAGGACCTCTTGTTGTTCCAGACGGACTGGAGGAGAACCTGTGGGAAGGCATTGCTAAAGTGTGCAGCCATTTGTCTGCTTGGAGACATTTGCCCAGCTTTGTATGAGGTGACAACAGGAATCAGGATCCATGGTTGGTGAGTGGGTGGCATGAGCAGCAGGGTGGCAGGTGGCGAAGGGTTGGCAGCAGTTAGGGTTTAAAAACCTGCTCTCATACGGCCAGACTAATGCTGCTGGCTTGCAGAGGGAGTGGATGTCTGTCCACTCTCCATTTAAGTATGACCCCTAGACATTCAGCCTCATGAGGTAATAGCAGGGTCAGTGACTTTCTACCTGCCCCGCCGTACAATTGGCTGGGCCCTACAATTCTGAATGGCTAATTGGCTGGCCACCATGTGACTGTGTGTGGCCACCATGTGACTGCGTGTGGCCAGCCATGTGACTGCGTGTGGCCAGCCATGTGACTGCGTGTGGCCATGTGACTGTGTGTGGCCACCATGTGACTGTGTGTGGCCACCATGTGACTGCGTGTGGCTACCATGTGATTGTGTGTGGCCACCATGTGATTGTGTGTGGCCACCATGTGACTGCATGTGGCTACCATGTGATTGTGTGTGGCCACCATGTGACTGCATGTGGCTACCATGTGACTGCGTGTGGCCACCATGTGATTGTGTGTGGCCACCATGTGATTGTGTGTGGCCACCATGTGACTGCATGTGGCTACCATGTGACTGCATGTGGCTACCATGTGATTGTGTGTGGCCACCATGTGATTGTGTGTGGCCACCATGTGACTGCATGTGGCTACCACGTGATTGTGTGTGGCCACCATGTGATTGTGTGTGGCCACCATGTGACTTTGTGTGGCCACCATGTGACTTCGTGTGGCCAGCCATGTGACTGCGTGTGGCCATGTGACTGCATGTGGCCACCATGTGACTTCGTGTGGCCACCATGTGACTGCATGTGGCCATGTGACTGCGTGTGGCCACCATGTGACTTCGTGTGGTCACCATGTGACTTCGTGTGGCCAGCCATGTGACTTCGTGTGGCCAGTCATGTGACTGCGTGTGGCCATGTGACTTCGTGTGGCCAGCCATGTGATTGTGTGTGGCCATGTGACTGTGTGTGGCTACCATGTGATTGTGTGTGGCCACCATGTGACTGCGTGTGGCCACCATGTGACTGCGTGTGGCCATGTGACCGTGTGTGGCTACCATGTGATTGTGTGTGGCCACCATGTGACTGTGTGTGGCCATGTGACTTAATGTGGCCAGCCATGTGACTGTGTGTGGCCACCATGTGAGTGAGTGTGGCCACCATGTGACTGTGTGTGGCCATGTGACTTCATGTGGCCAGCCATGTGACTGTGTGTGGCCACCATGTGAGTGAGTGTGGCCACCATGTGACTGTGTGTGGCCACCATGTGAGTGAGTGTGGCCACCATGTGACTGTGTGTGGCCACCATGTGACTGCGTGTGGCCATGTGACTGCGTGTGGCCACCATGTGACTGCGTGTGGCCACCATGTGACTGCGTGTGGCCATGTGACTGCGTGTGGCCACCATGTGACTGCGTGTGGCCATGTGACTGCGTGTGGCCACCATGTGACTGCGTGTGGCCACCATGTGACTGCGTGTGGCCATGTGACTGCGTGTGGCCACCATGTGACTGCGTGTGGCCATCATGTGACTGCGTGTGGCCATGTGACTGCGTGTGACCACCATGTGACTGCGTGTGGACAGCCAACCCGCCTCTGAACAAAGCTCCTGCATACTTTTGGTCCGGTTACAGAGGCACTCGACCCTTGCACAGAATTCCGCCCCGAGACTCTTTAAGGAATCTTTCATCTATGACGCTCACCAAAATAATAACCAATATCAACACACAGCACGTGGATCAGCAGAGCACTATGCACTGCCTCACTTGCTGTGGTCTACCCAGCAGCAGAGTACTGTTGCTCAACTTGGCTCAGGAGCCTCCACAGAAACCTGATAGAGATATCCACCTCTAGGAAGTCATGAGGAGTATTTCTGGGATGTTCAGAGCAACACAGCTAGAGCGGCTTCCTGTGCCAGCACATATTGAACCTCCTGAATCCCGATGGGAAAACATTCTCCCCAAAGACACCACTAGCCGACAGCTAACAAAGCGCTCCCATTGAAACAGGATCTCAAAAAACCCCACGCACACATCTGCAATTCCCTAGCCCCTACTGGAACATGCTCCACGCTCTACAAACTGACAACAGCCCCACCTCTCCATGACAGATCTCCTGGGTGACTGCAAACTTCACCAATCGTGACCTGGTAACTGGCCCAAGTGGCAAAGTCCCAGGTTTCAAGGTTTCAAGGAACATCTGGACAACCCTCAAACAGGCAAGATATGGCCACTCGCTCCACATGTGGAACATTAGCAACAGCTCAAATTGTGAGTGTGGCCATCCAAATGAGACCATCACCCATATAACAAACTCCTGTCCTGGTGACACCACAACCAACCACACTGCATCAAAGCCGTTGAATGGATTGTTAACCTCGACATCAATATCTAACTGCTTCCCCAGCCGTATGATATATATCATAACTATGAGTCATTCGCAGAATATGATATCAGCAGTCGATCAGAGGTGTGTGAACATTTTAATGTAACAAGGTAAAATAACAGCCACCCTCAACATAATGTGCAAACATGACAAAACACGATTGCCACGTTTACGTGAGTCACCTGACCTACTGAACGTCCTTATGGGAACAGCAATGAAATTAAAACGCTTCTTGAAAAACATCAGAAAATGGAGCAGCTGAGTAGGATCTTCAAGAAATGTCTTTATTTTGGCTCAAGAACTTCTAATATGTTCTCTCATGAAATATTGAATGTTTCAACAAACACTGAAAATGCAGACACCAATGCTACAAATGTTGCCTTTGACACTGATGATGAAACACTCCGAGTATTAACGAACACTGAGGAAATAGGTGCAGGTATAGACTTTGATCCTGAGGATTTTCAGAGTGACAATGAGGATGTAGGGAATGATTAATAAAAATCACATAGTAAAGATTGTGAATCTAATTCGTGAGAGTCAGGCCAAGTGAAGTTAAACATATGAAAGTAAATACTTCATTAAAATAAATATTTTTTGTCAAGTAAAGTTTATGCAGATAATAATTTTGTGTAAATTTAGGTATTTGTGCTTCACATTTATAGAATTAAAATAGTTCATTAAAATAATTGTGTGAAAGAAGGTAATTTAGTGAATTGTTGGATGAAATTATTTGGTATAAGAAATGCTTCAAATGAATCACTTCATAGAAATATTTTTTGTGGCCTGATTTTCACCTTTGATACCAATCTCATTCAGTCCATATGCCGTTCGAACGTATATCTCAGCTTATTGCTTCATAAAAACATTTTTTTAATCTTCCTTTTTTAAATCTTATTTTTAACTTTATTCCTCAGACATGGGACTGGTAGCCCAGCTTGTTTATAATATATTTAATGGTTAAACTTGAAGAAAGGTCACCTGTTTCTTTAAATTCAACATTTAAATGCAATGATGGGATGTTAACCCTAAGATCACCTGGGTTTGGGCCTGGTAGAATGTAAAGGTCTTTTAGTTTCAAACCCAAACCTAACTCATCTCAAATCTGCCAACTTGCTATTTTTATGTTTTAATAATGGAGGAAAATTGTGGGAAATCAATCCATTCCCAGGAGCTGGTGACTGATTTAAATATTTTAAAGAGGCTTTAGTGCCTGGTATTTTAGCTCCATTTTAAATTTTGCCCCGGCTGGCCAGTTTCCCAGCCCCCGGGAAAGCTGAGAGCAGAAGGGAGGCGAGGACGTCTGTGTGGAGGAAGGAAGTGTATTTACAGCACTGCTAATGGGCAAGAAGAGTAGGAGTGATTCTCCGCAGCACCCCAAGTTTATCTGCTCCCCTCCACATGATGGATCTACAGTCCAGCACTGCCTCAATCTTAAAATTTTCATCCTTGTTTCCAAATGCCTCTATGGCCTTGTCCCTCCCTATCTCTGTAATCTCCTCGAGCCCCACAAACATCCGAGATACCTGAGCTCCTCAAATTCAGGCCTTTTCAGCAGCCGCAATTTTAATCATGCCACCACTGGCGGCTGTGCATTCAGCTACCTTTGCCCTAAGTTGTGGAATTCCCTCCCTAAATCTCTGCCAGTTTACCTCTCTTTCCTCCTTTAAGACGCTCCTTAAGATCTAACTCTTTGGCCACGTTTTATCCCAGTGATACTGAGGTGGAATCTTCACGGACCCACCCCTTACCCCAGTGTTTAACTTGAAACAAGGCAGATTTCAAATGTTGCTGTCACTTGTGGTTATTTAGATGAGCATCCCCTGCAGAAATGAAAGAGTTGGGCTCCAATGTAAGTGTTGTGTTGAGTACATTTGACAGTTTTCACTATGGAACTGAACTGTATGTTTTGGCTGTCATCGACCTGATTTATGCAATGTATCATCTGCTCAGTATTTACTGTTCCTGTCAGATTACAAGAATCATTCACCACACATAGTTGCTTCAGACAAAGGTGGAATGCTGATTTTGCTTTATATGTATCCTCAGGACTTGGTCTGCATAAATTGTCGTTCTTAATTTCAAAATGTTTATTAAATTTGCCATTCTCCTTTTTATATTTCAGAAAGCACCATTGTTCTGAATGGTGAGTGAGTCGCTTCAAATGAGAATTATCCAGTCAACACTGCCACCTCATGGATTCAGACAGTGCAAAGATCTTCAGGAAGAGAGGCAGAGGATCAGTCAATGAATCATCTCAGTTCATCCTTTAGACTATTTTAAGCTACACAAGAGAGCCAATACTTGAGAAATATTAGGGAGTGAGTAACATAACTTTGCCAATCAGGCCTCTGATAGACCTTTAGTTGAGCATTGCATTACTATTGTCTACCTGATTTAGTCCGGAACGCTGGTCCAGGGCAGTAGGTGATTCTGGGAGGGGACAGTAGTTTTCATGTGGAGTTGGGAGGAGAACTCCTGTTCCTCATGGCTTCACAGTCAGACAAGTCAAAGATATTTTAATCACCTCATCTACTGTCCATGCGCATTGGTTCTATGCACTGAACAGTTCTCCTTTAGCAGAGCTTAATTCCTGTGTGCTATTCTTCATGTTCACGTTCTTTAATTGCACTTCTGTTAATTGTTCCTGAGAATCTTCACACTCATTTGTGAGAACTCCCTCATTTGCTTGGATATGCTGCAGAAGTGCTGGAGAACGCTTTTTGTGACTGCCGAATTGGAGCTGCAAGTTTTCTACTTTCTGTTGCTCCTGTACACAAGCATTCTTTATCTTTTCCTTTTCCTCCTGCAGTTCCAAAACTCTGTTGTTCCTTGATGTTTTTATTGTCTCAAACTCTTCAATAGGAATTTACTTTGCAGCCTGGTATTTTCCTCCCAGAATATCGAGCATTGTGGAGTCTTCTCTACCAATTGGTTCTTTAGTTTGTTCAGAATGACATTAAATTTGTTTTGCTTCTCTTTGCAATTTTCCAGAGGAACAAGCTTTGACCTGAGGGAAATCCTCCACCTCCTCTTAAACAGTATAATAACCATCATGCTTCTACTTCTCTTTAGTTCAGAAGAAGCATCATACAGAATCAAAAAGTTAACTCTGTTTCTCTCTCCACAGATGCTGCCAGACCTGCTGAGTTTTTGTCTCAGCATTTCCTGTTTTTATTTCAGATTTCCAGCATCCGCAGTATTTTGCTTTTATGTTTGACCTGAGGGACCCTTGTAGCATGTGAATGCCCTTCAACATGTTTTTCTTATATTTGTGAAGCTCAATTGCTTTGTCTTGAGCTTTTTTGTAATTTAACAGAGCCTCCTTGACTTTGTTCTGCTGTTCCTCTATTCTGCCATTCAAGGCAGTCTTCATTTCTTCATGCTGCTGAAGAATTATATATTCCTTTTGCATTTGATCTTAAAGGAAATTCAGCTGTTCGTTCAACTGCTTATTTTCTTGTTCAGCTCTTGCCAACTCACATTGTACTTCAGTGCATTGCTTTGTCAATACTGATAGTTCCAATGCAGCTTTTTCAGAAGTAGTAATCAGGATTTTTTTTAACTCCGTATGTTTTTCCAGGGCTAAGTATTGATTCTTTTAAAAGTCTTTCAGGCCAGTGACTTCCTTGAGTATATCTTTTGCTTGCTGTTGTTACTGACTGAGTTCCCTCCACTCCCTCTTTGATTTGCTAACAATGGAATTCAAAGTTGTTACTTCTCCTTGTGCTTTTCTGGAGATGCCTACTGATTTGCACAGGATTCAGATTGTTGCTTATTGTACTTTTTTCAATATTCGGTTTTCCTATTTCTTTTAATGTCTTTTTGTACCTTTGTGATACCTCAGGAATTTGTTTGTTCAGATGTTGAACAGTTTGGTTTATTGAATATTTTAGTTTATCAAGTATTTTCAAAGGTATATACTCAGCTTGAATCTTGTGTTTCTAATCTTCCAATTCAGTTATGATATGAATATTTTCCCGTCTTATTTCATTTTCCTTTTGCAGGGTTTGTTTCTTTTGGGTTATATCAGATAACTTCCCTTCATTCACAGCCGGTTTCTTTCTCTTCACTACCACCTGCTGTTGCAGTTCAGGTCAGGTCTCGAGATTTTCAAAAATATATATCTTGAATCCTTCCGGATGGTTCTCTGCCTCTCTGCCACTCTGCTTGGCTATTGGATTTTCCCCTTTCATTGTTTTTTGGGGTTGTTCTACTCCTATTTTTATGGTTTACACTCTCCACTACTTGAAGATCAAAACACTTGTCAAAGATTTTTAATATCTCATGAAAGCTGTTTGAGGATTCATCAGTGCCTTGCATGAAGATTACTTCATCCACAAATACATCAAACAAATATAAAAATGTATTAACTTGTGCTTATTCTGATTTCCTACTTAGTTCTGCTAAAAGTTTTCTTCATCATGATACCCAATTTTGTATCTGGTTTGACCCTGGCATGACCTCAAATTGGTCTGGTAGTTTGAAGTTACTATCCATAGTAATTTTCCAAAAGAAGTGATTATCTCTTTATTATTTGTTTCTTTAAGATGGCTCCGCAGCAGCCTTTTCTTTTCTTCTCTTCTGTTCTTCCCAACTTATTGGACTTTGGCAGGTTCCCACAGTGATCGGAGGCCAGGCTCTTTGAACTAAACAACTTGGCAGGAAATCTTCAAAGCAACTTATTTGGGCCAGCTACTTGCTTTTTTAAGGCTGAGAATCAAATGGTGGAAGGGAACTTTCAGCTCTGTCTGTTGTTTTAAAAACATTTTTTTATTCAGTCAAGCTCAGTGTTATGGCATTGGCTGTGGACCTGTTGTAACACTCTGGTATGCTAGTGCTGATCTTAATTGCTGCCCATTTGAAAAAGTAAAATCTGCCCTTTTACTGGATTTTGCTCACCTTTCTCGTGATCTGGCCAGGTCCAGTGACTCTGCATTCACTCAGGTTCTTCTTTTCATCTGCACAGTGGATTATTCTTCTGACTTTCAGACTTTTTTCTTTTTTAAGAAAAATTTTGCTCGCCAATTTAGACACACTTAACTCAGATCAGACTTCAGTTTATTTGGTTTTTCATGCTTTCGGGACTTTGGGGTCCATCCTTTACTGCCACCATGTTATAAGGTTGTTTTGTGTCTGACTGAAAGGTCTGGAGGCTTGTATTGTTGATCATAAACTGTTAATTAACAACTCATAACTATGTACATCTCCAAGGTACAGTCCTGCTGTCTCCATGCTGGCTCCATCCAGGCTTGACTGTACTGACAGTCTATAATTATGTGACTCTCTACATCATACTGTGGGTGGTACTGTTCTCCAGTCCCACATTAACCCTTGCTCTGCATGTGGTGCAATCCCGATGTGGACAGACTGTGTGCATGCTGCATGCCATGTTGGATCCTTCATCACCAGGTAAATGAGCAGCCTGGAAAATGGATGCCATGCAAGTCTAAACTCTTTGGCCAAAGGACATATCGCACGACTTGACTGACCCATCGCCCCCACAACCCCATTTGAAGACTGGTGAAGTGCTAGAGTAGAACATAGGAACCGGAGGATGCCATTCAGCCCCTCAAACCTGTTCCAGCATTGAATGAGATTATGACTGATATGTACCACGCTTGCATTTACCCATCTTAGTTCTATACCTCTTAATACACTTACCTACCAAAAATCTGAAATTGTCCTGACCAATATCTATCCCTTAATCAATTTCATAATACAGATTGTTTGGTGGTTCATCAGTGGTCCCTTGGAATCGGGGATGACGGCCGCTTGGTGAGGCTTCAGATGACTGAGGAGCCCAATTCTGAATCCACATGTCCTTCCACAATGGGGGCACATTGTTACACAGAGGAGTGGAAATCGCAGCTCTGGGTTGGCTTCCTTCTCCTTCCTCTGGTGCCGCCTTCCGCCTTGCCACTGAGTCACTGAGCCTCGAAGTGGCTTGTGTCTTGATGGACCAGGTAGTGCCACGCTAAGTGATCAGCAGCATTCTCCTCCCAGTCAGTGGTGTTAATGCCTCTGTGCTTTAGGGTGACCTGCAGCATATCCTTATGCCTTTTCCTTTGGCTGCCCTCTGAATGTTGGCCAGTTGAGAGCTGTGAGAAACGAACCTGCCGAGGGAAGGGATTTTCAGGCTTCTGGATGGAGTTGGTTTCACAAGAGCAGGGTTTCAATGCTGGTAGTCGCAGCTTTGTGGAGGACGCTTGCATTAGTCTGGCGGTCCTCCCATTTGATCCTGGATTCAACACAAGCATCACTGATGGAAGCTCTCAAGGATCTTAATGTGGCATCAGTAGACAATCCATGTTTTGCTGCAGTAGAGGAGCCTATACAACGGCTTTATAAACCAGAGCCTTTGTTGACTTGCAATGGTCCCTGTTGTCAAAGACAGGTTGGCGCAGCTTGAAGAAGGCAGCACTGGCACAGTTGACTTGCTATTGGACTTCTTCATTGATGGTAGTCCCTTGGGAGTGGTGATTACCGAGATAAGGGAAGTGCTCCAGAGCCACCCATCTACGTGGATGGCATGGGGGATGTTCAACTGGCTCGGGGGTGGTTGGTGAAGGACCTTCATCTTGGCGATGTTTAAGGACAGGCCAAGCCTCTTACATGAAGTGTTGAAAAGGTCAAGCATCTTTTGCCTGTCCTGTACAGAGTGAGCCATCACACAGCAGTCATCCACAAACTGAAGGTCATGGATGTCCATGGTGGTCAGCTGTGTTTTTGCCTGGGAGTGACCAAGGATGAAGAGCTCCCTGTTCAGATAATACTGAATGCTGACACCAGCGGTAGGTCATCTCAGGTGAGGTGGGTGATGATGGTCAGGTAAATAATGAAGAAGGTGAGGGCGATTACACAACCTTGTTTGACCCCAGTCCCAATGTGAAATGTGTCAGTGTCAGATCCTCCACTCAGGACAATGGCGGCCATGTTGTCATGCAGGAGTCTCAGGATGGTGACAAACTTCAACAGACAACCAAAGCATTGGGGACAATCCACAGAGCTCCACGATTTAAAGAATCAAACACTTTGGTCAGGTCGACGAAGGTAAGGAACAATTCTTGATTTTGCTCCCAACAATTTTCCAGGATCTGTTTAGCCACTATGTCCACCATACCCCAAGATGGTCGGAAGCCACCCTGGGGTTTCCAGGAGGATCTCCCCAGCGACCGGATGAAGGCTGCTCAGGAGGATGGGGCCAGGATTTTACCCACGATGGACAGGAGGGAAATCCCCTTGTCGTTTTCACAATCAGGTTTGTCCCCCTTCTTGTGGATAGTAATGGTGGTCACATTCTTGAGATCCCTGGGGACATCCCCTTTATCCCAGAGGTGGAGGATGAACTGGTGGGGTCGTGATGTGAGCTGATAGCATGGTAGACCTCTGCGGGTACATCGTCTGGCCCACACGCTTTGTTGGTTTTCATCTGTTGGATGCCCTTCTTAAGTTCATGGATGGTTGCTGGATCACTGAGGGAATCCTCCACAGGGTGTTGTGGGATAGTCTGGACAGCCTCCTCCAACATGGTGGAGTTCTAATTGAGAAGCAGTCCAAATTGCTCCTTCCAACACTGATGGATGATAGTGTCGCCTTTGAGGAGCCGGGAGCTGTCCTGTGATTGGAGAGAGTTTTGTCCAGTCAAGCGGTGTCCATAGATCATGTTGGTAGCTTGGAAGAAGCTGCGCATATCATGCTGGTCAGCATAGGCCTGAATCTCAAGCACTTTTTCCACCCACCAGTTGTTCTTTATGTCCCCAACGTATTGCTGGACCTCGGCCTTCATTTGGTGATACAGTGGCATCATGCACCTGTTACATGAGAGACTTTGCCAGGCAATGAAGGCTGCTTGTTCCACTCGAGGAGGTCGCAGATCGCTGTGTCATAGGCGTCAAACCAGTCCTGGCTCCATCGTGGCACGAACCCGACAGTCTGTGCGCAGGCTTCTAGGACAGCGGACTTGAGTTGCTCCCAATGTGCCTGGATGGAAATGGCATCAGTGGTGGTCACTTGCTCCAGTGCACTGTACAATTGGGCCTGGAACTCTTCCCACAGTCCCAGCTGCTTAAACGTTGCAGCATTCAGATTTCTCCAGGCGGCTTTTTGGGTCCTCTGGCATCTTGGCCCCTGGTAGATGTTCATTACCGAGGGCACAAGTCGATGGTCCATCCAGCAATATTCAGAACCCTTCATGGCCCTCATGACAAGTACATCCCTCAGGCCTCTGGCCCGGATAATGATGTAGTCCTGGAGGTGCCAATGCAAAGATTATCACATTGTTAACTACATTCATAGTGAAAAATGATGTTGGAATATGGATGTTGCTCTGTGATGCTGACACAACAGAAGCTTCAATTGACCCTCGCCACTGCAGTCTTTTGGGTGATAGTTCCAGATTTTCAAAATACCTTATGTGAAAAAGAGCTTCCTGACATGGGCCCTCATGGAAGGGGCCCTGTTTGCTGGGTACTTTCCCCATAATAAATTTCACAGTCTGTCTGGCAGAGATGAGCATATCGGGAATGGTTTTCACTGGGTGCTTTAGGCACTAAAGAGAAGGCTGTTTGGAGTCTGAAGCTAGAGTCATAGAATTCAAATTTAACCCAGCTTTTGCCATCTTGGTAATGGAGTTGAAGTCAGAGCTAGGAGTGGCACCCAAGGCTAGTTTAACAACTGATTGCCACTTAAAATGCCTGATATTGCTTATTAAAGAGGTCACACAGCATTTCAATGGCTAACACTTCAACTACTTATAATTTCAAGCACTACTTCAAGAGGTGCTCACCATTTCTGTGAAGACAACTTCTGAAACACATTGGAAGGCATTCTGAGACACTTTGTCTAGATCACCAACACTCAAGTAATCCTCTGAGTAGTTCAGCTAGAAAGAGTAAGCGCTGTGCTACTGCACCTCAAAGGAGTCACCAGAAGAAAGAGAGTGCTTAGTCGAGGATGCCTTGTTAGGCGAACCTTTGGTCAAGATGAGGATTGGGGGTGGGGAGCAAGTGGGCTGTGGGAGTGCAATACAAGGTCACGAGGTACAGCACTAACTGTTTCAGGAAAAAACAGGCAGGAGGGTAATGAGAATCGCTCACCCCTCCCCGGTATTGGCTCAGGACATTCCTCTTTCGCAGGACCTCCTCTGCCAGGACCCACCCCCCCCCCCCACCCCCCCCCCCCCCCCCACCCCCCCCCCCCACCCCCCCCCCCCCCCCCCCCACCCCCCCCCCCCACCACCCCCCCCCCCCCCCACCCGATGCCATTTCTGAGAAGCCGTGCAGCCTCTTGCTCTGTCCCTGAGCCAAACCTGAGCAACATGCAGCTGGGTGCCAGCCAGAACACCCCACACCTACACCGCAAATGGGAGCGAGGATCTCGCATATACTTGAGCTCCCTCCTCCATCCCCACCCCCTTTCTGTTTCTTCCCCCTTCCTTTTGTTTTTTCCAATAAATTATATAGATATTTCTTTTCCCACCTATTTCCATTATTTTAAAATATTTTTAAATCTTTTATGCTTCCCCCACCCCCACTAGAGCTATACCTTGAGTGCCCTACCATCCATTCTTAATTAGCACATTCGTTTAGATAATATCACCAACTTTATCACCCACATGTTCTTTTGTTCTGTTGTTTGTGACATCTTTTGATGATCTGCTTCTATCACTGCTTGTTTGTCCCTACAACCACACCATCCCCTCCACTTCTCTTCCCCCCCCAACCCCCCACCCCCCACACACCTTAAATCAGCTTATATTTCACCCCTTTCTTGGATTCACTCAAGTTCTGTCGAAGGATCATGAGGACTCGAAACGTCAACTCTTTTCTTCTCTGCCGATGCTGCCAGACCTGCTGAGTTTTTCCAGGTAATTCTGTTTTTGTCTTGCATATACTGCTCCAACATAAATTGTCACTAATCAGCACTTGAGAAGTAAACCTGCAGATTCTATTTAGAATCTTCAGGCAAGTTCATATTGTGGTAATTATCAATTAGGACCAAAATTAAGTGCTAAATTTGAACTTTCAAACAGGCAATCCTATTAGTAGTAAACATACTTAGTGACTGCAAACACTCTTTGGCCAAAATAAGACCTCATTATCTCTGAGTAAACACTCAAGTTGTTGCGGTAATTGCTTTTAATTTCAAATTCTCTCCAATATTCTCTTGGATAATAAGCAAACCTGGAGTGTTAATGCTGCAATGTGCTTACTCCCACAGAGGGAGCTCGTGTTTAGTTAACTGCACAAGTTGATACAAATCACTTTCCTTTTCTGAGCTTTAAGGTGACAAAAATCATCTCCAAGAATGAGCCTGGTTAAGATTGGTATAATAAAGTGATAAAAATTAAACCATAGCACTCTCCCAGCAACACACAGGGGAACTTAGGCTCTACCAACACTAGACCCATTTACCTCGACGGTATCTTGAAGTAACCTTGCCAGTGGGTGAGCCGGGACTAATGACAGGAGTTGGGTTGCACAGCCTTTTGGGAGAATTCAGCCCGGAATCACGAGCCTGCATATACTGAGAGTTGGTCCATTATATGTGGAAGAACCACTGTATTTCTGAGGTACATGAACAGCTGCTTCTTGGGGTGGAATAGGCATCGGTCACAAGACTTGTCCACCAGGAACATTTCAGAGGTCATTTCTGTATTTGACCTTCATGACACTTCCACAGTAAACCACTCACCAAGTATAAAAATTTAACTTTTTTTAATTCTAGGCCAGAATTTGTTACTCATCAATAATTGCCCTTGAGATTGATTCCAGGGATGAAGAACTGTAGCTATGAGGATAGACTGGAGAGGTCCGGACTGTTTTCCTTGGAGAAAAGAAGGCTGAGTGGAGATATTCAAGATCCTGAGGGGTATGGACAGAGTAAATAATGGGAAACTGTTCCCACTTAAGGGAGCATCAAAAACTAGAGGGCACAAATTCAAAATAATTGGCAAAAGGAGTAAACGTGATGTGAGGAAAAATCTTTTCACCCAGAGGGTGTTTTGAGTCTGGAATGAACTCCCTGAGAGGGGGTTAGAGGCAGGGTCAATCGAGGTTTTCAAAAGGGAATTGGATTGTTATCTGAAAAGAGAGAATGTGCAATATTATGTGGATAAGGTAGGGGAGTGGGACTAGGTAGAATGCTGTTTCAGAGAGCCAGTGCAGACTAGGTAGGCTTAATATCCTCATTCTGCACTGTAAAGATTCGGTGATGCAGTGAGAAGGTGGCAGTGAGCTGCTTCCTTGTACCGCTGCAGTCCAGGTGGTGCAGGCACACCCACAGTGCTGTTAGGGAGGAGGTTCC
This sequence comes from Isurus oxyrinchus, assembly GCA_026770705.1. Lineage (NCBI taxonomy): Eukaryota > Metazoa > Chordata > Chondrichthyes > Lamniformes > Lamnidae > Isurus > Isurus oxyrinchus. Next base: position 42,509,821 of record JANJGN010000024.1, on the reverse strand, counting down.
AGGGTTTTGATGGGGTTGGTGAAGGAACAGCGATGTATTTCCAAGACAGGATGGCTTGGAAGGAACTTACAGAGGTTGACGTTCCCATGGGCAGGATTTTCAGCTCGGTGTGTGGGCATGTGTCTGACAAGCCCGAGTGTGAAATAACGCACGATAACGTCGGGCGAGTGTCCCAGCGCCTTCACACCGTCGGGCGACATTTCGCTTGGCGGGCGTGCGTGACAGTTGGCAGTGCGCCCGCTGATAATGAAGAGGCCTATTAAGGCCTTAAGCTGGTAATTTGATTGATTTTTTTGCTGCCTGTCCAACATTACAGTTGGCGGGTGGGGAGGTGGGTAGCGAATAGGCCAGGTGGCCTCTGCATTTTTTGCAAAACCTCATCCACGGACGGGATGGGGTTTCGACAGTGAATAGAGAAACAATAAAGAAAAATTAAACCCATTTTTAACATGTCCCTGCTCATGTGACAGAGTCACACGTAGGGACATGTTTACCTTATTTTTCAAATCTTTATATTTTATTTTTAAATCCTTCAGCTCCCTGAGGCTGCTCTGTGCTTTCAGCGAGTGTACCCGCTCCCCCCCCACCCCATGCATGCACAGACTTCAGTGCTCACACCCCTCCTGCCCCCACCCCCGGCAGCGCTGATACTCTCAACACACATTTCATGCTGGTTGGCTGTTATTTGGCCAGCCAGAATGATATCGTGGTCGGATCCCGATTGCGGGCAGCGGACTGTTTCATGGCCGCTCCAGGGCCCACTAAACCCGCCCGTCCGATGAGGGGAACATCCTCCCCCACGTGTCTGCTGCCCGTGTCCTTCTAGGTGGTAGAGGTCATAGGTTTGGAAGGCGCTGTTGAAGGAGCCTTGGTGAGGTGCTGCAGTGCATCTTGCAGATGGTACCCACACTGCTGCCGCTGTGCATCGGAAGTAAAAGGAATGAATGTTTAAGGTGGTGGACAGGGTGCCCATCAAGTGGGCTTTCAGTGTCCTGGATGGTTTTGAGCTTCTTGAGTGCTGTTGGAGCCGCACTCATACAATCTGGTGGGAAGTATTCCATCTCACTCCTGTCTTGTGCCTTGTAGTTGGTGGACAGGCTTTGGGGAGTCAGGAGGTGCTTTACTTGCTTAGAATTCCCAGTCTCTGACCTGCTCTTGTAGCCACAGCATTTATATGGCTGGTATAGTTCAGATTATGGTTAATGATAACCCCCCAGGATGTTGATAGTGGAGGATTCAGTGACGGTAATGCCTTTGAATGTCAATGGTTAGATTCTCTCTTGTTGGAGATGGTCATTTCCTGTCACTTGTGCGAATGTTACTTGCCACTTATCAGCCCAAGCTTGGATGTTGTCGTGCTGCTTATGGACACAGACTGCTTCATTATCTAAGGAGTTGACACTGGCACTGAGCAGTGTGCAATAATTAGTGAACATCCCCACTTCTGACCTTATGATGGAAGGAAGGTCATTGATGAAGCAGCTGAAGATGGTTGGGCCAAGGACACTACCCTGAGGAACTCCTGCAGTGATGTCCTGGAGCTGAATGACTGACCTCCAACAACCACAACCATCTTCCTTTGTGCTGGGTATGACTCCAACCAGCGGAGAATTTTTCCCCTGACTTCCATTGACTCCAGTTTTGTAGGGCTCCTAGATGCCACACTTGGTCAAATGCTGCCTTTGAGATTACACCTGCATACATTGCTTTTCTGCTTCCCAGCTGCAGCTGTTGACTCACTATGTGCAGATCCTGACTCTGAATGACCCTCTAATGTACACCCAGTGTCAGTTTCTGAGCTGGGAACTGCAGCTGTCCAATCTAGTGAAGCTGCTTCTCCATCAGAATTCTGCTCTTCCTCTGGATCTTCATTCTCCGCTACTATCAGCTGGCCAGGTGACAGTGACAATTCTTGAGCATTTACGAAAGCGTAAATGCATGAGGGGCGCTGATGGGAGGTGGCGGAAAGCAGGGGGTCCATGTTCACATCATCTTTAGCTTTTACATTGTTTCAGATTGTGGGATGATGGTGAGATTTGAGTAGGTGCATAAGGCAGGAGCACAGTATCATCCTGTGTGGCTTCAGTGATGTCGGTTGCTACAGCCTCAGGGATGGCCACACAAAGTGCAAACATTCCATTTCCCACTCGTTCTTTGCTGCTGTCTCCTGTTTTGTATCACCTTGTCCTACAGGAGAGTGGGAGTCAGTGATTGTCTGGCAGTGTGTTTGCTATAGCTGGACACCAGGCAGTATATGGAAGCTCAGCAATGTAGCTGTGAGGCTGGCAGCATTGGTAAGTGTGTGAGTGTCAGGGTGACGTTAGACAAGAGTCCTGAATGCTGGAGATTGTTGATGTGTGAGTGATGTCGGTGTGTGGCATTGGAGTTGACATTTTAAGATGCGTTTACTGATCCCTCGTGTGAGGTTATGAAAATTTTTCTGGCACTGTAGCCAGGCCCATGGGGCCCAAACTGCTGACATTGACCCATCTAAACACAAATGTGGAGGGCCCTCCAGACAGTGACCTCCATCCACACCACTTGCAATGCTGCTTCTCTTTGAGTCATTGGAAGATTTGAATGTGGAGCTTTCTAACCCACCATCCAAGTCATTAATGAATATGGAGTACATTCGAAGCTTGTCATAAATACTTTAATCACAGAAAATAGTTCAATTTCCAGGGCTAAGAACATTCTGAAAGAATTTGTGGGCAGAATTTTCTGTTTGGCGGGGGGGGGTGGAGCAGGAAGGGCACTGCCATTTTACGCGGGTGGGCCAATTAAGGCCGGCCCAGTGTATTTCCCAACTCCCGAGGATAGTGGGAGTGCGCGGGCAGCAGGGGGTGTGAACAGACCACCCAGTCCAATGGTCACCCTGCAGTCTGTTTAAAAGAAGGCCTGGCAGCCTCCTGTAGGCTGCTCACAATGGCCGGTGCTAGGCCTTAGCAAAGGGGTTCAGGTGAGCAGGCCAGGCTGGAGGGTAGGCCACTGCGCCCCTCGTTTTTGTGTTGACTGTCTTGGTGCCCTCCTCGAGGAGGTGGCAGCACAATGGGAGGTGTTGGTCCCTCAGGATGGGAGGAGGAAGGCCCCCCCCCCCGACCCCCCACAACATGATGAAACGTGCCTGGGAGGAGGAGGAGGAGGCGGAGGTGGTGAGTTCCCGCGACCTGGATCTGTAAGCACTTCAGCAATTTATTACGCTCTGGCAGGGTGAGTACCATGCTGGCACTGAGCATTTAACCCAGCAGGTAGCCTTACCCTCTGTGGCTGCCCCCCAACCGCCGCCCCCCCCCCACCCCCCCCCCAACCACCCCCCCCTCCTTCCCCATCACCAAATCTCAGTGTCATGACTGCATTGAATCATTGAGGGTATTTTTCCTTTGCTGGGTGGCCAAGCAGATCGTGCCCATGCTGAGGTCAGCCTGAGTGGGTCATAAGGAGATGAGGTTTCCCCCGCAGCGTGTGTTGACCTGAGTCCCACATGACTGGTTTGGGACAACCTGGAGGAGCTGCACCTGGGCACAGACTCAGAGCTCCAGGACATGTCCTAGTCAGGGTGATGAGATGGTGGAAGGGGAGCTTCAAGGTGGCGTGGCAACAAACCATCTAGTGCCCTCTGTGCTGCATGTGCTTGTGCCTTCTTGCTATGGGAGGTAATACCGTGAGGTTCCTAATGTGATGTAGGCAGCATGTGTCCAAAGCGGTGGTGGGGGGTGGGGAACAGGCCTAGCATCTTTTGTCTGAGTGATCAGCAGCAACGGGGTGAGGAGACACTGGAGGCCAGATATGTCCCACTCTGGTTGAGGTGTGCCGTGCGCGAGCAGAGTCCATGTGCAATTTGCCCTAATCAATGCTCTTCTCTCTTTTTCAGGAGAAGAATGCATAGAACGTGGCTGAGCATGTGAGCACTGGAGGCAGCCAGGCACAGCTCTCCACACTAAGCCGCTTCAAGCAGGAGGCCCTTCAACTGGGAGGTGCCATGCACTCAGGTCTACTGGTGTCGGTGAGGCTGGGGTGCTACAGCCAGGTATTTATGCCCAACAGTGAGATCAACATTGTCCTCCCAACTGCCATACCACTGATTATTGTTAAATTAGTTATTGTTGCAACATTGCTGGGCCATTGGTTATGGAAGGCTGAGCGCATAATGAGCTGGGGAGGGGACTGGTGTGAACTTTGTCATTGTCTGCACATTAACTGATCCAATGTCCTTGTTCTCCCTTTCAGCATCATCAGAGCAGGGCCAGGAGGAAGACCAGCAGAGGCCCCCTCTCACACCTGAGAGGTCCGAAGTCTCACCAGCGTCACACCATCTCTGCCAGGCAGGCACCAGCACAGATACTGGCACCTCAGTGGGAATTAAAACATCAGCTAGTGTCCCGGGGCACACCGGTGAGGGCACTTCACGGTCGCTGGAGGTGCTGGCAGAGACAGAGAGTGCCCATGGCGCCAGCAGCTGGAGGACTGCAGGGGACCAGGCACATGCTCAGTTGGTGTCTGATGATGTGTCTCTGGAGTTGTCTGTAATGCGGCAGCTGCAGGAAATGCGGCCTGGTATGTGGGAGCACCTGGCTGTGATACATGAGGCTATGCTTGGCTTGGTCTCCGTGGTTGAGGAGTCTACGCGGATGCTCGCCGAAGCAGTGAGCTACATGTCCGAGCGCCAAGCGTCCTCCATGGAGAGAGTGGCAATTCTCGTGGAAAGCCTCCTCCAGGAAACCCAGTGCTTCCTGGGGATGCACTCGGACCAGCAACCCTCACATCAGCATTGTCCTCAGCTGGTCAGTGCCAGTGTGGGAGATGGTCTTCCCAGCTCGTTGCCCATCTATCCACGGTGAGCAGGGAGACCTGAAGTGATCTTATGTCAGCGGAGCAACCACCTGTCATCTCTGCGGGCACCTCTCAGGGCACTCCGGATGAGGGCAGCAGCTCCTCCGCCCCTCTGCCAGTGACCATTGTACCTGATGAGGCTGCGGTGACTGGGGAGATGCCAGCTGTGGAACTGGCTGCTCCCTCCCAGGCGGGGCCAGCACAGGCTCCACGGGTCTGAGGACACCCACCAAGGTCATCGAGGCCAACAGGACAGCAGGGTCAGCAGGCTGTCTCAGATGCCACTCCCAGCGATGGGGCAGCACCAAGATGTAGCACCCGGAAATGAAAACATAAGGCACCTTAGGCACACCACGGGTTTATCACTGGTGCTTTTGTGTTGGCCCGAGATGATGTCCTTATGATTTCTTTTTCATGTTAACACTATTGTTTTCTCTTTGTGGAAAGTTCTTTTGCTTCACATATTAAATGCCAGATGTGTGACCATGGCTAAGGGTGCCTCGTTTCTTCTGCATGTGTATGATTGAGAAAAGTGTCATGAGTGATTTGTTGGACATTCAGCTTACGTACCAGGCCCTTAGTTAGTGCTGATGACCTGGCAGACTTTGCACTCAGGTGTCGAGTATCAAGGCGGCAGCCCAGGCTGGTCCTGGTGATCCATCTGTGTTGCGCTAGCTGAAGGTTTGTTGGATTAAAGCAAGTCGGGTGTCCCTGCCTCCCTGGAGTATGCCCGGATCAGCGTCTACCCCCTCAGCATTTCCCTGTGTGTGCTCATCCTCGGACTCACTGCTGGACTCATCTTGTGCAGCTGCAGCCACTGTATCTACATCTTCGTCATCCACTGTGTCCCCCCTTTCCAGTGCAAGATTGTGGAGAGTGCAGCATGCAACCACTATCAACGACACACGATCTGGGGGGGTACTGGAATGCACCCCCTGAGTCATCCAGGCATCGGAAGCGCATCTTGAAAAGACCGATGGCTCCACCACAGCCTATTGTCCCACTGCTCAGCTTCTGTTCTTGGACGGCGGAGAGGCGTCATCCCCTTCTGAGGGGATAGCCCTTGTCACCCAGCAGCCATCCATCCAGCCGGGCTGGAGCACTGAAGAGCCCCGACACCTGGGAGTGTCTGAGGATGTAGGCGTCGTGGGAGCTGCCTGGGTACCTTACACAGACTTGTAGAATCAGCATCCTGTGATCACACACTATCTGCACGTTCATGGAGTGGAAGCCCTTCCTGTTGGTGAAGGCACCGGGCTCACCTGCTGGCACTTTGATGGCCACATGTGTACAGTCTATAGCACCCTGGACACGGGGGAAGCCAGCACTGGTTGTGAAATGTCTGGATCGCTCTGTCTGGCTTGTCTGAACCCAACGGAAGTGGATGAAGGTCAATGCACACCTGAACAGCGCATCTGTAACCTGTTTGACACAAGTGTGGACAGCTGATTGGGAGACACCACAAAGATCACCCACCGAGCCCTGGAAGGAGCCAGAGGCATAGAAGTTGAGGGCAGCTGTGACCTTCAGAGCCACTGGCAAGGAGTGTCCACCCACACAGTTAGGGGAGATCTCAGGCCCAATCATCTGACAGAGATAGTTGACTGTCTCCCTTGAGAGATGGAGCTTCCTTCAGCACTGCACCTCAGGCATATTGAGGTAGCTGCATTGCCACTTGTAAACCCTGGCAGTAGGATAGTGGCGTCTTCTGCAGCCCCTTCTGCCTTGGACTACCTCTTGGCCCTGCGCCCCTTGTGTCTGCGCCTGATCTCCCAAAGGTGGCTCCCCTGGAGGCTGAATATGCATTCCTAGCCACGTCCCCCTTCAAGCCTTCCCTTCCTCCTCAGATGAATTGCCTCCAGTGGACAGATCAGCTCCCATACCCAGGCTAAAGGAAGGCTTTCTGAAACTTGCAGGCCCGAGAAAGATTTCTCACTGCAGAGTGCTGAGCTGAAGGTTAAGAGTCCAGACAAAGCTGCTGGGATGTGTTCTGAAGTACTGTGGATCACACAGGCAAGTTTGAAAAATTTTCAACACCAAATACTTCACAGAGCAGATTCACGACCCCACTGAGCCCACTTACCCTGCCAGTGCGTGAGGTTAATACAAATGTCTCCTACCTGTCTGCCCGTTATGCCCATGTGCCAACCCGAAGATCGCACGGGCGCCGAAAAATTGGTGTTGATTAAAGACTAAAGGGCCTTAAATGGCCCATTAATTAATGGCAGGCGCACAGTGAATATCATCACGCACCCACCCAGTGAAATATCACGATGGCGCATGGTGACCTCAGAAGCTTGCCCGACATCACCACGTGTAATTTGTCACGTGACATGAGGGACCCGCCCCCACCCCCCGCCCCCCCCCCCCCCCCCGCATGCCAAATGGAAAATTCTGCCCTGTGTTTTTTTAAAAGACACTGTCCCTTAAAGGGTTAATGCAAGGACTCCGGCTGCTGCTGTTCCTGGGAAAGACAGCACTTTAAAAGAAAAGGTAATTAAGCAGTTTTAAAGAGCTGGTGTCTCCCAAGCTCTTGATCCCGGTGGACTGTTTACAAAAGAGTCACATGGTGGTTTATGGCTTTGGGAACAAAACACATGCCCAGAAAACTGTTTAAAAGCTGGACGGCTGGTTTTGGCTTTGGGGAAACAAGAAGGATCAGCTGCTTGGGTAAGGACAACAGCTCCTAAAGCTCCTGACCCAGTCCATAGGAAAACGTGAATGGAAGTTGTTCCAAAGTCGCTCTCAATTCTGAAACTGACTGACAGCAAGTTTTCCTCGAATTCTGCCTGAAAAGTAGTGCGAGAGCCATTGATTGTTTCACAGACCAGTGCTGAGAGACTGACTGTGTGACCTGAACACCATTTCAAGGAGTCTACCATCTGTCCTTTTCCCTTGAACCATTGACTTTTAACCTTTTTTTTTGATGCGTGCGTGTGCATGTGCTTGTATGTGTGTAAGAGGGACAGAGTTGGGGGATTTAGAAAGAATAATTATTATATTTTCATATTACTCCTTCATATTTCATCCTGTATGTTAATAAACTTTGCCTTCTACTTAACAAGTCTGGTTTTATAATAAACTACTAATCTTTTTGTTTGTTGAAGAAACCTGGGCGTCGAGTGGTATTTCTCAGATCATAGTTGGCCATATAGGTGGCTGAAGAAATAACTTAATTATAGGTTGTGTCCTCTGGAGTAGTGGAACTAGAGATAGGCAGTGCACTCCTCCCATCTCAGTCGTAACAAACTCCAATACAGATGCTTGCAGGATGCCACCAGTCATAATATTTTACCACCTGGAGTACCTGCCCATTATCCCTACTCACTGTCTCCTAATTTTCAATCTATTTTTTCATCAGGTCAATAATTTGCCTTCAATTCCATGAGTTTCAGCTACAGCCAACCGTCTCCTACAAGGGAGTTTCTCATATGCCTCTTAGAAGCCCATATGAATCACGTCAATAGACTCTCCCCTGTCCACTACTTTAGTCACGTTTTCAAAAATTTCAGCTTCACTAGGTGTGACCTACCCTTTCCAAATCCAAGCTGGTTCAATTTCAGCAGCTGAAAATTTTCAGAAATCTAGCAATTTCCCCCTGACAGGGTAACTGGTCAATCAATCCCCAGTTTCCCTCTCTCACCATAAATGGGGTGACATACGCAACTTTGGAATCTGAAGGAATGGTTCCTGAATCAAGAGAACTTTGGAAGATTACAGTTAGGGCATATGTAATGTTATCACCTGCTTCTTATAAAAAACCTGGGATGGAAACCACCTGGTCCTGGAGGCTTGTCGCCCTTTAGTGCCATTCATTTCTGCATCACCGCTGTTGTGCTTTGGTGAGTCCCTGGGCTGAATTTTCCCCAGTTCATTTTTAAATGAGGAGTGGCTTCATTTCCAGGTATGTAACCCAGGGAAGAGAATGGCATGTCTTCCAGTTCATCTTTCAGAATGTGTCCAATTGACAATCTGCCTCCGGGATTTTTAAAAATTCGTTTACGGGATGTGGGCATTTCTGGTGAGGCCAGCATTTATTGCCCATCCCTAATTGCCCTTGAGAAGGTGGTGGTGAGCTGCTGTAGCCCCTGTGGTGTAGATACACGCAAGACATCATCGCGAATTGACTCACTCAGCCTATGCACTGAGCTTCTCCTCAATCATTCCAACCTTCACCTCAATGCAGTTTTCACTTTCTCCTCTGATTTCACTACCCATTTTCCCCCTTTAACGGTCTCCTATATATACCAACCCATATTCATGGCCACTCCCTCAACCTTGTCATTTCATGTGGCCGCTCTCCAGTAGAAAGGGTTAACAGTTGGGATATGCTAATGTATGATGTAGATAATGATGTATCACTGACTCTTTCTCAAGAGAGAGATTGGAACACTGTGCCCAAGAACAGCATACCTACTCTGTAAAGGCAAAATACAGGGGATGCTCTGAAGAAGAGTCATGTGGACTCTGGGTGGGATTTTCCACATCCGCCCATTGCCGTGATCTTCCGGTCCTGCCGCAAGTCAATGGACTTCTAGCTGGGGTGCCACCCACTTGGGGGGTCCCACCTGCAATGCGGCCAGAAAATCCCAGCCTCGGTTTCTCTCTCCACAGACACAGTCAGAACTGTGGAGTTTTTCCAGCATTTTCTGATTTTCTTGCCTACTCTGTAATCTGTTTAGAAGTAGTCCTAATAAACAAGTGTTAAGCAAGTACCACGTCTAGAGACCATCTCAGAACACTCTACTCCCATTATCTCAATCATAGATTAGGTCTTCTCTGATCAATTCCCTCTATCTCTCTCCACTCATATCCGCTGCCCCCTCCCAATTCCTTCCTTCTACATCCAGCCCTGGGAAATCTCTCCCCCAACTGCACTTACATTGACATGTTCAATTTCTCAACCATCTAGCTTTTGGCTCTCCATCCACTTAACATTTCTGCAGCTGCCTATGTACTCATTTATTTCCAGCTTTGATTTCCTTGTTGCCAGTAAAATCCTTACTCTCTCCCATTCTGGTTGTTCCCCTAGTATGGCCCTACTCTGTGCTATCTTAAGTCTAAGGAGGCAGACTTGGAGGTTTACTGTAGATGATTGGCACAGGCAATCTTCGCCAGATCTGGAAGGACCACATTAAGTCCTATTGGGTCTGCTCACTTCTTCCAAAGCTTCTCATTATTTCAGGGTTATCATGGAATGCAAATATAACCCTCAGCTTCTCTTCTCCACCAAAAACTGTCTTCATAAACCTCTCCCGCTTGCTTGCTCCACCCTCCCCTCCAACAGCAAGTGCTCATGGATTTTATTTGTCACAAAGATTGTGACCATCTGATCAGCTGCCTTTGCCACATCCCCCTCTTTTCCAAGTCCAACAGGCTACATTTACCCAAAAGAACCACCCACCCCCCGTCCTCTCCAGCTCACCTTGTCCATGTGCAGCAGACAGTAAGGATGATACCAATTGTAATGACTGGACTGAGCAGACAGATTTCAACAAGAAATGCTAAACTTTATTACAGAGAGCTTTTCAGGTGCTACACGCTCGAACAGGACTCTCATTAGGAAGCCACCCCACCAGATTGCCTGCGCTTAGGGCTGACTGGTCGGGGCCATAACAGAACATCACGTGACCCCTGATAGACAAGCAGACGGGACTATACCCTCAGTTACCACATTTCCTCCTGCTTTAGTTTTTTACAATTTCTTATTAACAGGGAAAAATTTAAATATCCAACAACATATACATGTATACAATTTCGGATGACTAAAGGTCAAGTCCCTTATACGGCTAGAGCAGCATAGCTCTACCACTTGAGGTTCTTCACAGGATCAACAGGATCTGGAACTGCAACATGAGACATATTCTTGGAACGTGGCAGTTCAGGGTTTGGCAACTCTACAGAGACATTGGGCATGTCTATTCTAGGTTGATCAGTCACCTCAAGAATTATCTGTTCGATGTTAAACACAGGCAAAATAGTTGGATGTCTCTCAGGTGCGAATATGATCTATGTGCTTACAGACGATTCTATCTCCCACTTGTACCTGGAAAGATAATGGAACAGTCTTGAAGACAATGGTTCCAGGAGCCCAATGGGGTCCACTACTGAAATTTCACATGAATACCGTGTCACCTACACTGGACAAGCTTTGCTGTGTTTGTTGTGGTTCAGTTTTTGATTACTCTGATTACGCTCTACCTTCCCCTCTAAATTTGGAAACACTTGATGTAACCGTGTATGTAGCCATCAACAATTCAGATGGTGTCGGACCCCATAGTTGAATGTGGTGTCGTACGATAACTGAAAAGAAAGTGGGAAAGCCGAGATTCCAGGTTGCCTTCCGATAGCTTTTTCATCCCCGACTTAAAAGGTCCTCTCAGTTGGGCCATTTGATGAGGGATGGTAAGGGGCTGATTTAATATGTTTGATTCCATTTGGATCCATAAATTTCTGAAACTCTGTACTGATAAAAGCGATGCCGTTAACTGAAACGACAATTTCAGGTAGGCCATGTGTTCTGAAACTGACTTAGCTTCTCTATAGTTGTGTTTGACATTGGTGACTTGACTACATACACATCCATCCATTTGGAATGGGCATCTACAATTTACAAGGACATGATACCCAAGAATGGTCATATGTAATCGAACCCACGATCGACTGGGCCACTCCCATGGATGCAGAGGACAAGCAACTTTTGTTGTTGCTGATGGTGGATCCAATGCTTGAACAAGTTTTCAGTATCTCCATCAAGGTCTGGCTTCACACAAGCATTTTTATTTTTGGATGGGCACTATGGAGTTCTGTCACTCTGCCTGTGGTGGGACCACCAGTCTTGACCCCCACAACAAAATGCAGTCTTGGCAACTCCATTCTGCCTGTCTGACATGGAATGGTCTCAATTCTTCAGATACAGGCAAGTTTAACCATCCTTTTAAGACAAAGTCTTTGTTTCACACAAACTGGTGAAGAATGTAAGAAGTTCAATAACAGCATTAATTCCTGTGGAGCAGGCGTGTGCACAATATTGTCTGGCAACACGAGATGTCTGAGTGCATCTGCATTTGCAATGTGTAGGCCAGGACGGTACATAAAAGTATACTCTTAGGCAGATAATGTCAGAGCCCATTGTTGTATCCTTTTGCTGCTGCTATTGGCAGGACGGACTTGTCCTCACTGAATAAACCCATTGATGGTTTACAGTCTGACACAATGGTGAAATGGTGACCTTGCAAGTCCTGGTGGAATTTCTTCACCCTGAATACCACTGATAAACCTTCCTTTTCTAACTAGGAATAACCCTTCTCGGCTATGGAGAGGGTTCTCGAGACATAGCCAATGGGCCTTTCAGTCCCATTTTGGAATAACATATCTCCCACTCCATAGAGAGAGGTGTCACATGTTCATACCAGCTCTTTTGATGGGCCATACTGTGCCAATAAGCATGATGAATGCAACAATTCCTTTGCTTTCACAAAGGCTTCTTCCTGTTGTGTCCCCCCTGTCTGCTCCGTCGAGTGGTTCTTTTTCAGTAACAAGTGTAATGGTGACAACGCAGTTGATAGATTTGGTAAGAAGCAGCTATAGTAGTCGTTCATGCCCAGAAAGGACTTGAGTTCTGTTATATTGGATGGTGATGACACATCTTTTATTGCCTGAACTTTATCGTTTACCGGGTGCAGTCCCATGGCATCCACCCTGTGGCCTGGATAAGTCACTTCTGGCACTGGAATGTTCACTTTTCCTTCTTTAACCATACACCGGCTTCCATGAACTTCCTTAGCATCTCCTCCAGGTTGGTCAGCGTTCTGTCTCAGTTAACCCTGCGATGAGGACATCATCTAGATATACAATTACTCATGGGAATCCTTGCAAAAGGCTCTCCATTGTTCTCTGGAAGATAGTACATGCCCATGTACTACGAAGGGTAGACGGGTGTACTGATAGAGACCTTGGTGTGTGTCAATGGTTACGTAGTCTCTCGATGTGCTATCCAGCTCTAGTTGCTGGTAAGTGTGGCTCATATCCAATTTCGTATAGGACTTGCCTCCAGCCAGTTTGGCATAAGTCATCTCTCCTTAGGATAGGGTAGTCGTCTAGTTTGGCTGCCTTATTCAGGGTAAACATATACTCTCCACAGATACATATGGTGCAGTCAGGCTTAACCACTGGAACTATGGGGCAGCCCATTCTGAGAACTGAACAGGTTAGATAATGCCCAGCTTTTCTAACCGGTACAGCTCCTCATTAACCTTTTCTCTCTATGTATAGGTCTTGCCTTAAGGAAGTGAGGTGCCACCTGTGGCTCCACATGTACCTTGCCTGCATGTCTTTTAACTTCCCTAGCTCATCCCCAAAATCCATGTTGTATTTTCTTAGAAGTTCTGGAACTCCATCAGATTTGAGGTGAAATATCTCAAAGCAGTTGAGTTTGATTTTCTGTAGCCAGTCTCGGCCTAAAAGGCTGGGTCCTTCTCCTTTCACAGTTATTACAGGCAGCTGGGCTGTCTGCTGCTTGTAAGAAACTGGTACTTTGGTGATGCTTTTTACCTGAATGGATTCTCCCGTGTATGTCCTTAATTTTGTGGTTGTTCACTCCAGGTTTATTGTCTATCAACTTTCATTAAAGTACCTGAAAGTGTGCTCTCCCATCAGAGGCACCCGTATCCACCTCCGTTATTAGTGGCTTCTCATTAACTTGGATTGTGACAGTGACAGGTTCAGTTTTTACAGCGATTACGTTATACAGGGAAATGATGTCAGTGTCGGCAGCTTCAGGTTCTGCTGTATTTTTTAATTCAACCATGTTGGTTTGCTGCATTATGGGCTGTTTGGACTTCTCCCTGCATTGCCTTACTATGTGACCTTTCTTATGGCAGTAATGACATTCTGCCTCCTTAAATTTACAGGTGTCCGGTCCACGTTCATCTATAACAGTTTAATCGTGGATTCGCTGCTGAAGTGTCTCTACTCAGCCTTTTAATGTTTCTAACAGTGGACATTGCCTCTCGCTTCAATGCTGCGTGTCTAGTTTTTGCTCCACACTTGGCAATAGGTTCCAGCCCCACATGAATAGCAGCTCCATGTTGTATGTGTTGCAAAGCCTGAGTCTTTCACAGCACTTTCCATGGCGAGGGAGATTTCTAGGGCGTGTTTAAAGTTGATGATGACCTCGGTGAGTAAACGGCGCTGAATGGCATCATCCTGAACTCCACAAACTAATCAGTTCCGCAGTTTATCATTTAATGTGTCCCTGAAGTTGCTGTGTTCTGTTAACTGCGTGAGGTTTGCTATATCAATGGCTCTCCTGGGGCCCCAACTCTGGAATTAAATTTAAAATGCTGCATTATTATGGATGGCTTCAGTTGGAAGTGTGTTTTCACAATGTTCATTACAAGATTAAGAATTGAGCGCACTTGGGGCCATCAGATTGTGAATGAGTTTGTAGGTTTTACTGTCACACACACTCAAGAGGATAGATTTCTGCTTACTACAAAATAAAATCTGAGGCGCTCTACGTACTGGCTCCAGTCGCATCATAAGCATCGATTCTGCTGAAGAGCGGCATGACTGTTCTTAATTTTCTTAAAATTTGATGGACTCACAGTAACGAGGCGAGGTGCAGAGTCAGAGCTAATCCCATTCTTAGTTACAAGGTTCGGTTGGAGAAGCTGTGGTTGTTCTCCTTGGAGCAAAGGAGATTGAGGGCAGATTTAATAGAGGTGTACAAGATTAAGGGAGGGTTAGATAAGGTATACAGAGAAAAGCTGTTCTCATTAGCTGATGCTACAAGGACTGGGGGACAGAGATGTAAGGTTCTGGGCGACAATGAGGAAGAGCCTTTTCAAGCAGCGAGTTGTAATGGCCTGGACCTTGCTGCCCAGGAGTGTGGTGGAAGTGGAGACGATGAATGAAAGGAAATTGGATGTGCACTTGAAGAGTTAAACTTTCAAGCTTAATGCCATAGAACAGAGGAATGGAATGACTAGTTTGCACTACCAAGGGGCGGCATGGATTTGATGGGTCAAATGGCTTCCTTCTGTGCCTTAAATGTCCATAACTTTATGACTCTATGGCTCAAAAAACCCACCCTGATCTCACTATTCTCATGCACCTCCAACTCCACTCCTCATGCAGATGATTGGGACTGCCCTCCCTCAGTTTTATCCTCATCTATTTACTTGTAGCTAGAGAATCTGTAACAGATTTACTTCCTGTTCCCAAACCTTACCTCTGATATCCCCAGAGATCAACCCTTGGCCACCTCCTATTTCTCAATTTCATGCTGCTCCTTGGCTTTATCAAAAAAACAAAATGCTGGATTCCATAGGTACACTGACCAGTACATTACCACCAGAACTCTTCCTTAGGTTGGTAAGTGAAGTAATTCAGTCCGAAACTTGGATCCTAAATATAATCGATGGAAACTATGTGGTGTGAGTTGGCTAAGATAGATTGGGGAACTTCTTTAAAAGCCACGATGGTGGACAGACAAGGGTTAATATTTAAGGAATGAATGTATGCATTGCAAGTTATACACTCCCTTCTGGTGCAAAAACACAACAGGAAAAGTGGCCCAACCATGGATAAGAAAGGAAATTAAGGATAGTATTAGATCCAAAGAGCAGTCATATAAAATTGCTAAAAAAAGTAGAAAGCCTGAGGATTGCGAGAGCAGATTAGATTTCAGTAAAGGAGGATCAAGAGATTGATTAAGAGGGGAAAAATAGAGTATGAGAGTAAACTTGTAAGGGACATAAAAGAGGACTGCAAAAGCTTCTATAAGTATGTAAGAAGAAAAGATTGGTGAAGATAAATGTAGATCCCTTACAGTGCAAAGCGGGAGAATTTATAATAGAAACAAAGGAAATGGCAGAGCAATTAAACAACTACTTTAACTCTGTCATCACAGAGGAAGATATAAATAACTTCCCAGAAATACAAGGAAACCAAGGGTCCAGTGAGAAGGAGGAATTGAAGGAAATTAGTATCACTAAAACAATAGTGCTGGAGAAATTAATGGGACTGAAAGCCAATAAATCCCCAGGGCCTGATAATCTACATCCCAGGGTACAAAAGGAGGTGGCCATGGAAATAGTGGATGCATTGGTTATCATCTTCCAAAATTCTCTACATTCTAGAACAGTCCTGGAAGATTGGAGGGTGGCAAATTTAACCCCACTATTTAAAAAACAAGGGAGGGAAAAAATAGGGAACTACAGAACAGTTAGCCTAATATCAATGGTAGGGAAAATGCTAGAGTCTATTATAAAGGGTATGATAGCAAATCACTTAGACAATATTAACATCAGCCATGATTGAATGGCGGAGCAGACTTGATGGGCCGAATGGCCTAATTTCTGCTCCTATGTCTTATGGTCTTGTCTTATGGGAATAGAAAAAGTCAACATTGAGTTGTGAAAGGGAAATCATGTTTGAAAAACCTCCTGGAGTTTTTAGAGGATGTAACTAGCAGAATAAATAAGAGAGATCCAGTGGATGTACTTGGGTTTTCAGAAAGCTTTTGATAAATTCCCACAT
The DNA here is from genome assembly GCA_026770705.1 of Isurus oxyrinchus. Classification (NCBI taxonomy): domain Eukaryota; kingdom Metazoa; phylum Chordata; class Chondrichthyes; order Lamniformes; family Lamnidae; genus Isurus; species Isurus oxyrinchus. The sequence goes on along the minus strand of JANJGN010000024.1, from coordinate 42,493,447 downwards.
AAGAGGTTAATGTGTAAAATTAAAGCACATGGGATTGGGGGTAATATACTGGCATGGATGGAGAATTGTTTGGCAGACAGGAAACAGAGAGTAGGAATAAATGGGTCCTTTTCGGAGTAGCAGGCGGTGACCAGTGGGGTACTGCAGGGATCAATACTTGAGCCTCAATTATTCACAATATATATCAATGATTTGAATGAGGGAACCAAATGTAATGTTCCCAAGTTTGCTGATGCCAAAACACTAGGTGGGAACGTGAGGATGCAGAGGATGTTAAGAGGTTTCAAGGCAATTTAGACAAGTTGAGTGAGTGGGCAAATACGTGGCAGTATAATGTGGATAAGTGTGAAATTATCCACTTTGGTTGGAAAAAACAGAGTGGCAGAGCATTATTTAAATGGTTAAAAGCAAAAAACTGCAGATGCTGGAAATCCAAAACAAAAACAAAAATACTTGGAAAAACTCAGCAGCTCTGACAGCATCTGCGGAGAGGGACACAGTTAATGTTTCGAGTCCAAATGACCCTTCAACAGAACTAAGTAAAAATAAAAGAGAGGTGAAATATAAGCTGGTTTAAGGGGGGGTGGGACAGGTAGAGCTGGATCGAGGGCCAGTGTTAGGTGGAGATAACCAAAAGATGTCAGAGACAAAAGGACAAAGAATGTTGAAGGTGGTGATATTATCTAAAGAATGTGCTAATTAAGGGTAGAAAGCAGGACGAGCAAGGTACAGATAGCCCTAGTGGGGGTGGGGTGGGCTGAAGGAATCGAAATAGGCTAAAAGGTAGAGATAAAACAATGGATGGAAATACATTAAAAAATAATGGAAATAGGTGGGAAAAGAAAAATCTATATAAATTATTGGGAGAAAAAGGGAGGGGGATCGGAAAGGGGGTGGGGATGGAGGAGAGAGTTCATGATCTAAAATTGTTGAACTCAATATTCAGTCCGGAAGGCTGTAAAGTGCCTAGTCGGAAGATGAGGTGCTGTTCCTCCAGTTTGCGTTGGGCTTCACTGGAACAATGCAGCAGGCCAAGGACAGACATGTGGGCAAGAGAGCAGGGTGGAGTGTTAAAATGGCAAGCGACAAGGAGGTCTGGGTAATGCTTGCGGACAGACCGCAGGTGTTCTGCAAAGCGGTCACCCAGTCTGCGTTTGATCTCTCCAATGTAGAGGAGACCGCATTGGGAGCAATGAATGCAGTAGACTAAATTGATGGAAGTGCAAGTGAAATGCTGCTTCACTTGAAAGGAGTGTTTGGGCCCTTGGACAGTGAGGAGAGTGGAAATAAAGGGGCAGGTGTTGCACCTTCTGTGGTTACATGGGAAGATGCCATGGGAGGGGGTTGAGGTGTAGGGCTTGATGGAGGAGTGGACCAGGTGTCCTGAAAAGAATGATCCCTGTGGAATGCTGCTAGGGGAGGTGAAGGGAAGATGTGTTTGGTGGTGGCATCATGCTGGAGTTGGCAGAAATGGCGGAGGATGATCCTTTGAATGTGGAGACTGGTGGGGTGATAAGTGTGGACAAGAGGGACCCTATCATGTTTCTGGGAGGGAGAGGAAGGTGTGAGGGCGGATGTGTGGGAGATGGGCCAGACACGGTTCAGGGCCCTGTCAACCACCGTGGGTGGAAAACCTTGGTTAAGGAAGAAGGAAGACATGTCAGAGGAACTATTTTTGAAAGTGGCATCATCAGAACAGATGCGACGGAGGCGAAGGAACTGAGAGAATGGGATGGAGTCCTTACAGGAAGTGGGGCGTGAGGAGCTGTAGTCGAGGTAACTGTGGGAGTTGGTAGGCTTGTAATGGATATTAGTGGACAGTCTATCTTCAGAAATTGAGACAGAGAGGTCAAGGAAGGGAAGGGAAGTGTCAGAGATGGACCACGTGAAAATGATGGAGGGGTGGAAATTGGAAGCAAAATTAATACATTTTTCCAAGTCCCGACAAGAGCATGAAGCGGCACCGAAGTAATCATCGATGTACTGGAGAAAGAGTTGTGGGAGGGGGCCTGAGTAGGACTGGAATAAGGAATGTTCCACATACCCCATAAAGAGACAGGCATAACTGGGGCCCATGCGGGTACCCATAGCCACACCTTTTGTTTGGAGGAAGTGTTTAAGGAGAACTTGTTCAGTGTGAGAACAAGTTCAGCCAGACAGAGGAGAGTAGCGGTGGATGAGAATTGATTTATTTAAATGGTGATAGATTGGGAAATGTTGATGTACAAAGGGAGATCCTTGTACACCAATCACTGAAAGCAAGCATGCAGGTGCAGCAAGCAGTTAAGAAGGCAAATGGTATGTGAGCCTTCATTGCGAGAGGACTTGAGTACAGGAGCAAGGATGTCTTACTGCAGCTGTACAGGGCCTTGGTGAGACCACATCTGGAATATTGTGTCCAGTTTTGGTCTCCTTAGCTAAGAAAGGATATACTTGCCATCGAGGGAGTGCAGCGAATGTTCACCAGGCTGATCCATGCAATGGCAGGATTGTCGTATGAGGAGAGATTGGGCCGACTAGGCCTGTATTCACTGGAGTTTAGAAGAATGGGAGGGGATCTCATTGAAATATATAAAATTCGGACAGGGCTGGACAGACTGGATGCAGGGATGATGGGTGGCAGGATCTAGAACAAAGGGTCACAGTCTCAAGATATGGGGTAGGCCATTTAGGACTGAGATGAGGAGAAACTTCTTCACTCTTGGGTGGTGAACCTGTGGAATTCTCTACCACAGAAGGTGGTGGAGGCCAAGACACTGAATAAATTTAAGAAGGAAATAGATTTCTAGACTCTATAGGTGTTGAGTGGTATGGATAGAGAGCAGGAGTATGGTGTTGAGATAGAGGATCAGCCATGCTCATATTGAAAGGCGGAGCAGGCTCGAAGGGCCAAGTCACCTACTCCTGCTCGTATTTTCTATGTTTCTATGTTTCTACCACTTTCCTCGACTCCTTCCCAGTCTCTGATTTCTCAGATTTGCCATGCTGCTTGTCTGCCATTCAGCACTAGATGAACAGAAATTTCCAGCAATTATATAATCAAAGCCTTTGTCTCCAGCCCCTGCCATTGTCCCTTAGTCACCCACTCACACATCCACCTCTCTGTGACCACTACCTGAAGCTGCATCAAGCTGCTTTTGATCCTGAGCTGAGCTTCTGGTCTCATATTTTCTCCATCACCATGGCCACCTACTTCCATCTGTTTTATATCCTTCATCTCAGCCCCCGCCTCAGCCCATCTGTCATTCATTCATGCTTTTGTTACTTGCTGTAGTATAAGGGTGTTCAGCAGAGCAAGGGTTAATCTAAGACTAAAAAACAGTACCACCCACAGTATAATGTAGAGAGTCATATGATGGTAGACTGTGTAATAGAGTCTGGAAGAAGCTGGCATGGAGACAGCACCACACAGGGCTGTACCCTGCCGATGTATGTAGTTATGGGTTACCAATAAATGGTTTATGTTTAACCACACAGATCTCTTAGTGAGACACCAAACAACCTTACAACAAGATGGCAGTTAAGGATGGACCCTGAAATCCCAGAGAAACTGGAGAAGGAACCAAGAATCTCAAAGCATGAAAAGCTGAAGAAACTGAAGTCTGACCTGAGAGAAGTGAGCCCAAACTGAAGACATTTGGAGATTGCCTAAAAAGACGTTCCATTGCAGACATGGAGGCTGAAGGGCTCCCTATAAAGCACTGAAGGGGCAAGGAGACCCCAGGCCAAGGGAGACAGGAGACCCCCAGGCCCAGGTAGACAGGAGATCCCAAGCTGAGGGAGACAATATTCAAGCAACATGTAAGATGGCCATAGACCACGTCAGTGCAATGAAGGGCATGAGCCAAAGAATTTAGTGCAGAGGAAAAAAGAGGCTGAGAAGCAGCTGAAATGCTTAAAAATAGAGTTTTTTTGAAAAAGCTGACACATTACATATACTGCATCTGCAGCTGGCAGTGTGGAGTGTTGTGAATTTAATTCATTATGACTGTGTGTGTTAAATTCACAGCCTATTGACAATGATACAGGATAGTTCAATGCTGTCTTAGTGGTTCCTGCCTAGTAGCAAAGGTGGGACCCAGTGGGAGGGTTTTGATAGGTTCCCAGTTCAAGGATCAGTGAACAAATCTTCTGAGGGAGTTCGTTTGGGGCAGTCTGCTAGCCAAGAAGTGTAACAGGGACAGGGACAGGAATATGTCCTGTCAAGTAAGTTAAAATAAGGGAGCAAAGAAATTGGCTCTTAGTTAAAGAAAGAGCTGCAGTTAGCAGACTAACTTCATACTGTGGGCAGTTGGGGCAAAGTTACTCCTTTGGAGCAGTGGTGTTCTGCTTGGCATGGCCATAGGTTTGAAAGTGGGCTTATGAGCTAGCGTTGAGTCACTTGGGAATCCAGAAGGAATCTCGGAAGGTGAGATTGAAACCCCGTGAGGTGAGCCATTGTTAAAGCCATCCAAGTGGGGGAGATGTTTGGAGAGAATTCCGAGGCAGGATCTCCAAAGGTGGAGATTGCAAACCCTTGTGAGATAGATGAAGTTTCAGTGAAATTGGCTGGGTCATGGTGGAACTAATGTCTGAGTGACTTCTTGAGAAATCCATTGGTTGCATCTGTCATTTACTCTGTAGTGTGGTGTGTTTGGCCACATTGTCCGTTAATTTGCATGCACCTCATACTTACCCTGAATGTTAGAGTATAAGATATGTATTGTAAATTGTTTTATCTTTCTGACGTTGGAAAGTAAAGTCTTTTTTTGTTTGTTCAAAATGCTTGGAATCCTGTGGCTTTATTTCAAAAGCTGGTCTCTTGAATCTCAACCTTTATCTACTTTAAACAAAACATTCCTGGTCCCTAATCAGATCTCCCCCGATGCCCTAGGGTCTGGCCAAGGATCGTAACAGGAGCTAGCAGCTGGCTGTAAATGAAGGAAAGATATCTGAGGTAACCCAAAAGAAACAAAACCTGCAAAAAGAAAATGAAACTGTTCCACAGGAAAATGTTCATATCAAAGTTGAGCTGGAAGAATTCAACTAGAAGAACAGCCAAGCACAACAGCAGGCAGAAAAGGTACTCAAAGAAGCCACTGCCTTGATAGACTCTTAGAGGAATCAATATATATCCCTAGAAAATTTTGAGGAGTTATAAAAGATGTTGAATACTATTTGAGAAAAAGCTGTGTTAGAACTAACAGTAGCAACAAAGCAATGCACTGAAGCACAGTGTGAGTTGGTGAGAGGTCAACAAGAATATACGCAGTTGAAAGAATAGCTGATTGTCCTTCAAGGGTCAAATGCAAAAGAAGTACATAACCCTTCAGCAGTATGAAGATATGAAGACTGTCTTGGATGCCAGAATGAAGAATAGCAGAAGAAACGCAAGGAGACTTTTGAATTACAAGAAAACTTAAGTCGAAATAATTGAGCTTCACAAAGAAAAGGAAAATCTGTCAAAAGACCGTCACATGCTCCAAGAATGCCTTAGGTCAAAGTTTATTCCTCTGGAAAATTACAAAGAGAAGCAAATTGAATTGAATGTTGCGCTAAAAGAATTGAAGAAGACCGAGAAGACTCAGTAATGTTCAATATTCCAGGAGGAAACCAAGAGGAAAAAAAAGAGACTGAAGAGCTGAAGATCCAGCTGAATGGTAAAGAGAGGAAAAGGAAAGACCATAGAACTTTCCAGTGAAGTCCTGAGTAGCACAATCACAGAACTGAAACAAGTTAAGACTTCACCAGAGACATACCTGGCCAATGAAACAAAAATGAAGGATGAAGACAAAGCTCTGCTGCAGGCAGGGAATGAAAAGACAGAAATAAGATTGGAAAATGTAACTCCAATGCGGAATCTCAAGGAACTAGAAGAAAAAGTGTTGGATGCTGCAAAACATACTGAAAACCATTGAGTTGTTGCAAAATGAAATGGCTGAAATGAAAATCAAGAGCCTAGAATGTCAAGAAAAATCTGGACAGTTGCAAGAGAAAGTAGAAGTTCTCACAAAAAAGTGTAGAGAGTCTCAGAAACAATTCTAAGTTAAATTGAAGAATGTGAGCTTGAAGGCTGGCACACAGGAATTAGTCTCTGCTAAGGGAGAACGGTTCAGTGTAGGCAACTCATTTTCAAGTACGGAAGATGAGTTTGCTAGTGGAAAATTACAACTGGATGAACTTCAAATATCAGAAGTATTTAGCAAGCATCGTGAAAAGAGCAATAAAATTCTTGAACTCTGACCCAATCTGAAGAACGTGAAAGATGAGATGCGCAGGCTGGAAGAGAAAATACAGACTTTAAAACCAGATAGTTCTGAAACAAAGACAACTGAGCTCACCAGAGCGGTTGCTGAACTGAATGGAAGGATTCATAAGCTTGACAAAGGACTGGAAAATAAGAGAGTTAGCAAATATTTGGTTGGAATTGCAAAACAAGTGGAAATGAAGGTTCCATTTTTGAAACATCAGCTTCGAGGAAGAACATGGCGGGTCCCATGGAAAAAGAAAATATGAGTCTACACTATAAATGAATGGAGTGAACATTTGCTCTGGATAAAAATACTGAACAAGCTCATGGTATCCGGACAAAGCAGACAGGTTGTTGATAAAGGAAAACACAACTTGAAGGAGTGAGAAAAGTGAATCAAATGGAGACAACTCAGTGCCTCAAATACCAAGTACTACAATTTCAATACCAAACCGATGAAGTCAACCCAAAACAACTGAGACTACCATTTCTCCAAATGTGATGAGAACGAAATCTGGAAGAATTGTCAAGCCTCCAGACCATCTGAATGTATGAAGACAGATTTGAGGAAGGAAGAAGGGGTAACAAGTAAAAAGTACTGTATTGTAAATATATTCGGGTTGGACTTAGGGGAAGGTGTAGTATAAGGGTGTTTTGGCAGAGCAAGGGTTAATGTGGGACTGGAGAATAGTACTGCACACAGTATAGTGTAGAGAGTCACGTGATGGTAGACTGTTTGTAGAAGGATCTGAACCAGCATGGAGACAGGGCCCATGCAGGGCTGTAACTTGCAGATGTATATAGTTATGGGTTACCAATTAATGGTTTATGTTTAACCATACAAGCCTGCAGACCTCTTAGTGAGATGCTAAACAACCTTACAACATCTACATACTCAACTATTCCAATGCTCTCCTGACCACCCTCCATAAACTTCAGCTGATTCAATCCCTGCTGACTGCATTCTAACTCGCAACAAATTCCGTTCACCCAGCACCAAGGTTCTCTGATCCACATTGGCTTCCTGTCAAGAAATACATCAAATTTAAAATTCTCATCATCGTGTTCAACTCCCTCTATGGTCTCACCCCTGCATATCTGTAACCTCTTCTGATGGTACAACTCTCGAAGAGCTCCATAATGCATCAACTCTGACCTTTAATGCAGCCCTGATTTCTTTGTTGCTACTTCGGCAGCTTTATATGCAGCTGCCTTTGGCCCTAAGCCCTGGAATTTCCTCCCTAAACCTCTCCACATTCTTACCTCTCTCCTCTCTTACGATGCTCTTTAACAGCCATTTCTTTACCAATCCTAATATTTTCTTATGTGGCTTGAAGTCAAATTTTGTTTGATAACACTCCGGTGAATTATCTTGGGATGCTTTACTATATTAAAGGGGCTTTATAAGTGCAAGTTGTTGCTTTGTCTTTGGCTGTTTCCATCTAGGGCGGCAGTCAATCGTTCATCCTGTAAACCATATAGATGTGAAGATGTTTGGATGGATATTGAGATGTGCCAAGTCACAAAGCACCTAGCTTCTGCCTGGTTCAGCTATGGTTTTATTATAGTTTGTCCAGTTAAGCTTCTGGTCAATGGTGATTCAATGATGGTGGAACTGTGGGAGGTGGATGGGCTTTTTCTTGTCTCAAATTATAATTACCTGAGCCTTATGCGGCATGATTATTATCTGTGACTTGTCAGCCCAAGCTTGGATGTTCTCCAGAGTCTTCCAAAGGCTGGTATGAGTATTTCATTATCAGAGGACTCACACATGGAGCTAAGTACAGTGGTATTGTTTGTGAAGAGAAACATTCCTGGCCTTATGAAGAATATTGATGAAACAGCTTAGTTTGTGCAATTCAGTGATGCTAGTCTGAATAGCTTCCATTGCGATGTCCTGATTGGCCTCCAGTCATCATGTCTACCTATCCAGATATTAGTTATGACCCCAGATGATGGAGGGATTTTCCCTTGACCCCCATGGATTTCAGTTTTGCTCAGGCTAAAAGGGTTTGATTGGATGGATGGAATACAGCTTTATTGTGGAGGCAGCCCTCTTCTCTGTCACCCTGCCCTTGTGCCCAAGTTTCAAAATCCATTTGTCCATTTTCTTAAAAGAAAAGGAAGGCTTTGAATGGGGGTTTGAAAAGAATATAAATTTCTGAAATATAATATCTAATTAATGATATGTTCTAACATAAATCCTTCTGTGTACTGTACTTGCCTCTCACCAAGCTTACACAAGCTGTGCTGACCTTAATTGGACCTTAGATCTGTCACATTACCAGACACTGGGTTTGGAAGCTGTTTAATATACTGGAACGTCCTTGGACTAGGCAAAAGGACCAAGTTATTGCAAAAGTAATTGCAGTCTTCAGAATGCAAATACCATCAATGTGAAAATGATGTGTGGCTCTGAATGCTTCCTAGTCACTGCTCCACACGTTCTGCTAGCAAATACAGCAATCAAATTAAATTAAATCCCATTAACCTTCACCCCTGATGGTGCTAACTAAATCATGACCATACCTGGCAATGATTCAGGAATAAATCCACAGAAAAACTTTATTTTCATAACAGGTATTGCTTTAAGAGTGCCACAGTTTTTTGATAAGGAGATATTGGTTTAGTTATAATAAGATGGTAATGTTGTTGTTCATTTAATAGCATTGCTTTCAATAGGCTCATGATTTATTTGCATATAAATTTGGAACTAGCCAGTTGAGACCAAACCCAGATGTATATAAGGTGAATGCCTAAGACTAATTCTGGGTGTTCCTTGCAACCCAGCATTGAAGGTATTTGGAGAAGTTACAGTTGAAGGTGCCCTTTCATTACAGGCATCAGAGACCCCTCAATTATTTCATCTCACAAAGGTAAGAAATGCTTTATCAAGGAGAACAGATTGCTGGTAAGTGGAAATAATTGTTTGGGATATTTTACTTTGGAATAAAGGATTAAAGCAAATTCAATCAGATTAAAAGAAAACATTGTGGAAGACTTACACAAATATTTATGATGGTGAAATTCTGAAAAGAATGGAAACACAATTCTTTTGAAGGAATGCCTATGAGAAGAGCCTCTACGTTGAACTCATCAGCTCCCTGAATACTTTGAATGAAACACTTGCTAAGACTGTACTTTATGCAGAGATCCATACCTCACTCATACTAGATAGCTGGTACTCCAAATGCTCACTTTCTACACTTATATATTCATCTGGGTTAATCACCTGTTATGATTTTTAAGGTAGACTGTGGGAGCAGGTGGGGATAGGGGTGGTGGGTGTGGAGTCAATATTCATTTGGATTTGAGTCTGAGCTGCTGACTGTTTACAGGCTGCTGCTCTCCAGCCCCCTATCTTCTGATTACTCATAGAAAAACTAACCTGCTATCCTAGAAACATGATCAATACTGTCCCCTACTACTCACGGTGTGAAATTCTCCAGTGAGGTGTTTGGAATATTTCTTTTTATGAAAGTAACACTGAACTGGTCAAGCCAGGGTCTGCTGACGCTGCACAAGTACCAATTCATGCAGAGCAGCAGAAGTATGTAATACTATTCACATTCGCTGGCATAGCAACAGAGATTGAATTCAGGGCTAGCTATTCCTCATCCTGCTGTACTTGTGCTACTGAAAAATGGCATTTTTACAAGATCTGGATCATTTCAATCAAAAGTGCAAATGATCTTTCAGGTCAGGTATAAAGTCATTCCACCAGTGTGACTCCCTTGGGTATACTTTCTGTTACCTCTCTATGTCCTTCAGTTTTCTGTCAGAACATTTAAATTTAAAAGTTAATTTCTCTGATGTTGTACTCCTGCCAATTTGCACGTGGGTTTGTGCAGTTTGTGATTGTCCACCCACAGATCATGCAGCTAAATTACAGCCTGCACCAGGCGAGCAAGAGCTCTTTGTTGGAAAATGTGAAGGTAGAACACCCCTCAGGACCATTCAGACAGGAGAGCGATCCCCTGGGGACCTACAGCAATTTTTAGCAGTGCTACATGGTGCTGAGAGTTCCAGTTCCCTGTTATTATTTCTTGAAGGGGCAGTGCTGCTAACCAGGCGAGGACAGTATTGGGCTGGACTCTGAAGCTCTGTCATGACCAAGATCATAGCAACAGTCACTGTGCGAATTGTCAGGGGCTTGGCAGCACTGGGTAATCTGGGGTGTATCAGCATGTACTGGAATGGCCATCAAACAAAAATCAGCAACATTAATTCATTACATATTAGTAAATGGATGTGAGGAGCAGTGGATATGTGGATATATCAAATTCATGAACAACAGGCCTATTCATTTCCATGAAATGGAAAAATAAACAAAGGACTTTCTTCCATGGGCAAGTGTAGATGTTTTAAAGGAAGATGGAACTTGCATTTATATGGTACCTTTCATGACCTCTAGACATCCCAAAGTGCTTTAAGGCCAATGAAGTACTTTATGAAGTGTGGTCACTGTTGTAATATATGAAACACAGTAATCGATTTGTGCGCAGCAAGCTCCTACAAACAGCAATGTGATAATGACCCAGTAATCTGTTTTTTTGTGATGTTAGTTGTAGGATAAATATTGGCCCAAGACACTAGGGAAAACTCCTTCCATTTCCTTTGAATAGTGAGTTACCACTTTCCACCTGAAGGAGGGAAACTTCTCTTCATCCTTTTCCATCAAGGATTGAGATGTATGTCAACATTACTGAACTGAAAAACAGCACTGAAATAAAAAAAACTCCTTTTTGAGGTTTTAAACACAATAGCACCGGCCCTTTATAATTGATTAGCTCTGCCTATCTCCCTTTACTGAAAAACTCAGAATCACTGGCCTGAACTCTACCCTTAGCGGGCGCATGCGATCAGTGGGCCAGAAGTGGCTGGGAAATGCTTCACCGAACGCAACCAAACCCCTGACTGCGATTTCACACAGGCCAATTAACGGCCAGCCGGTGTGAAACACTCACTGAACAGCTCAGCGCTGCCGGGGTGAGGGCGGGTGACAATGTCACTGTGGGCATGGGTGAGCGCTGCGAGAGATCTCCCCGCAGGCAGATAACTGCCTCAGGAAGCTGCAGACCTGCAAATAATGAAACAAAGCTATAAAAAGCTGCAAAAAAATGTCCATGCGTCACAATCAAGCACCTGAAAACATACCTCATAAAAATGCTGTCCACAGATATTTCTGTTTATTTTACTTCCTAACGGAGATTTCATCCCGCTCTGGGATGAGGCTTGATGAAAAATCGGCCTGGCTGATTTGCCCGTCCGCCAACCTTAAGGTTGAACGGGCCATGAAAAATCGCAGACAATTGGGCCGTTAATGGGCTTAATTGCTCACGTAATTCTTGGCAGGCGCACATCCGACCTTTACGTGTGTCCGTCAAGTGAAACATCATGTGATGGTGTCGGGACACTCGCCCGGTGTAATGTTGCATGATTTCACGCCCGATCAGGTTAGGCATGTGCCCGCCTGCGAGTGTAAAACTCTGCCCACTATTTCTGATACTAGTAAACAAACATGCTCAAGAAACATTCCTCATTTCACTTTACTCTGAATTATTACCAATTTCTTTTTGCCCTATGCACATTCTCCACTTCAACGCCCATTCATAGAATCAAAGAAGAGCTGCAGCACAGAAGGAGGCCACTTGGCCCTTCATGTCTGTGCTGCCTCTCTGGAAGAGCATCACAGCTGGTCCCACTCCCTCTGCCTTTTCTCTGTAACCCTGTTTTATTTTTTTTTACTTGTCAGGCAATTATCCAATTCCCTTTTGAAAGCTGTGAGCAAATCTGCTCCATCACACTTTCAGCAATGAATTTCTGATCTAACCACTCACCGAGAAAAAAGCTTTTTTTAATAATGGTATTTTATTCAAGAAACATGTTCACAGCCCGAAGGCTGAATTACAGTGTAACTTACAACAGCTACATTACAATACAGGCACATAAATTTAATCATTTAAGTACTTCATTGAGGACCTGAACAATGTCACCTTTGGCTCTTTTGCCGTTCACCTTATGCTGGTGTCCTCCGATTCTTGATCTCTCTGCCAATGAGAACAGTTTCGTTCCATCTACTCTGTCAACACCCCTCCTGATATTGAAAACCTCAACCTCCTCTTCTCCAAGGAGAACAGTTCCAACCTCTCCAATCTATCCATGTAATCACAGTCCCTCATCTGTGGAACCATTCTCTTCAATCTTTTCTGCACCCTCTTTAATGCCTTCACATCCTTTCTCAAATGAAATGACCAGAATTGGACACTTTACTCCAGTTGAGGCCGAACCAATGCTTTATACAAGTTCATCATAACTTCTTGACCTTTGGCACTTTATATCTCTATTCATAAAGCCCATAAATCCCTATGATTTTTAACCACTTTCTTCAACCTGCCCTGCCACCTTCAACAATTTATGCACATACACCCTGGTTCCCTCTGTCCCCGTATCCAGTTTAGAACTGTATTATTAAACTAACAAAGTCGCAAAATATTTGTGCTCAAGTTACTATCTCTTTATTGTAATGGCCCTCCTTTAGATACAGCATTTTTCATTATTCTTTCACCAAAGACTTTAACAGAATCAAAACTTATTACACTGGGAAAAGCTACATAAAGCTGCTATGTGTGGAAACAGGCCCAGGAATATAAAATTCAGAGCCCGGTATATCTGTGGCGAGTAACTCACCTCCTGACTCCTCAAAGCCTGTCCACCATCTACAAGGCACAAGTTAGGAGTGTGATGAAATACTCCCCACTTGCCTGGATGAGTGCAGCTCCTACAACACTCAAGAAGTTTGACACAATTTAGGACAAAGCAGCCACTTGATTGGCACCACATCTACGAACATTCACTCCCTCCACCACCGATGCACAGTGGCAGCAGTGTGTGTACCATCTACAAGATGCACTGCAGGAACTCACCAAGGCTCCTTCAACAGTATCTTCCAAACCCGTGACCTCTACCATCTAGAAGGACAAGGGCAGCAGAGAAATACCACAACCTGGAAGTTCCCCTCCAACCCATACACCAACCTGCCTTGGAACTATATCGCCATTCCTTCACTGTCACTGTGTTAAAACTCCCTCCCTAACAGCACTGTGGCTGTACCTACACCCACACCACATGGACCTGCAATTGTTCAAGTATTCTTCCAACCTTTATCTATCTCTTGTTTATCTATTTTCATCCCATGTAATGTCATTACTCTCACCTCGTTTACTGTGTCATTGGCAACATTCTCTTCTCTGGCGAAGACAAGTGAAAAATATTTATTTTGGACTTCAGCCATGCCCTCTGCCTCCAAGATCCTTTAGACCCCTATTCAGTCCCCACCTTGCTTTGACCAGCCTTCTGTCGTTATCATCCCATGGAGACCAATAATCTAAAAGAACCAAACTGATCCAACGTCCCCAAAGGGAGAAGATATCTTTTATAAATTTGACTGTAACAATCAAACCCAAATCGATATGAATTAACAGGCAAATTGCACTCAACAGAAACTAGAAATTATACTTTAAAAAGCTGATACAATAAAGATAGCTCTGACAGATTTACTGGCACTCCCTTAAGCACGATGTGCAGTCCCCAAATCCTCAGGTAGCTCCTGTTCTTCACAAAGAATTTGCTCATCAAGTTGCCTCAAATAGCAGCTTTACTACATTCTCAAATGTGGTCATCACCAAAAGGATGTACTTCTGCAGAAGCTCCTTAGCATGACATGCAACATTCCTGATGTCATAGATTCCCCAGCATTCCCTTCGTTGAAACACTCAACAACACACTGGTACACTGTGTGGTCGGCTCTGGTAAAATATATATTTCAGTATTTTTACCTCCAAACCCAGTCTTCAGGGTTTTCTCTTCAGCTCACACACAAACCACGCACCACACACACACGCATATACACACACAGACGAGAGTGCGCACGCACACGAGAGCGCGTGAGCACACGCACGAGAGCGCGCAAGCACACGAGTGCGCATACACGAGAGTGCAGGCGCGCACGAGAGTGCACACGCACACATACGAGAGCGCGCACATATACACGAGTGCGCACACACGAGAGTACGCGCACACACACGAGAGCGCGTATACTAGAGTACGCGCATGTACACGCACGAGAGCACGCGCACACACCCACAAGTGAGCGCACACGAGCACACACACATCAGAGAGCGCGCGTGCGCGCACACACGAGAGTGCGCGCGCACATACACACACACACACGAGAGAGCGCGCACACACGACAGTGCGCGCGCACACACGAAAAGGTGCACACACCCACAAGTGCGCACACACGAGAGTACGCGAGCGCACACACGAGAGTACGCGAGCGCACACACGAGAGTACGCGAGCACACACACACGAGAGCGTGCGCGCGCACACACAAGAGCGTGCACGCACGAGAGAGAGCACGCACAAGAGCGCGCGCGCACACCCACACGAGAGCGTGTGCGCGCGCGCGCACATGCACACACACAAGAGCGCGCGCGCATACACGAGAGTACGCGTGCACGCACACACGAGAGCAGGTGCGCGCACGTGCGTGCACACACGAAAGAGTGCGCACGCACACGAGTGCGCACACACGAGAGTCCGCGCGCACACACGAGAGCGCGCACACACCCACAAGTGCCCACACACGAGAGTACGCGAGCGCGCACACAAGAGCGTGCGCGTGCGCGCACACAAGAGCGTGCGCGTGCGCGCACACAAGAGCGCGTGCGCGCACATACACACACATACAAGAGCGCGCGCGCATACACGAGAGTACACGCGCATGCACACATGAGAGCAGGCGCGCGCACATGCGCGCACACACGAAAGAGTGCGCACGCACACGAGAGCGCGTGCGCACACGAGTGCGCACACACGAGAGTATGCGAGCGCGTGCGCACACACGAGAACACGCGCACGAGAGTACGCGAGCGCACGCACACGCACGAGAGCATGCACGCACACACACAAGTGCGCACACACGAGAGTACGCGAGTGCACACACACGCAAGAGAGCACGAGCTGCGCGCACACACATGCGCACGTGCACACACACATGAGAGTGCGCGCGCACACGAGTGCGCATTCACAAGAGTGCACGCGCGCACGAGAGTACGCGCACACACGCACACACATGAGAGCGCACGCGCACACACACAAGAGCGCGCACGCATACACGAGAGTACGCGCGCACGCACACACGAGAGCAGGCGCGCACACGCGCACACACGAGACAGCGCACGCACGAGAGCACACGCACGAGGGTACGCGAGCGCACGCACACACGAGAGTCCGCGCGCACACACGAGAGCGCGCACACACCCACAAGTGCCCACACACGAGAGTACGCGAGCGCACACACGAGAGCGTGCGCGCGCGTGCACATACACACACACATAAGAGCGCGCGCGCATAAACGACAGTACGCACGCACACACGAGAGCAGGCACGCGCACATGCGCGCGCACACGAGAGCGCATGCACACACATGAGAATACGCGAGCGCGTGCGCACGCACGAGAACACGCGCACGAGAGTACGCGAGCGCACGCACATGCACGAGAGCACGTGCGCACACACACAAGTGTGCACACACGAGAGTACACGAGTGCACACACACGCAAGAGAGCGCGCGCTGCGCGCACACACACGAGAGCCCGCACGGCACATACGAGAGCGCGCGCGCATGCACACACACGAGAGTGCGCGCGCACACAAGTGCGCATTCACAAGAGTGCACACGCGCACAACAGTACGCGCGCACACGCACGAGCACACACACGAGAGCGCGCGTGCACACGCGCGAGAACACACGCGTGAGAGCGCGCGCTGTGCGCACACGCACGAGAGCGCGCGCAGCACACACGAGACCGCGCGCGCACACGAGTTCACACTCATGAGAGCGCGCGCACTATAGTACGCGAGCGCATGCACACGCACGAGAGCACGCGCGCGCACACCCACAAGTGCGCACACACGAGAGTACGCGAGCGCACGCACACACACAAGAGTGCACACGCACGAGACCCCGCGCACACGCACGAGAGCGCCCGCACGTGCACGCACGCACGAGAACGCACGTGCGCGCGCACACACACAAGAGCGTATGCGCACACGAGTGCGCACACACGAGAGTGCGCGCGCACACACCCACAAGTGCGCGCACACATGAGAGCGCGCATGCGCACACACACGAGAGTATGTGCGCACGCACACACACGAGAGCATGCACACACACACACGAGAGCGTCCGCGCGTGCACACACACCCTGCCTGCTTTGACCTCCTGCTGAAATCTAATCTCTGAGAGCTTTGAATATTTCTTTTTCAATCAGCTTCTGTTTCCTTAGCAACCTTAGATCACAGTCTGATTTCCCAAAAGTCTGATTCCACAGCCAGCAATTTAAAGTTACAACCTCCCTTCCCCATTCTGGTCGGTGTGCAGGGATGGGTCTAACACACCGACACATAAAATGACACACGATGACATCGGGTGTGTGCATCCCAACCCAACCGCATGCCATCGCGATATTTCGGAAGGCAGGTGCGCTATGTGTTCAGAGGTGCACCCACCATTAATTAACGGGCCAGTTAAGGCCCTTGAGGCAGCGATTAACATTGATTTTTCACAGCCCGTGCGATTTTCAGTGCCTAACATGGGCGAGACAGGTAGGCAGGTTGGCCACATTTTTATAAACCTCATCCATGGATGGGATAAGAGGGGTGAGAGTGGGCTTGCTAATGCGAGTTGTTAGAACTTGAGTTTATTACTTACTGCTACTTGCTCATGTGAACAGGACAACTTCATTTCACTTCAGAGCTGCTTTGACAGAAATAACAGGCTTCAGTTCAGGATTCTGGAGGAATCATAACACTTGGGACCTTCCAGGTATCAGACATTCCCCTGCCCTGGAAATGGGGATTGTGGTCTCTGCTGGAAGTACCTCCTCTGAGGAGGAAGAGAGGCCCAGAAGGTGGAGGAGGCCAGGAGTCCATATTCAGCCTTCAGGGGAGCCACCTGTGGGATAGGCGCAGGCACAAGAGGCGTAGATCCAACAAGAAGTCCAAGGTGAAAGGGGTTGCAGAAGATGCCACCATCCTGCCAGGATTTACAGGCGGTGATGCAGCTACCTCAATATGTCCGAGGTGCAATGCCGAAGGAGGTTCCGTCTCTCAAGGGAGACAGTGACCTCCATTTGTCAGAGGATCAGCTCCGACTGTATGGGTGGACACCCCATGCCAGTGGCTCTGATATGTCACGGTTGTCCTCAACCTCTATGCCTCTAGCTCTTTCCAGGGGATGATGGGTGATCTTTGTGGAGTCTCCCAATCTGCTGTCCACAGTTGTGTCAAGCAGGTTACAGATGCTCTGTTCAGGCACGCATTGACTTTCATTCACTACTGCATGGATAAGGCCAGCCAGACACAGTGAGCCAGAGGCTTCTCGGGCATTGCTGGCTTCCCCCGTGTCCAGGGTGCTATAGACTGTACACACGTGGCCATCAAGGCGCCAGCAGGTGAGCCCGGTGCCTTCAACAGGAAGGGCTTCCAGTTCATGAACGTGCAGATAGTGTGTGATCACAGGATGCAGATTCTACAAGTCTGTGTAAGGTACCCAGGCAGCTCCCACGATGCCTACATCCTCAGACACTCCCAGGTGCCGGGGCTCTTCAGTGCTCCAGCCCGGCTGGATGGATGGCTGCTGGGTGACAAGGGCTATCCCCTCAGAAGGTGGATCAGGATGCACTGCTCCTTCCATTATCAATGGGGATCCCATTTTGGAGGCTGAAATCAATGTACAGTCAAGTGGAATGTTTGCCCTGACAGACATTGTGACCTCAGTGCACGGCACTCTTACCTCCCAGTGATACCCCAATCTCACCGCGGCCGCTTGACCTGGGCGCATGGCACCTCTCCAGCTCCAGCTCCTGCTGCTCATGACGGGTGAGGATGAGAAGGTGGGGCTGCTGCTCAGCATTATAGTGTGCAGTTTTCTCCTGAAAGGAGAGAGGGACATTGATTAGTCCACCCTGTACCTGCATTCCCATTGCAGCCTGGACAACCCCACCTGAGGGAAACCTTTCAGGGCTCATCTGATTCATGACCTTGAAGCCACCGTACACTCACTCCAAGCAGCCAGGGCTCACCCCCTTGCCCAGATGCTGCCTCCATCACATTTGCTACTCACACTCTAAGACATTCCAAACACATGAACACTGCCACCTAGAAGGGCAAGGGCAGCAGATAGATGGGAGCACCACCAAATGGAGATTCCCCTCTAAGTCACTCAGCACCCTGACTTGGAAATGTTTTGCCATTCCTTCACTGTCGCCAGGTCTATATCTTGGAACTCGCCCCCTAACGGCACTGTGGGTGTTCCTGCACCACATGCAGAGGATCCAGATAGCAGCTCAGCACCACCTTCTCACGGGCAACTAGGGATTGGTAATAAATGCTGGCCCAGCCAGCGACACCCACATCCCATGAATGAATGAATAAAAAATCAAAATTCTGAGGTGGGGGGGTACGAACTTAACCACTGTGCTAAGTGACCCGTGCCAATGCAGTACCCACCCGTCCCGATCACAGGAGGTCATTAAACTGCTTGTGGCATTGCACCCAGGTGCGTCTCACCACATTGTGGGAGCTGACCCTTTCTGCCACCTCTTCCCAGGCACATTTTGTTATGTGTGGAGGCGGGGGGCGGGGTGGGGGGGGGAGTTAGTGGGGAGGTCTCCTCCTCCTGTCCATTGCTACCAGGATCTCGCGGCACACTGCCACCTCCTCGAGGAGGACAGCAAGACTCATCCGAGAACTTCGGAGCTGACTGCCCTGCCGACCTGCCCTCCTGCTTGGCCTGCTCTCCGAGGACGTTATCCATCATACTCCTGACCAAAATCAGTGGCAACCTTAGGACGGCTGCCTGCACGGTTTTTGAATAAGCCGCGGGGTCGCCATTGGACCCAGTGGTCATTGGCCTCCCACCACCACCCACACCTTCCTGCTGATCTCGGGAACCGTGATTGAGCTTTGCACAAGAGCAGGCGAGAGACCTCATCCTGAGTGAGAGACAGCCAGAGTGAGTGTGAGTATTGGCAATTTGTTGCACAGTGGGAATTTGGTGCAGAGGGGAAGAGGTGCTCTTTGCATTTTTCTTTGCTATCCAACTTCCTAAATCTTCAGAGACCGGTCTTGCTCTGCTGCAGCAGTAGAAGCTACAAGGGAGAGAACTGACTGGTAAGTAGTGGGTAAGGTCGGGTAAGTATTTACTACTTTTATCCATTATAGTTTAAGGTCTTTTTTGTGATTCATAGTTTGTCTATTCTGCAGTAACGAGGATCAGGAAAGAAGGGCCCCAGAGTAATTGAGTTAAAAGTTTAAGTTAAAGGGATAAGTCATGGCAGGAGAGCTCAAAGCCATGGTGTACTCCTCGTGCTCCATGTGGGAAGCCGGGGACATTTCCAGATCCCAGGACCAGCATGTGTGCCAGAAGTGTGTCCAGTTGCAGCTCCTGGAAGCTCGGGTTTCAGAGCTGGAATGGCGGCTGGGGACACTGTGGAGTATCCGTGAGTCTGAGAGCATCATGGATAGCACGTTTAGAGAGGTGGTCACACCGCAGCTGAAGGGACTTGAGGAAGGAAAGGAATGGGTGACCACCAGGCAGCCCAAGAGAAACAAGCAGGTAGTTCAGGAGTCCCCTGGGGTCCCACTCGCAAATTGTTATTCCATTTCGGAGGCTGATGAGGGCGCTGGTTCCTTCAGGGAGTGCAGACAGAGCCAAGCTTCTGGCACCACAAGCAGCCTGTCGGTACAGGAGGGGAGGATGAGAGGAAGAGCAATAGTAATAAGGAATTCTGTAGTCAGGGGAACAAATACTGGGACCGTCAATTTGACTCCAGGATAGTGTTCTGCCTAAACAAAAACAGAATTACCTGGAAAAACTCAGCAGGTCTGGCAGCATCGGCGGAGAAGAAAAGAGTTGACGTTTCGAGTCCACATGACCCTTCGACAGAACTTGATTTCGAATGGATATTGGTGGACAGTCTATCGCAGAGAGGAACAGAACTTCTTCAAGGAGGTAGGCATTTCTTGAAGAGCAGTGGCAGTCAATTAAACACAGAGATAAAAACAAAAAAAACTGCGGATGCTGGAAATCCAAAACAAAAACAGAATTACCTGGAAAAACTCAGCAGGTCTGGCAGCATCGGTGGATGCCTCCCTGGTGTCAGGGTCTGGGATGTCACTGAACTGCTGCAGGGCATCCTGAAGGGGTAGGGTGATAAGGCAGAGGTCATGGTACATGTTGGTACCAATGACATAGCTAAAAAGAGTGATGAGGTCTTGCATCAATAATTCAGGGAGTTAGGCAGTAGACTGAAAAGCAGGATCTCTCGGGTTGTAATCTCTGAGTTACTCCCAGTGCCACGTGCTAGCGAGCTCAGAAATAGCAGAATAGCACAGCTGAACACTTGGCTTAAGAGTTGGTGCAGGAGGGACGGTTTTAGATTCCTGGATCACTGGGACCGTTTCTGGGGAAGGTGGGACCTGTACAAGGGTAATTATATTCAGTGATTTCAACTATCCCAACATTAGTTGGGATTGACAATGTTAAGGGCTTGGATGAAGTGGATTTCTTGAAATGTGTTCAGGAGAACTTTTTAGGTCAATATGTAGCGGGTCCAACAAGGGACGGTGCATTGCTGGACCTAATTCTGGGGAATGAAGCCGGACAAGTGGCTGAGGTGGTGGTGGGGGAGCATTTTAGTGATAGTGACCACAACATGGTACAATTTAAGCTTGTTATGGACAAAGAAATAGACAAGTTGCAAAAAAGTGTTTTGGATTAGGGGAGAGCGGATTTTAGTAAAATAATGCAGGATCTGGCCAAGGTAGACTGGGAACAGCTACTTGTGGGGAAATCTACAGAGGAAGAGTGGGGGGTGTTCAAAAAGGAGATGGGGAGGGTACAGGCTCAATGTGTTCCCTCTAGGGTGATAGGAAGCAGTAACAAGCCCAGAGAACCATGGATGACCAGAGATATTCAGGATATGATGAGAAAGAAAAGAGAGGCTTTTAGCAGGTACAAGGGAAGCAAATTTCTCTGATAGTTTCCCTATCACTGACACGAGGCTCACTGGCCTGTAGTTCCCTGGCTTATCCCTACAACCCTTCTTAAATAGTGGAACCACATTAGCTGTTCTTCAGTTTTGAGATGTTGCTGAGTTTGTGAGGAGCATTAAGGATGTGTAAGATGTTGTTACTCTGAGCCATCTGCAAATCTGATTTTGTTATCTGAAGGATGATCCGAATGATCAAAAGTATGAACAGTAGGGAACCCATAACAGATTCCTGCCACCCCACCCTCAATGTTGCACATTCCTCATTACCTCCTGCTACATATACACAAGCCAAGTTTCAAACCAATGAGCTTATTTGGCATTGGTTCCACACATATCTGTTTAAAAGGATTGCATAACGAACAATCATTAAATCTCTTCCAAAAATGTATGAGATTATGTCACTCACCTATTCCTACCTTAACGAGCTCGTGACTTTGAAGAAATGTGTTTGAGGTACATGTTTGGCATATCCTGTCACATTCCCTCACTGTTGTATGATACTTAAAGGATTCATTTGTTACTATGGGCTAAATTTTACATTGATCAGGACTCGATCGGGCAAACATCCTGACATCATCATGCACTCGCACGATATTTTGCTCAGCTGACATGCTTCCAACATTTGTGGGCTCAAGCCTGTCAAAGGGTGGGATAAGGTTTTTGTTCTGAAATAAGTTAAAAATAAAAATCTGTGGGGCAGCATTTTGACCATTTATATTTTCAGGTGCCTGATTGTGATGCTCAGACACTTTATTTCTGCTTTTTCAAACTTTATTGGAACATTTTCGGGGCCAGAAGGTCTGTAAAGCAACAGTCTGCCTTCAGGGAGCTTTCTATCAGCGCTCGCCTGCGCCTGCATTGATGTCATCGCCCACTCTCCCGCTGTCCTGACCCTGGTGGTGCTGAGCCTATCAGTGCATGCTTCATGCTGACTGGCTGTTAATTGGCCACCCAGCATGAAACCGTGGTTGGGGACCGATCTCAGTCATTTTCCCAGGTGATCCTGGATCGCGCCCGCCTTCTGAGCTAAAAATTCAGGCCTATATTTCTGAATATGTAATTACAAGAACCTCCCTCGAAGCTCTTTGATTTCCTAAAAAGTGATGACTGAGTCTCACTTAATCTTTCACTCAGTTCCTTGCAGATTCTGAGGGTTGGTCCCATCTGGTACAGTCACTTATTAGACTGTGTAATTATATTGTGTGACTGTTATCAAGTGAGCGCTTATACAGTCCTCCATAAAATAATTAGCAAAGGGAATGGAGATAAATGCATTAACCTTTTGTATGCTTAATTCTGAGGCCATAATGCTCCAAGTTCTCTGATAACACTTTGGGCTGAATCTTCGGCTCAGCGAGCAGGGGTGTAAAATGACGCGGGGTGTTGTCACCGCATGTCATTTAGGTTTTCAGTTCGGCGGGTGCGCAGCCAACCGACCTGTCAAAGGCCTGTTAAGGCCGTTAATTTACTAATTAAGCTGATTGAGAAAGCTGCCCATCCAACCTTCAGGCAGGCCAAGAGCCCAGGCGGCTTTCATTAACAGGCAGGATGAGGTTTCATGAAGGGTTTATAAATTAAATAAATCTTTTCATTAAAGTTCATTGACATGTCCCAGCTCATGCAACACTGTCACATGTGGGGACATGTCTTAAATTTATTTTTCTTTATTAAAATGTTTAAAACTCAAAACCTATCCCCTTGAGACACCTCTGTGCCTCAGGGAGGTGTCTGCGCTTTCACACACATGGGAATGAGCGCAATCCCGACTCAGGGAACACACCACTGCCACTCGCACAGGGTTTGCACAGAGCTTCTGGGTCCAGGTCACGCTGGGCGGGCCTTAATTGGCAGAGCAGACCCAATCGGGGGCGCCGTTCGGGCCCACACCCCAACCCCCTGCACAAACCCCCTACGGGGGGAAAATTCTACTCTTAATAATTGACTTCTTCGTGTGTCCTAGATCTCTGAGACATTTAACATTATGTTGACAAAATGGAGAGTGTCTATTCAGTCCAGCTGCTGTTTAAGCGCTGCACAAGTCTCCTCCCACTAATCATCAAATCCATTAACATATCACTCCATTCCTTTTTCTCTCATATGTTTATCCAGCTTCCTCTTAAATGTTTCAATGCTGGATGCTTGTGAGTTTTACATTTCAACCACTCTCTGAGTAAAGAAGTTTATTCTGAATTCCATATTACATTTATTAGTGACCGCCTTACATTTATGGCCCCTGCTTCTGGCCTCCTCCATAAGTGGTAACATCTTCTCTACGTCTACCTTATCAAACGATTCCACAGGACAGAATTTTACATGCTGGTTTTGGGTGCATGGCTGACCCGGAAGGAGGTTAAATTGTGCCTGATGACACCGGGCATGGGGCCCAAGGTCATGGCGCGTTCACGCGATATTATGGTCGGCGGGTGCGTGTGGGAGTTGGCAGTGTGTCCACCAAAAACTAATCAGCCACTTAAGGCACTTAAAAGGACCATTAGCTTGAATTTTACATTGTCCGTGTGATTTCTGATGCACACAGGCAACATGAGCAGGCAGCCTTCTCGTTTTTTTCACTTTTGTCATCCAAGGGTGGGTTAAAAGAGAGCGGGAGTTCAGGTGAGAGTTTGCTGTTGCTTTATTGTTGAGATTTCAGACCTTTTCCTCTGGTTTCTTCTGAAGTATTTGCTGAAGTATCTCCTTTCTACTCTCCAAAAGTTACATTACCAGATCTTTAGCCTGAAAGCAAAATACTGCGGATGCTGGAAATCTGAAATAAAAACAGAAAATGCTGGAGAAACTCAGCAGGTCTGGCAGCATCTGTAGAGAGGGAAACAGAGTTAACATTTCGAGTCCACTTGGCTCTTCCTCGGAGCTAAAGAGAAGTAGAAATGTGATGGATTTTATACTGTTAAAGACAGGGTGGAGCAGGTGGAATCAGATAAGATGGTCAGGGATAGGTGGGAGCTGAGGAGAAATTGACAAAATGTCATGGGTACAAGACAAAGGGAGTGTTAATGGTAGTGGTAAAGACTAAAAAAGGTGCTAATAGTGGCAGAATGTGTTAATAGCAGAACAAGGGTGAATGCTCTGTGAAAGCACAACATAGGAACAAGTGACAGATGGCCCCGTGAGCAGGGAGTGGGGGTGTGGGTTGGACAAAAAGGATTTAAATATATAAATAAAAATAAAATAAAAATGAAAATAAATAAGACCAAAAATAAAAATAACAGTCAAAAATATATATATTTTTAAATTGAATAAAAATGGAGCAGAGAGTTCATGGTCTGAAGTTGTTGAATTCAATATTCAGTCCGGAAGGCTGTAAGGTGCCTAGTCGGAAGATGAGATGCTGTTCCTCCAGTTTACATTGGGCTTCACTGGAACAATGCAGCAAGCCAAGGACAGACATGTGGGCAAGAGAGCAGGGTGGAGTGTTAAAATGGCAAGTGACAGGGAGGTTTGGGTCATGCTTATGGTTTGAGTGAAGGTGTTCCACAAAGTGGTCACCCAGTCTGTATTTAGTGTCCCCAGTGTAGAGGAGACCACATTGAGATCAGCAAATACACTAGACCAAATTGAAAGAGGTGCAAGTGAAACGCTGCTTCATCTGAAAGGAATGTTTGGGCCCTTGGACGGTGAGGAGGGAGGAGGTAAAGTTTTGCTTTTACCTTTTAGGGCAACAAGGGATAGCCTTGTTCTGAGGCCTGTTTTGTCAACTCTGTTGGAACATTTCTACCCAGTGCAGCGATCAGTGCATGGGGCAGTGCCATCTGCGTCTTGGTGGATGGGGATTGTGTACTCTGCTTGGGCAGCCCCTCTGAGGAGGAAGAGAGGGGCAGAAGAGAGAGGAGGCCAGGTGTCTACAGGTAGCGTCGCAGGGAGAGACCTGCGGGAGGAGAGGTGCAGGCACAGTGGGTACAGGGCCAGCAGAGAACAAGGCAGAAGGGACTGCAGAAGACACCACTATCCTGCTGCCAGAGTGTACAGGCGGCGATCCAGCTACCTCAACATGTCTGAGGTCCAGTGCCGCTGGAGAATCTGCCTCTCGGGACAACTTGGCATCATTATGCCATATGATTGGCCTGGAGATCGCTTCCAACTGTGTGTGGGCACCCAATGCCAGCAGCTCTGGAGTAGCCCTCAAACTTTGTGCATCGGATCTTTTCAGGGATCAATGGGAGATCTGTGTGGAGTGTCCCAGTCAGCTGTCCACAGCAGCATCAAGCTCGTTCAGACGGGTCCTCATATTCATTCATTACTAGATGGACCAAGCCAGCCAGGCTGAGCGATCCAGAGGTTTTGCAGCTCTTGCTGGGTTCCCCCGTATCCAAGATGGCATAGACTGCACACATGTGGCCATCACGGCGCCAGCGGCTCAGCCAGGTGCCTTTCTGAATAGGAAGGATTATCACTCCATGACCATGATCACAAGACATAGATTCTGCAAGTCTGTGCAAGGTAACCTGGCAGCTCCCATGATGCATACATCCTGCGACATTCCCAGATGCCAAGGCTGTTTGAGGCTCCAGCTCGGCTGGGTGATTGGTTGCTGGGTGACAAAGGATATCCCTTGAAAAGGTGGCTCATGACTCCACTCTGGCACCCGAGGACAGAGGCAGAGGACAGGTACAATGGGAATCGTGCCTCCACAAGGGAGGTGGTTGAGAGGACCATTGGGCTACTGAAGATGAGGTTTCACTGCCTGGATCATTCAGAGGGTGCACTGCAATATCCTCCAGAGCGCATGTCGCTTATTGTCCACTGCGCTCTGCACAATCTGGCACTGGCAAGGGGGGACCCGCTGGAAGACGAGGATACCGAGGCAGCTCCACAGGCTTCAGAAGGAGACTCTCCTGATGGATCTGATGAGGAGGCCAGGCAGACAGAGGGTGAGGACAAGCAGTCAGATTTCATCAAGTTCAGGGAGGCAGGGACAACAGGGAGGCCTCGATTCAGTGCTTCTTCAGCTCAGCTGCCAGAGCTTGGCTTCCATCTCATTGCAAAGGCAGCGCCTCCATCACATACGTTTCTGAGGAGGCAGTGCCATAACCCAGTGTCGCCTCACAACCTCTGTAATAGAATTTGCTTCTCCTGCTGACTATCATAAGCACTGATGAGGCGTGCACCTATGGAAAACATGAGGGACACTCAGGGCATTGAAACAGAATCTTTACCAAAGTTGCAAACAAGGAACAAACCAGAATACGACTGCCAAATAAGCTTGTAACCTCATCGGGCGGGCGCAGTGAACAGATCCGGGACCGGTTGCGAAACCAGCAGCCACCAGCAATCGGGCCCTAACTGCAACTTCACATTGGCTGGTCAATTACCGGCCAGCCAGCCTGAATCTAATGCTGCAGCCCTCAGCGCTGCCAGGGTGGAGGCAGGAGGACGGCAAATGCAAAGGTTTGCGCATGCACGTGGGTGCGCTCACTGAAAGCTCCCTGAAGGTACAGAGCTGCCTCTGGGAGCTGAAGATTTTTAGGTACATAAAGAATTTAAAAATATTAAAAATATGCCCCCTTATGTGACTCTGTCACATGAGCAGGGACATGTTATAAATGATATTCAAATATTTTAATTTTATTTTAAATTCCTGTTGGAAACCTCATCCCGCCTGTGGATGAGATTTGATAAAAAAATCCAAAGCCTGCCTGGCCGATTTGCCTGCCCAGCAAACATAAGGGTGGATGAGCAGTGAAAAGTTATATTTAAGTATTACTTTAATGGCCTTAATAGGCCTGTTAATTGTCGGCGGGCGCACTGCTGTCTCCACCACGCGCTGAGCAAAATATCACGTGATGACATTGGGACGCTCGCCAGACATCATCGTGCATCACTTTATGTTCGAGTGGGTCCAGCACACGCCCACCCGCTCAGCAGAATAGTCAGCCCTTGGTGTACTGGACAGGTTTCTTGTTTGAAACAGTTAATGTTTATTTACAGAGCTCCTGAAGAAGCGAAATGCTTGAACCAGGTCCACGACTAGAAAGCTCGGCCCCTAATATTACCCATGCTTAAGGCTGATTCGTCAGTACAAACATGTGATACCTAAACTAATATGAAAGCTTTTACTTACAATCACTACATTCCTCCCCATTTTAATTTTTTTCACATCTCCCGTGTACAAGAATAGCTTAAACCATAAGATATACAAATATACACAGTTCATGCGATTATACATTAAGTTTCTGAGGTGGTTTTCTAATTCAGTTAGAGTGATTGTAATAAACTTGGAGTACCAGGCAGGTTTCTCATAAGAAACAGTAAACTTTATTTACAGAACTCCTGATGAAGCTACATGCTTGAACCGAGACCAAGGCTAGAAAACCCCGCCCCTAAGATTACCTGTGCTTAAGGCTGATTCGTCTGTACTGTCACATGATCTCCATAACTGTATGAAAAGTTTAACTTACAATTATTACATTCCTCCCCCTTTAATTTTGTTTTACCTCTCTTATTTACAAGAGTTTTTAAACCCATATCTTATACAAATATATACAGTTCATGTAATTATAGATTTAGTCTTTGAGGCACTTTTCTGATTCGAGTAGAACAACATAACGCTACAACTTGAGACTCTTCCATTGGATCGGCTTGACCAGGAACTGCAGCATCAGGGACATCCTTAGACGTTGGAAGTTCAGAATTATTTACTTCAACAGAGACATCAGGTATGTCTATTCTTTTACGATCTGGCACCTTAGGGATCAAAGATTCGACTTTGATTTAGGTGGAGGAACTGGTTGTTAGAGTTTCTCTCGACTTCTGAGATGATCCATGTGTTTCCTAACAATCCTGTTTTCCCATTCCACTTGGTATGATTTAAGGTCCTGTTTCAGAGACGGTTGTACCACAAACCCATCTCGGTACAGTTGCAAAATTTCGCACAAAAACTGCCTCTCCCACAATAAATATTTGGTCTTTACTGTGAACGTAATGGTTCACTTTCTGACTACTCTGGTTATTCTCTACCTTCCCCTCTAAGTTAGGAAACACTAGACTCAATCTCGTACAAAGGCGGCGTTTCATTAGCAATTCTGATGGTTGTGTGAGGAGTTGTGCCATAGTTGAAAGGAAGTCTTGAAAATTGTGTTTCTAATGTTCCGTTGGATAGTTTCCTCATGCTCGTTTTAAAAGTTTGCACTGCTCTTTCTGCTAACCCGGCCAAACTTCTCTCTGGTGAAATCATAACTTTGCTTGTTTCAGGGGTTAAGCTATCCATTCTCATATTGGAAAGTTCCATGACTTTTCTTTCTAATGCTTCTTTTGTGTCAATCAGTTGATTCATCAGATCTTCTCTCTCTTTTTTGTATCTCTTGGCATCATCTTGGAACAATGAATATTGTTGAGTTTTCTCTGCCAATTGTTTTTTCAGTTGGTTCAGAGTGGCACTGTATTTGTTTAGCTTCTTTTCATGATATTTCTGTGAAAGTCTGACCTGAGGGATCCTTGCTTCCTGTGAAAGTCCTTCGGATCTTCTACCTCATTCCAAAAGACACCATCATATCCCTTGTCAACTCGTGGTAGCCTCCCTGGTCTTCACACCACACGCGGTGGAAAGTTCCTGCCCTAACAGCAGAACGGTGCCATGCTACACACTCTACAAAGCCTGCGATTCCCTCTCAGTACTCTCCATTGTTAGCGCTATCTCCATGGCACATTTCAGGTCTGCCAGTAAACGGTGCTGAATGGCGTCGTCATGTATACCGCAAACCAAACGACCTTGCAACATGTCGTTTAGATTATCTCCAAAGTCACAGTGCTCTGTTAATTGTTTTAACTTCGCAATGTACATTGTGATCAACTCACTTAGGGTCCTTACTTGAGAGTTGAACTTGAATCTTTTCATGATCACCGATGGATAAGGTTGAAAATGTGCCTTCATAAGATCTACTAGCTCGATGAAGGATCTGAAATTTGGCGCATTCGGAGCCATTAGGCTACAAATTAGGTTACACATTTTGCCCCCGCAGACACTTAGGAGAATTGCTTTCTGTTTCTCCTCCACAATATTTCACTTGCCACAGAGTAACAGAGTAGAAACATAGGAGCTCTATGGACTGACTCCAGTGCTCGATGGATGAGTCCGTACTTGATGGTTGAGGACATCTGTGTTTGCTATATGCACACCCGGATGGTGCATAAAGGTGTACTCACATGCTGACAAAGTCAAACCCATCTTTGAATTCTGGCTGAGGCCATCAGCGGAATTGCTTTATCATCGCTAAATAAACCCATGAATGGCTTATGATTGGACACTATAGTGAAATGTCAACCATACAGATATTGATGGAATTTTGTTACTCCAAATATTGTGGATAAATCTTCTTTTTCAAGTTATGAATAACCCTTCTCAGCTGCAGAAAGGGTTCCTATTGGCCTTTCGGAACCATTTTCCATCCTGTGTGACAAACCACTCCCACCCTGTAGGGAGATGCATCACAGGTTAATATTAATTATTTTGATGGGTCAGAATGTACTAGCAAACATAATGAGTGTAAAAGCTTCTTGACTTTTACAAAAGCTTCTTCTTGTTGCGCCTTCCATGACAAACGACGGTTCTTCTTCAATAATAAGTGTAAAGGGATTAACATTGTAGACAAGTTTGGCAAGAAGTGACCGTAATAATTTAACATGCTCAAAAAAGTCCTAAGTTCAGTGACACTGAAAGGAGAGGGCACCTTCTTGATTGCCCTGACTTTCTCCATTACTGGATGCAACACCTGGGCATCCACTCGGTGACACAAGTAAGTGACATCAGTCGCTTGGAAAGTATACTTTGCTTTCTTCAATTGTTCACCAGCTTCCAAAAATCTCCTTAAAACCTCTTCAGATTGACCAAATGTTCGGCTTCCATTGATACTATGATCAGGATGTCACCTGGGTACACTACTATTCAGGGAAGCCCTTGCAATAGGCTTTCCATGGTTCTTTGGAAAATTGCAAAAACAGATGATACACCAAAGGGTGGGCGTGTATATTGGTACAGGCCATTATGCGTGTTGATGGTTACATACCCTCTAGATGTGCTGTCCAGCTCTAGCTGTTGGTATGCATGGCTCAAGCCATGAGTTTGGTGTAGGGTTTTCCTCCAGCTAACTTTGTGTACAAATCTTCAATCCTCTGGATAAAATATTTATCTAATTAGCAGCCCTGTTCACAGTTAATCGTTAGCCTCTGAAAATGCAAATAGTTTGATCTGTTTTCATCACAGGGACTATGGGCACTGCCCATTCTGAAAACTGGACTGGCTGGATTATGCCTAACTTCTCTCAGCGGCACAATTCTGCATCTACCTTCTCCTTTAGGGTGTAAGGTCCAGAACCTGCCTTAAAAAACCAGGGTGTTGCCTTCGAATCTACATATATTTTTGTTTGTAAACCTTTTATCTTTCCTAATACATCATGAAATGTACTGTTGAATTTCTTTAGCAGCTCAGGAATTCCTCCTGCTCTAACTTGATATATTTCTGACCAGTTGAGCTTAATTTCAGTTAACTAATCATGGCCTAGAAGACTAGATCTTTCACCTGTAACAATGATCACTGGAAGCTGGCCTGTCTGTTGCCTGTAGGACACAGGTACTGTGGTGATCCCTTTTATCTGTATTGCCTCTCCAGTGTGGGTCTTCAGTTGAGCCGTGGTTTGCTCCAGATTCAGTGGCTGGGTACCTTCATTTAGGTATTTAAATCTGTATTCTCACCACTGTGGTTGATGCTCCAGTGTCTACCTCCATGTCTAGAGGCTTCCCATTCACTTGAAGGGTGATGGTGACTGGTTCAGTTTTCACTGATTTGATATTGTATAGAGAATAGATATCAGTATCGGCAGCTTCTGGTTCAATTATATTGTGCACTTCAATCATTTTGGTCTGCTGTCTGATTGGCCGTCTTGACTTCACCCTGCATTGCTTTATAACATGCCATTTTCTGTGACAGTAATGGCATTCTGCCTCTTTAAATTCGTAGGTTTCTGGTAGATGGTTACCCCCACTTTGGTAACAAATTAAATGCTGAATCGCTGGTGAGATGCTCCCACTATGCCTTTTCATTTTTCTAGCAGTAGAGACTGTCTCCCACTTTACGGTTGTCTCCCTGGTTTTCATCCCACGCCCGGCAGGAGGTTCCCGCCTCAACTGAAGCTCGGCACCATGTTCTACACTCGGTAAAGTCTGCGAGTCCCTCTCAGCTCTCTCCATTGCTCGCGCTATCTCTATGGCACGCTTCAGATCAACGTTAACTTCTGCAAGTAAATGGCGCTGAATGGCGTCATTGTGTACACCACAAACCAAGCGGCCTTGCAACGTGCCATTGACTGTATCTCCGAAGTCACAGTGCTCAGTCAACTGTTTCAACTTCATGGTATACATTGCGATGGACTCACCCGGGGCCCATTACTCTGGAGTTGAACTTAAATCTTTGCATAATCACCGATGGTTTAGGCTGAAAATTTGTCTTCACGGGGTCTACCAGCTCATTAAAATATTTGGAACTGGGCACATTCAGGGCTGTCAGACTATGGATGAGGTTATATGTCTTACCGTCACAGACACTTAGAAGAATTGCTTTCTGCTTCTACTCTGCTGTTATTCCATTCACCACAAAGTAGAAACCTGGGCGCTCTACGTTCAGGCTCCACTCTTCCATGGATGAGTCATATGTGTCGATTCTGCTGAAGAGTGGCATGACTGCTGAGTACACCCGTCTTTCTTTCTTTGAAAATTGATATACTTACATTCGTGAGGCGAGGTGCAGCATCGGGGCTGTTTATCCTTGTCACCAAAAGAAATAAACTTGGTGTACCAAACAGGTTTCTTGTTAGAAACAACTAATTTTATTTGCAGAGCTCCTGAAGAAATTACATGCTTGGACCAGGTCCACGACTAGAAAGCTCCACCACTAGGATTATCCGCGCTTAGGATTGATTCATCAGTACAATCATGTGATCCCTAAAACAGTATGAAAGATTTTACTAACAATCATTAGATCTATCCATCCTGGTCTGTAACTTTTATTAGTCCAATGTTACAAAAGTCTACCCTTGTCTAACAAAAATGGTTACTGGCTGTTTAATATAGTACATCTTTTTAATAGCTATATTTAGAGTGATTTGGAGTCTAGAAGCTTGATTTGCAATTTCCCAATGCTAAGGTCAGTTGAACACCCATACATGTGTTACACCGTAGATGAATATAATGCATAATGTGAGCTAGAGTACACAACGTCCCTTATGGCCAAATCTGGCTGTAATTCAAGGTGCGACTCCAGTTTCAATGGACAGGCCTTTCTTACATTGCTGAGCTCGTCTGATACTTATGCTTACCTTCAGGCTTTGAGATATACACACGCTGCTGACCAAAAATGTGTGCATCCTAGCTGGAGATAACATTGTATTTAAAAGGATTCAACATTCGGGCACATGGGGTCAGGAAGGAATCTACATCCAGTCCAAATGACACTTCCTCAAAATATCTTATGTCCTAAAAGTTCCCTCCAGTGATGGAAAGTTTGCCTTCTGATATGGTTTGTCAAATCCTTCCATTTATTTCCAAATATAATGAGATAACTTGTATTGATGCACAGTGAGAAGCCCAATAGAGTGGTGATCTATTGGATCTATATACAGACAATGAGGCACGTTAGTTCACTGCAAATTTCATGACCCTAGACAGCAGGTTGAGGATGACACTAGAGAATAATTTTCTAAGTACATTCTGAATTAAGTGAGAGCCTTCAACTCCAACAAGTATAAAGAGCCTCACCCTAAACCGTTCTGAATTTGAACAAGGTGACAATGTTTCCATTGAGGCTGCTGCAGCAGGACAAAGGGTTGTTTTGGAAAGCATTATTATTAGTTGTTTGGTTGTGCAGAACTCGAGTATTGCTGATAAACAGACATGTCTAAGCTTTTCGTCTTGCACTCATCAGCATTATTATTTTGCCTGTAGGGAAGGATGAGTTATTATTATCTCAGTGAAACCTCAATTTATCTGATTTTTAAGATATTCTTTCATGGGATGTGGGCATTGCTGTCAAGGCCAACATTTATTGTCCATCCCTAGTTACCTTTGAGAAGGTAATGGTGAGCCGCCTGATCTAAGTTCAGGTTCAGGAAAACAGGACACTGTGAGACCGATTGGGGTGATGAGGGAGGGAAGAAGAATCAAATATTGCATAAGAAAAGTACATTTCTCCACAAGCCTGTCCCTGCTAAAATATCTCAAATATAGACTGCTTCAATATGAGCATCATCCAAAAATAAGCAGTCTTCACTAATCTGCATCCCTTCACCTGTGTACACTTGAAAAATAAATATTTGCAGGGTTATGGGGAAAGAAAAGGGTAGCAGGATTAATTGGTTAGTTAATTAATTAGTAACTCTTTTGGAGAGCCAGCACAGCAATGATGGACTGAATAATCTCTTTGTGAGCTGTGTTATTCTATGAAATATACAAACATTTTCTTCTTGGTCCAAAGATTAACCAAATGAAATTTCAGGCACACTCATGGGCAGAATCTCAGGGATTAATGTGCTCCACATGAACGTTTGTATTTCTCCTACTAACTTTTAACCCCTTACTTAACCATGCATCCATTTCTTTTAAACTGCTTCAGCTAAAGTCAGTTCCATTTCTCTATGACCTTTAGAGGAGAAAAACAATTTTAATCTGAGGTGTTAATTTTTTGTTAATTTGATACAATTGAATATTTAGATGCACCTGTAGTGCCCGTGTGGTACCAGTACGTGTGGGTTAATGGTTCAAGAAAGAAACCCATAACAATTCTCATAGCACAGAATTGAAAGTAGACAGCTTGAACTGTTGTTTAGTACAGGAAGCAGAGTGAAACTGAATAGAAGTTACAGTACCCCTAGGAAAACACTATCTGTGATAATTATGGTTTTATGAGTTGTGTGTTATATCTTTTAAGAAGCATGTTATAAAGGTAGATCACATGATCTTATGTAACCAGTAGAAGAGTAGCACGGGCTACCTCTGTAGTCAGTAGTCTGAGTTAGTAAGGAGAAGTATGGAGGCAGGGTTTGAGTTGGAAGCACACAAGTGTAGCTGCTGAGCACCTTTGTAAACAAACAGAATGTGTTCCTCCTAAGGACTGTCTGCTGGTCAACTCTGTCTATTGTACCAACTCAGCCATCCCAAAACAAGCATGCAACACAGATCCATAGGTCCCAATGAGCCGGTGACCAGGATCCAACAAACTGACAACAAGGAAAAAGCAAGAAAAAAATGAGGAGAAAGTGAAGGTACAATAAACTGGCTTTGAGAATAAGATAAGTTAACAAAGAAATCAAGAGAAATGAAATTGGGCTCTACCTGGCACAGTAATTGTAAGCAGAATTTCTATCCTAATCATCCAAGCAATCCCCTCAGGATGCCACAATTTGGGAGAATTGATCCTTTCGATCCAGCCACAGATGATTGGTCTCATTATATTGAACACCTCGTGTTCTTCTTTCAAGTGAACAACTTTGCAGGGGAAGAAAAGAGGCGAGCGATCCTCTTATCCATGTGTGGGAGTAAAACTTGCGCCTCAATTTGAACTTTGATGGCACCCAATGCCCCAGATTCGAAAAACTTTAATGATTTGGTGGACCTCGTAAAGGTTCATTACCAGCCAAAGCCCTCAGTAATGATGTAACGGTTCAAATTTAACTCAAGAAATAGAGCCCGGAGGGACATAGTTGCTTGTTATTTGGCAAGTTTGAAACAGTTAACAGAACATTGTGAGTTTGGTACATCTTTAAATGACATGCTCGGAGATTGTTTAGTGTGCGGTATGAATGAGGACATGATTCAGAAGAGCTTACCGCCTGAAACCAATTTGGATTTTAAGAAGGCGCTGGAGATGCCACCGGCCGTGGAAAGTGCAGTAAGGGATTTGAAAGCCATACAGGGAGAACAAAATGGCACCGACCTCCACATTGGGCAGGAAGGCCCAGCTGAAAAGGATGTGAAAATGCAAGACTCTGCCAAGAAATGAGAAACAGCCACCACTAGCAGAAAAATAAAAAGAAATGACTTTGAAGTGAAAGCAAGGAATACTTGCAACAGAGGTGGAAACAGACAACCTTATAACATTATAGCAACCTTGGCAGTTTAAAAAAATTGAGTGTTTTTATTGCCATTGAAATGGACACCTAATGAGACAGTGCAAGGAAAGAATCAGGCAGACTTTCAAACAAAAGAAAAAAAAACAATGAGATCTACAATGTAAAAGAGCCTGAAGCAGCAAATTCAGATATTTATTCCTTATTTAAATTGAAGGTTGCAAAGACAGAACCAGTACATGTAACAGTGAAGGCAGACCAATTAGAATGGAAGTGGACACAGGAGCTTCCACTATTTGCTTGGTGAATATAAATTAAATTTTGAAGAAACTGATGCCAAATTAAAAACTTAACATGGGAGAAGACATCCAAGTCAAAGGCATAGCAGAATTACTGTCATTACGGAAGCAATTGAGGTATTGAGAGGCAGAGGACCAAACCTACTAGGATGAAACTGGCTGAGAGAAATAACCTTGATTTGTCAAAGAGATTCCA
This sequence comes from Isurus oxyrinchus, assembly GCA_026770705.1. Taxonomy (NCBI): domain Eukaryota; kingdom Metazoa; phylum Chordata; class Chondrichthyes; order Lamniformes; family Lamnidae; genus Isurus; species Isurus oxyrinchus. The sequence continues at coordinate 42,457,534 of JANJGN010000024.1, read as the reverse complement.
AAAGGAAGCTGAAAATGTTCCTGTTTTGGAAAAGGAATGTTTAAAGAGCCAACAGCCTAAAGAAATGCAGGATGTTTCAAGCAAAGGCACGGTAGGAGAGCAAAAAGAGCTAGGAGAGACCATCCTGAGGGACAGAGTCTGGGTCGAGCTGAACAACCTCCGAAAGACCTTCACACATGACCAGTTTCCCTCCTGTCTAAGTGTGGAAAACTCTGGAAAAGTATGTGAAGAAACAGAAAGAACTCGGCAGCTCTGTGAACAAAATGAAGGATGAGTTGGCGGAGGAGACATTACAAAGTTCAATTTCCCAGGAGGCGGCAAACAAATGTAAAAAAGATTTGGAAGAGCTGAAGAATCAGCCACGTGAAACCAAAGAGGTTTTGGAGGCAAAAGTCGCAGAATTTTCTAAGAAGCAGACAGATGATGAAATTCTGGGAGATTCAACCACTGAGTTCACTCAAGTCGAGCTTACACCTGACATTAGTCCAGCCAATGTTGAAGTCAAAAAGAAGGCTAACAATAAAGTCAGCATCAGAAAGAAGAGAAACCATCAAAAGAAGACATAAACATAGATAAGGTGTTGATCCTGGCAGCGTACGAGTATACTTTCGTCTGTAGGCCTGGAAATCAAATTGCAAACGCTGATGCACTGAGTCATTTGCCCTTACGAGAAAAAGATGAAGGTGTCCCAGTTTCACAAGAACTAGTTTTGTTGGTGAATTTCTCAGATTCATCACCGGTATGTGCTAGACAGATCAGAGACTGGACAAGTCGAGACCCAGCCTTACCCAAAGTATGAGAACAAGTACTTCATGGTTGGTCACAGGAGCATGTATCTGATGAAATGGAACCATACTTTAGCAGAAGATCTGAAATATCCAGCCTGGATGGTATCTTATTGTGGGGAGCACGAGTGATTGTTTCACCAAAATGAAGAAAGCCATTGTTGATTGAATGACATTGTGCATATCAGGAATTTCCTGAATGAAGACCAAACCAGGCAGCTATCTAATGTGGCCTGGGATGGATGGAGAAATAGCGAACTTAGTGAAGAATTGTGTGCAGTATCAGCATTGCAAAAGTTACATTCAACAGCTCCTTTACACCCTTGGAGTGGCCAGGCTGATGCACTGAGTACAATTACACAGTGACTATGTGGAACCTTTCAGGGGGACAATGTTTCTGCTTATTGTTGATGCTCATCAAAATGGATGGACTGATATGAGGTGAAGTCACTGATGCCTTCTGCTACAATTGAGAAGCTATGTCAAAGTTTTACTGTTCATGGACTACCTGAAGTGGTTGTACCTGATAGCAGCACGGCATTTATGAGTGCTGAATTTCATTGGTTTATCAGCCTCAGTGGCATCACTCATGTAAAATCTTCACCGTACCAACTTTCCTCAAACGGACTGGCTGAAAGGGCAGTTCAAACATTCAAGGCAGGCATGAAGAAATTAACTGGAGATTCCGTAGCAACCAAGCTAGCACACCTTCTTTTCCATTACAGGACCACCCCTCACACAACAACAGGTGTCACAGCTGCAGAATTATTGATGAAACGCCGTCTCAGGATGATATTGAGCTTAATGATGCCATATTTAAGGGAGAAGGTGGAAAGGAGTCAGAGAAGTCAGAAAACTAGATATGACTGGCATAGTCCTGACAGGAAGTTTACCATAGGGGAGACAGTATATGTGAAGAACTTTGGGGAAGGACCAAAATGGTTACCGGGTGAAATAAGTGCAGTGACTGGACCTCAATCTTACTACATGAAGGTGGAAGGCCGAGTTATGCAGAGACATGTGGATCAGCTAAGGAAGAAGGATACAAATCCCCAAGAAATAAGTCCACCACCGTCCACAACCGAGTCAATATTTCCTGTTGAGAGAACTCAACCTCGTATAGATGTGAGTGTTGTACCTACAAGAGTTGAAGAAACAGTTTGCAGGTACCTGCTGAGAACCTGGCGTTCCAACAATTGCAGAAACGGACGTTCCTGACTAAGCATCTCAAGTTGTAGACATTCTACACATAAGGAAATCCCCAGAAAGACTGAATTTGTAAATTACTTATTTGTGTAAATAATTTGCTGTTTTGAGAAAATTGTAATTGTGAAATATGTTTCCAAGTGAAAGGGGAGGAGTGTGGTAATTATGGTTTATGTGATGTGTAGTGTAGCTTTAAGAAGGATGTTAAAAAGGAAGGTTACATGATTTACATAACCAATGGAGGAGTAATGCTGGCTACCTCTGTAAACAGTAGCCTGAGTTAGTAAGGAGAAGTATGGAGACAGGGTTTGAGTTGGAAGCACACAAGTGTAGTTGCTGAGTACCTTTGTAAATAAACAGAATGTGTTCCTCCTAAGAACTGTCTGCTGATCAACTCTGTCTATTGTACCAACTCAGCCATCCCAAATCAAGCATGCAACACAGATCCATAAGTCCCAATGAAGTGGTAACCAGGAGCCAAAATTATCCTATTGGGACTGAAATGCGATCGATATAAAATCACGTCTGTAAATAACAAACCACAATTTGATTGTTTTTATTCTTGATTGAACAACAGGCATTAATCCAGCTCCTTGTAAAAGCTGATTGACCCTTTTGGTAAGTCAATTTCATGCAATTGGCATCCTGTGGGGGAGTTTGTGATGGAAGATGTCATCGATAGTGCTATCAAGTGGCTCTCATTCAGCAATAACCTGCTCACTGATGCTCATTTTGGGTTCTGCCAGGGCCACACAGCTCCTGACCTGATTACAACCTTGGTCCAAATGTGGACAAAAGAGCTGAACTCAAGAGGTGAGGTAAGAGTGACTGCACTTGACATTAAGGCAGCTTTGACCGAGTGTGGCATCAAGGAGCCCTAGCAAAACTGGAGTCAATGGGAATCAGGGGGAAAACTCTCCACCGTTTGGAGTCATACGCGGCACAAAGGAAGATGGTTGTGATTGTTGGAGGTCAATCATCTCAGTTGCAAGATATCACTGCAGGAGTTCCTCAGGGCAGAGTCCTATAAGGCTAACTATCTTCAGCTGCTTCATCAATAACCTTCCCTCCATCATAAAGTCAGAAGTGGGGAGGTTTGCTGATGATTGCTTTATCAACTGAATGGAGGAGGGAGAGGATTGCAGGGAGAGAAAAGGGTAAGAGGAAACTACCTCTAGGAACTGGAAAAATAGAGAATGTTCTACATCACATTGCTAAGAGTATAAGCAAAGTTTAAACAATTTTATTGGGCAAGTGTTTCGAGAGATATGAAGAAAAAACATCTTCTCTGAAGGCTGAAGTACTATATTTTATAAGCATGAATAGGCTGTTGCTACAATATTCAACTGAAGTTTTTAATTGAAAATTAAATGATATTATAAAGGCTGAAGACTGTCAAACTTTATAAGAGCAGAATCATTAGTCTTACACCAGTAAAAGGCAAAATAATGAAATTGATCATTTGGAATAAAATTAAAATAACCCAATACGTGCCAAAGCAGTCTCCGAAGAGGCAGACACTGGCATGCCAAATGATGTTGGAAAATTTGACACTTTGGGGCTAAAATTCCTTGCTCCTGACACAATTGAGAAGACCTAATGGAGGCAAGATTTCAAACGAGACGTATGTGTTAGCAGGCCTTCACTCAGGTTCCTGCCCACTGACAGTTCACACAGGTGGAACTACCGCTTGTCCTAAACCTGGCACCTGAGATCAGGAGGATGGTGCCAAGGGAAAGGACTGTTACATTAGGAGTTTCCTTGGTCAGGAGCATTCTAACATCCAACAACCAGAAGACAAGCTTGAACTTGGTGCACCAATCCTTTAAATGGCAGAAGTGGAGATCAGGTGGGACTCTTGGTCTGGACCTCAAGTTAAAACTAAGCAGCGTGATTAGTACTCAGGATGTGCTCTTATTGCCACAATGGACTTAAAACAGATGGTGTCCTAGCTCCAGATATTCCGCCAGGGTCAGGAGTGGAAGCTGCTGGTACTTGCTCTGCCACATTTATCCTTTGTGTATTTAGAATTGAGAATCCCTTTGTTAAAGCGCCAAATGATAGATTGCTTCACAAGTTTAAGCTTTAAGGGAGTCCTAAGTCTTAAGTCCTAGGAGATGGATAAAACATTAGCTGAAAGAGTGGAAGCAGTGGCTATAGGTGAGCGGTTTAGAGCTAGGGAGATGTACTTGGGTGAGCTATCCCAGGGGCATTGTTACCCATTTTACAACAAAAATAAAACAATAAAAATTCAGGCTGTTGGACAACAGGATATCTAGGAAAAAAATGGTTGGATGGCAACTTTAATAACCCACAGTGCTTTGGAGGCATAGAAATTGCCCTTTGCCTTCTCATTGAGAAGCAAATGGAAAAATTAAGCGTTTCCTTGTTTAAAATGCAATGTACTGTTGTTTGGATTGGTGCCCAGGTTATGTTGACCATAAAGGTGACCTTATAAAGCTCAGCTCAGAGCCATGACTTTGCTTTAAATCTTCACAACATTCCTGACTCTCTCGTCCTGATTTTTACTGGCTCTAGAATCCAGCTATATTGTTCTCCAAATTCAAACAGCAGCTGGGTCATTGCAAGAGTGAAAGGAATCTAGATTCACAGAAATGTGTCAACAAGGGTAAAGCTTTCAGCTCCTTGAACAGTTCCAACATTCTATTAGGTCCTGTTTGATTTGTACCTTAACTCCATTTACTTGCCTTTGCTCGGTGTTACTTGACAACCTCACCTGATAAAAAATCTATTGATCTTAGACTTGGTGTCCTCAATTGGGACAGCATTCCCAGTCTTTTGGGTGAGACAATTCCAGACTTCCATTACCTTTCTCCAACATTAATATACGTATCTGCAAGTTTGGTGTCCAAGGCTGAGTGCAGCACCACCTGATAGGCTCTGACCAAGGCTGAGTGCAGCACCACCTGATAGGCTCTGACCAAGGCTGAGTGCAGCACCACCTGATAGGCTCTGACCAAGGCTGAGTGCAGCACCACCTGATAGGCTCTGACCAAGGCTGAGTGCAGCACCACCTGATAGGCTCTGACCAAGGCTGAGTGCAGCACCACCTGATAGGCTCTGACCAAGGCTGAGTGCAGCACCACCTGATAGGCTCTGACCAAGGCTGAGTGCAGCACCACCTGATAGGCTCTGACCAAGGCTGAGTGCAGCACCACCTGATAGGCTCTGACCAAGGCTGAGTGCAGCACCACCTGATAGGCTCTGACCAAGGCTGAGTGCAGCACCACCTGATAGGCTCTGACCAAGGCTGAGTGCAGCACCACCTGATAGGCTCTGACCAAGGCTGAGTGCAGCACCACCTGATAGGCTCTGACCAAGGCTGAGTGCAGCACCACCTGATAGGCTCTGACCAAGGCTGAGTGCAGCACCACCTGATAGGCTCTGACCAAGGCTGAGTGCAGCACCACCTGATAGGCTCTGACCAAGGCTGAGTGCAGCACCACCTGATAGGCTCTGCCCAAGGCTGAGTGCAGCACCACCTGATAGGCTCTGACCAACTGAAGCATCACTTTTCTGACTTTTGTATTCCAGTTGCCTTGAAATGAAAACCATTTCATTTGCCTTTCTCATTGCTTTTCATGCACTAGTTTTTAGTAATGAGTCTACATGGACACGAATTCTTTTGCTTCATCGCAGCTCCAACCCTGTTCTCAATAAGAAAATATTTCTACTTATCTTTCTTCGTTCCATGGTGAGCTCCCCACACTGAGCTCCATTTGCTATAGTTACCCTCATTCAATTAATCTGTCCATGTCCTCTTATAACTTACTGCTCCTATCTACATAACTGACTGTACCTCCTAACTTAGTATCATCAGCAGTCTTGGATATAAAACTCTCTATTCATTCATCCAAGTCATTTATATACATCATAAAGAGCTCAGGCCCAAGTGTAGATCCCTGAGGAACACCACTCGTCACTCCTAGCCAGTCAGGTTGTTCTCCTTATCCCTATACTTCGGGGGTAATGCTTTAGGCACCATCGAGTTTCTGAGACAGCCAAGATAGGTCATTAGCTACAGTTTAGACTGTGTTTAGTACAAGACACGATGTTAGGCTTGGCCTAAATAGCCAAGTGGTTATGGTACTGGGTTTGTAACCCCAAGATCGAGAGTTCAAATCTCACAATGGCAAACTATGAAACCAATGTAACTTCATCTGAAACAGATGGAAACGGGTTTGTACTCGAAAGAGTTACAATGAAAGACAGTGCCTCGAAAGAGTTACAAGACACGATGTTAGTGAAGGAGTTTCAGAGTGAGCTAGGAATGATTGCCTGGACCATACGGGCTGATTGCTACTTAAGTTGCTTGCTAGAGCTCATTAAGAAGTTGCACGCCACTTTATTAATTAGTAACGGTGACCAGCTGAACAAGACTAAAGAAGGATTTCAAGCACTATTTAAAGCTGCTGTCAGCTTTCTCCATTCACTGCATTTGAAGAGGACTGTTGTTACACATGACAGAATCAGAATTTTAATGGCACAGAAGGAGGCCATTCAGCCCACTGTGTCTGCACCAGATCTCCAAATGAGCATTATGACCTAGTGCCTTTTCCCTGCACCCCTGCACATTGTTTCTATTGAAATAATCATCTTTTGCACTCTTGAATGCCTTGATTGAATCTGCCTCTACCACACTTCCAGGCAGTGCATTCCAGAACCAAACCACTCGTCTGTATAAGTTTATTTTCATATCACATTTGCTTCTTTTGCAAATCACTTTAAATCTGTGCCCTCTCATTCTTGATCCTTTTATGAGTGGGAACAGCTACTCCCTATCTACTCTATCCAGCCCCTTCATGATTTTGAACATCTCTATCAAATCTCCTCTTAGCCTTCTCTCCAAGGAGAATAGTTCCAACCTCTCCAATCTATCCTCATAATTGAAGTTTCTCATCCCTGGAACCATTCTTGTAAACCTCTTCTGCACTCTCTCCAATGTGTTCACATCCTCCCTATAATGTGGCACCCAGAACTACACACAATACTCCAGCTGAGGTCTAATGAGAGTTTATATAAATTCAGCATAACCTCCTTGCTCTTGTACTCTATGCCCTTATTAATAAAGCCCAGGATATTATATGCTTTATTAACTGCTCTCTCCACCTGTCCTGCCACTTTCAATGATCTATACACATATACACCCAGGTCTTTCTGCTCCTGCACCCCCTTCAAAATTTTACCCTTTGTTTTATACTGTCTGTCCATGTTTTTCCTACCAAAATGCATCACCTCACACTTCTCCGCATTGAACTTCATCTGCCACCTATCTGCCCACTCCACCAATTTGTCTATGTCCTTTTGAAGTCCTACACTATCCTCCTCACAGTTTACAACACTGTCAAGCTTTGTATCATTCGAAAATCTTGAAATTGTCCCCTGATCACCAAGTTCTAGATCATTAATATATATATATCAGGAAAAGCAAGTATCCCAATACTGACCCCTGGGGAACTCCACTACAAACCTTCCTCCAGCCTGAAAAATATCCATTGGCCATTACTCTCTGCTTCCTATTTTTCAGCCAATTTTGCTTCCCCATTGCTACTGTCCCTTTTATTCCATGAGCAATAACTTTTCTCACAAGTTGGTTGTGTGGCACTGTGTCAAATACCTTTAGTACCATGTACACCACATCAACAGCATTACCCTAATCAACCTCTTCTGTCAATTATTCAAAGAAACTCCAGCAAAGTTAGTTAAACATGATTTCTCCTTCAGAGATCCATGCTGGATCTTCCTTATTGTCATGACTCATTGGAGATAGTGTGGAGTAATATCGAGCTCCACTGTTCCCCGAACTATGACAAATGTGAAAAGTTTGACCAAACCACCAGATTGCCCCAATTCTACCAAACTGTTTATTTAAGGTTAACAGAATATGAGCACCATGTTTGTAAACTTAATAAGTAAATAATTCTTTATTGATCAAACTGTCATTAACCAGTGGCAAAAGAAAGAAATATGGACTGCTAATTTCTAAGTCTATAAGGTAAACTCTACCCCCTCCTTAAATCCCTATACACACACACACATATATGAGACACATAAGACTCACAGAAAACATGGATTTTAAGGGTGGGATAAAACAGTTCAATAGCACCAATTCTGGAGTACAGGATTCGATGGGTTGATTTTGATTGATGTGTTCCAAATTCCTTTCAGTTCTTGTTGATGACACGAGGTGGTCTTCCAGCACTTTCTGTACTTAGTTCACTGGTTGCCTTTCAATGTCTCTAAAGGTGATTTTCTTCTTTTCCTCTGACAGGAGTTTTCAGAGAGAGAGCAGGTTATAGAGATATGAAATGAAAAAGCCAGCCAGCTATTATTGTGGAATTACTGGAATCTTCCATACACAGGAGAAAGAGGTTTTAGGTCTTGTTCCTTTCAGGCTAGGTGCTATTCTGCTGCACTGCCCTTGTATAAAACCTGGTAACCTGGTCAGGAGCCAATTAAAATGTTGTTGCAAGGCAGCTTCCTTGGTCCAGGACTCCTTTCTAGCACCATCCTGTCTTTCATGGCACACTCTGTTCCAGGACTGCAACATTGTATATATCTCTCATCTTGTTCTAGTGGACATGTCCTTCAAACTGCAGCCATTGTAATTCTAATCCACAGTCTGACAGAAATAAAAAGATACATTCCTTACATTATCAATCCATAGTTTTGCATGTGACTACAAATTCTATCTGGAATAGTTGATTCTAGAATCCTGCCCTTCCCTGAAGGTAAACTGACTGGTCTGTAATTGCTGGGCTTATTCTTACAACCTTTTTTTTAGCAAGGGCGTAATGTTTGCAATTCTCCAGTCCTCTGGCACCTCCCTTGAGTCTAGGGAAGACTGAAAATTTATGGCCAGTGCCCCTGCAATTTTACTCACTTCCTTCAATATCCTTGAATGCATCTCATCTGGTCCCGGTGACTTGTCAACTTTAATTACCAACAGTCTATTCAACACTTCCTCCTTATCAATTTTAAGCCCTTCTATTGACAGAGTTTCCTCGTCTGTCACCATGGCCTGGGTTCCATCTACCTCTTTGGTGCATGAATGGAGGTAGATGAATATCAGAGAAATTTCTGGTTTTGTCCAAACTTCACCAACACTTGAGCAATATTTTTTCCCGTAAGTTCACTGAAGACTTTACCTAAAAGGAGTAAGTGCTGTGTGACTATGTCTTATTGGAGACCTTATAGGAGTCATCAGGATAAAGAGAGTGCTGAGTCATTGGTATCTTACTAGGGGTCCCCTTGGGCTAAAGGAGGAATGGGAGAGGGAGTTTAGGTCAGGCAAAGCAGCAGCAATTGCTGGAGGAGAGAGGGACAGGAGGGTGACGAGTGAGAGGAGAGTGAGGAGGGTGAGGAGAGTGAGGAGGGAGAGGAAAGTGAGGAGGGTGAGGAGAGTGAGGAGGGAGAGGAAAGTGAGGAGGGTGAGGAGGAGTCTCAGCAGCAGGCCCTAATGAGCCAGGGTCTGCAGGGACCCGAGTCCAGAGTGTGAGGAGGCTGCACTTTACCAAGGACGTTGTGACAGAGATCGGTGACCTTGTGGAAGGAAGCCTCTGAACCCCCAGCACAGCCTGGGCTGCATTACCTGTGGCAGCCACGTTCACTGTAACATTTACTTTTTATGTTCCTGGAACTTTCCAGGCTGTCCCTGGTGAAATCAGTCACATCTTACAATTCTCTGTATAAATCTGCACAAGAGAGGTCACTGATGTTCTATACACTGTGAGGGTTGATGAAATCTCACTGTCTATTGCCAGAGCAGAGCAGAGAGCTCCAGGATTAGTCAGGATTGCAGTGTTCCCCATGGTCCAGTATTCCAGAGAGTAGCCATGCGAGCCCCTGATTTAAAATCAAAGGTGTTCAGGAACAGGAAGCAATTCCATTCCTTCAGTTAACAGTTTGTGCGTGACCAGCAGCAGTATCAGTGTATCACACATGCCTGCAATTCAGGGAACTGCCACAGTGGCCAGATCTTCCATTCCCCGAGGAGTCACACCCCTGAGGCACCACAGAAGATGCATGGGCGGGACCCCTGGGAAGTCCCCTGACTACACAGGAATTGCCTGGGAAGTTTCAACTTCCTTTGGGCAATTCCCCTGCATATTGATCCCTCCGAAATCCCATTTAAACTCAGAAAATTTGAAAGGTTCCAACTCACTTAGCAGAATACTTATAGGAAAAATTATATGGTTTAAAACCAATTTGAACCCCTGGATAACTATACTACTGACCCCTCAACCACTCACTGGACCCCTCGACTATCCCCACCTTCCCAACTACCCTCCTAACTCCTGAACTATCCCCTGCACAGCCCAATGACCCTCCCGACCCCCAATTACCCTCATGAGCCCCCTACCTACATGTTGTGAAATCCTGTGAGACATCCTGAGGCATGAGGTACATGACAAATACAAGATATCTTAATTCCACCACAAAGTCAGTGAAAGGTCTGCAATAGCCTTGGGAAAATGTGTGCAATATTCAGTGCTTGACTCTTCAATGTCCTTCCTTACATTCATCTACATTCCAATTGCAGCCCATAACACATCCATGCCCTTTGAACATTACAGGTATTTCTCTTTTCTCCCTTTAACTAGCCACACAGTTTGGTGGCATCAGCAAGTTTTATGTTACTATATGCAGTTCCCTCCTCCATCTCATGTCTGAATTGTGCCAAGTATCAGGAATGTTAGAAACCACAGACTTGCATTTCTACCTCAACATGTATGTCGAGACATCCCAAAGCACTTCACACAATTAAGTACATTTTGCAATCTCCCCGTGCAATTTATTCCAGATCTTTCCCACCCCTGTATGTACAGTAATTCCATCTGATCTGTCCGCCATCTTTTCCATTCTCAACTCCAAGACATTTCCCCTTTTTTGCAGTTCTCAAGAAACCACTTTCTCAGGGTACAATTGCATGACCATCCCTGAAAAATGCCAAGCTTATTAGCTCTTTTGTTATCATGCAGGCTACCTGGCCTTTTACTGTCTTCAATATTTCAGTCACTTCCCAAGAGATCATGACCATCCCGTTCAGAATTTCCTCCACGTTTATTTGAAAATCAACGCTCTCTTCTTGGAGAGAGTGAGAGGCTAAGGGAGTGAGAGGCTTGAGAAGAAATATCTGGCCTTGCTACGTTGTCCAATATTGCATCAACATTGATCCCTTTCACTGGCACCACTTCTTCCTTGACTTTCTGGTCATTCCTGATGTATTAATATTTTTCCCTGCAGATGTTAACAGTCTTCACACTATTCCTATATTCCTGTCTATCACTGAGTTGGAAGGTCTATATTTATGAAATGCCCTCTTTTTGCCCTCATTCCTCACATTGTCTTCCTTTGTATCAGTGAAGAGTAGCATTGCCTCAGGATTAGGGGGTGCCTTGGTCCAGAGACTTGAGCACATAAACATGGCAAACATTTCAGAGCAGTACTATCAGAAGTGTCATCTTTCAGATGAGATGTTAAACTGAGGTCCCATCTGCCCTTCCAGATGGAAATCAAAGGCTGATGGAACTATCTGAACAAGTCTGTCCTTGGCTTGCTGCATTGTTCCAGTGAAGCCCAATGCAAACTGGAGGAACAGCACCTCATCTTCCGACTAGGCACTTTACAGCCTTTCGGACTGAATATTGAATTCAACAACTTTAGACCTTGAACTCCCTCCTCCATCCCCACCCACTTTCTGTTTCTTCCCCCTTCCTTTTTGTTTTTTCCAATAAATTATATAGATTTCTCTTTTCCCATCTATTTCCATTATTTTTAAATCTTTTCTGCCCCCCCACCCCCACTAGAGCTATACCTTGAGTGCCCTACCATCCATTCTTAATTAGCACATTTGTTTAGATAATATCACCACCTTCAACACCTCTTTGTTCTTCTGTCTGTGACATCTTTTGATTATCTGCTCCTATCACTGCTTGCTTGTCCCTACAACCACACCCCCCACCACTTCTCTCCCCCCAACCCCCCCCCCCAACTTAAACCAGCTTATATTTCACCCCTCTCCTAATATTCACTCAGTTCTGTTGAAGGGTCATGAGGACTCGAAACGTCAACTCTTTTCTTCTCCGCCGATGCTGCCAGACCTGCTGAGTTTTCCCAGGTAATTCTGTTTTTGTTATCTGAACAAGAGTTGGCTCTTCAATGTTCTTCCTGACATTTATTCACATTCCAATCAATCCTAGCCCATAATGTCAACATTTATCATGAAATTCTGAAAATAACCAGTGGAAACAATTTTTCATATTTAGCCACTCCAGACTTTTCATAAATTTGAAAATTTCCATTAACCTTCCCTCATCACCTTTGTTTCAATGGAAATATTCCAGCTTTTCCATTCTTAATTAATTTCTGCGCTGTCCCATTTCTGGTCTCATTCTGGTAGTGAATCTGCAGAGCCCCTATCACGTCTTTAAATGCCATTCTTGTAACGAGGTGTCCAGAAGTGCACACAATATTTGAACCATGTCTTAATATATTGCACTAACTCAAGATCACTTACTTCGTGCACAAAACCCAGAATCATTTATGGACTTTTTGGTGTTCTCCTCCATGGGATACCTTTAAACATCAGCGTACCTGCCCCAAGTGGTGGGAGCTGATGAACTCCCACTGTCCATAAACAAAGTAAGACTATTTGACCTAATTGATGCTTCTCCCTTTTCTCTTCTTGTGAACAATGTATGCCATTTTCCAGTTCTCTTTCGCAATTCCTTTTTTTTTAATTGCAGGCAGAACTTCTGCTAACTCCTTACAAACCTTCCTCAGTATTCCAGGATTGATCCTTTGCCACGATTGGCTATTTTCCCAAGTCGATGCTATCAATTCCAGAATCATAATGAAAAGTTCAAGGAGATCACTGGGCACTGATCGTGAGATCCATGAAATAATGACGAGCCTTGAACTGGATTTGAGTATCGCGATTCCACTCAGACCACTGTAACATCCTTTGGAGATTTTGAGCCAGGTGACCTGTAAAGAAATGAAACTTGTTTGAAAGTTCTTTTCTCAGTTGTCCCACCCGGAGTTGATCTTGGAGTCAGCAGGTACAGAGGGAATCGCTTCTGTAAAAACATTAAAATGATGAGAACCAGTGAGGATTGACAGGAGCAGTGGCCTGTGCCTTTGGAATGGGTGTGAGGTTAGCATAGCTAGAGTACTGTGGGTGAGATGCAGGCTGGTAGATGGCCACTTCAAATCAGAGAACAAGTTTATGGGAGCCCTTCAGGTGAGTCTTTGCTTCCAATGTGCTTTAATTATTTTAATCCGTTTTTAATCATACATTTTATGCATTCACTTAATCTCAACCATGGCAATAAACAATAAAGATTGTTCTGGAAATCTGTGCAACGTGTTGGGGCTGACACACTCTCCTTTATAACAAGGCTCTCTGTGCTCTGGGCTCTTAAACTGCGGCATGTGCCCAGGATTAGAACAAGCGCAGCAGCTTAAACACATAGCTCCCACCGGAGCAGAGCACTGCGTCTGGTGGTACAGCCCAAAGAAAGGGTCAGCCCTGCAGACGGAAAGGAGGAACGTGGTATGTAGGACTCAATAGTCGGGGCTGATTCTCGCTCTCCTGATTCACTCTGTTGTTTTGTCATCCTAAATAACGACATATTTATGTGTTTTACTAAATGATTCTAAGTGAAAGATAGAGATATGCCTTTTTGTGTCGATGTATGTATTATGAGCGTGGATAACTGAGTCACTATTTACCTCTGACTGTCTTTGTGACCCTGTGAGTGTGTTTAAATCTATGGTCTGTCAATGAATGGCTCATTGGCACAATGTGACTGATTCACCTCCTATTTGTTCAGTAATCAGGCTTAAAAGGTGAAAATAAGGGGTTTTAGACTCATTATGCTCAGTCTCCATTGCCTTTGCAATGTGTCTTGGGTATGTGGGGCATTGGGGAAGGAGACTGTAATTACATTTCAACTGAGTCAGAAAGAGGGTTAAATTATCCTCTTACTTTATCACTCACCCTACACCGATGGCTACCTGGAAAAGTCAGATAGCACTAAAATATAACCCAGTGAGTATAGAATCATCAAATCATAGAATGGTTACAGCACAGAAGGAGGCCATTCAGTCTATCATGTCCATGCTGGGTGTCTGCAACAGCAAATCAGTTAATCCCGCTCTCCCACCTTTTTTATAGCCCTGCCTCCACAACCTTCCGAAAGTGTGGTGCCCAGAATTGGACAGAATACTACAGCTGAGGCCAAACCAGGATTTTATAAAGGTTCATTATAACTTCCTTGCTTTATTCTCTATGCCTCTATTTATAAAATACAGGATCCCCTATACCTTTTCAACAACCCTCTCAGCTTACCCTTCCACCTTCACTGATTTATGCATATCTAGCCCCCCCTCCCCCAGGTCCCGCTACTTCTGCACCCCCGTTAGCCTTTATTTATATTCCATTTCCTTATTCTCCCTACCAAAATGCATCACTTCATATTTCTCTGTATGAAATTTCATCTCACACGTCCAGCCATTCCACCAGCCTCTGTGTCCTCTTGAAGTATTTTACTATTCTCCTCACAATTCACAAAACTTCTAAGTTTTGTGTCACTTGTAAATTTTGAAATTGTGCCCTGCGCATCCACGTCTAGTCTATAATATATATTGTGAAAAGCAGTAGTCCTAGTACCGACCCTTGGGAACCACACTGTATACCTGCTTTCCAGTCTGAGAAACAACCATCACCACTACTCTCTGTTTCTGGTCACTCAGCTAACTTCACATCCATGCCTCTCTCCTCATTATTCCATGGGCTTCAACTTTGCTGCCAACTCACCTTTTGAAAGTCTATGTTACTGCACATTACTGCATGTATATTGCATTACCCTTGCCAACCCTCTCTTTACCTTTTTGAAACCTCAATCAAGTTGGTTAAGCACTATATGCTGTTAATGGATCCATGTTGTTTTTTCCAAATGAAAGTATCTTGATGTTAAGTAATACTTTGCCATTCTGTTTTTCTTACCAAAGTGGATAACTTCACACTTATCCACGTTATTCTGCATCTGCCATGTATTTGCCCACTCACTCAACCTGTCTAAATCACCTTGAAGCCTCTTTACACCCTCCTCACTGCTCACATTCCCACCAAGCTTTGTGTCATCAGCAAATTTGGAAGTATTACAATTGGTTCCCTCATCCAAATCATTGATTATATATTGTGAATATCTGGGGCCCAAGCACTGATCTCTGCGTTTCCCCTCTAGCCACCAGCTGCCAATCTGAAAAAGACCCATTTATTCCGACTCTCTGTTTCCTGTCTGTTAACCAATTCTCAACCCAGGCCAATATATTACCCCCATCCCATGTGCTTTAATTTTACACACTAACCTCTTATGTGGGACTTTATCAAAAGCTTTCTGAAATTCCAAATACACCACATCCACTGGTTCTCCCTTACCTATTCTGCTAGTTACATCCTCAGAAAACTCCAGGTTTGTTAAACATGATTTCCCTTTCACAAGTGAATGTTGACTTTGTCTAACTTGTTTGATATTTTCTCAGGGCAGAGTTTTCAGTTTGACATGTGGGGGTGGGCCCCTCACATCCGCACATAAAATGATGCTCAGGCCCACTAAAGATTCCTGTCGGGCGAGCATCCTGACATCACCGCGGGCCGTCACGATATTTCGCTGGGCGGGTGTGCAATGCAGTCTGATGCGTGCCCGCCATTAATGAACAGGCCAGTTAAGGCCCTTTAGTTGTCAATCGACAGCGACTTTTAGGCTCCCGTGCAATCTTCAGGTCGATGCACGGGCGCAACGGGCAGGCGGGTAGGAGACTTTTCTATGAACCTTATCCACGGGCGGGATAAGAGGGCTCAGTGGAGTATTTATTGGAGAAAGTATTTTAAACTTGCCTGTATGATCTGCAGTAGTTCAGAATGCGTCCCAGCAGCTTTCTGTGTACTTTGAACCTTCAGGTCAGCGCTCTGCAGTCAGGAATCTTTAGCGGGCCTGCAGCTTTCTGGAAGTCTCCCATTAGCCTGGGTATGGGATCTGACATGTCCGCTGGAGGCAGCTCATCTGAGGAGAAAGGGAGGACTAAGAACATAAGAACTAGGAGCATGAGAAGGCAATTCAGCCCCTTGAGCCTGTCCCACCATTCATTACAATCATGGCTGATCTCATTTCAGCCTCAACTCCAATTTCCAGCCCTCTTCCCATAACATTTCAATGCATTACTAGTTAAAAATCTGTCTATCTCCTCCTTAAATTTATTCAGCGTCCCAGCATCCACTGCACTCTGAGGTAGTGAATTCCACAGATTCACGACCCTTTGAGTAAAGTAATTCTTCCTCATCTCTGATTTAAATCTTCCACCCCTTAGCCTAAAACCATGGCTTCTCATTCTAGAATACCCCAGAAGGGGAAACATCTGCTCCATGTCTACTTTGTCTATCCCGTTTAGCATCTTATATACCTCAATTAGATCTCCTCTCATCCTTCTAAACTCTAGTGAGTATAGGCCTACACTGCTCAATCTCGCCTCATAACACAAGCCCCGCATCTCTGGAATCAATCTAGTGAACCTCCTCTGAACCGCCTCCAAAGCAACTACATTCTTCCTCAAGTAAGGGGACCAAAACTGTGCACAGTACTCCAGGTGCAGTCTCATCAATGCCTTGTACAGTTGCAACAACACTTCCCTATTTTCATACATTTGGCAATAAATGCCAAAATTCCATTTGCCTTCCTTATTACCTGCTGTACCTGTATACTAGCTTTCAGCGATTCATGCACGAGGACACCCAGATCCCTCTACACTGAAGCATTCTGTAGTTTCTCTCCATTTAAATAATACTAAGTCGCCTTTTTATTCTTCTGACCAAAATGGATAACCTCACACTTATCCACGTTAAACTCCATCTGCCAAATTTTGTCCCATTCACCTAACCTGTCCATATCCATTTGTAAATTTCTTATTTCTTCCTTGCAACTTACTTTCCCACCTATTTTGGTGTCAGCTACAAATTTAGCTACAGTACCTTCTATCCCTGAATCCAAGTCATTAATATAGATTGTCAATAGTTGGGGCCCAAGGATCGAACTCTGTGGCACCGCACTAGTTACAGCTTGCCATCCAGAAAAAGACCGATTTATCCCAATTCTCTCTTTTCTGTTGGTTAGCCAATCCTCTATCCAAGCTAATATATTACCGCTAACTCCATGTGATCTTATCTTGTGTATTAATCTTTTGTGCGGCACCTTATCAAAGGCCTTCTGGAAGTTCAGATATACCACATCTATAGGATCCCCATTATCCACTTTGCTTGTCACATCTTCAAAGAATTCTAGCAAATTAGTCAAACACGATTTACTCTTCATAAAACCAGGCTGACTCTGATGGATTGCATTTTGACTTTCCAAATGCCCCATTACTAATTCCTTAATAATGGATTTCATCAATTTCCCAATAATAGATGTTAAACTAAATGGTCTATAGTTTCCTACTTTCTACTTTGAAAAGGGCGTTATATTAGCATTTTTCAAATCCACTGGAGCCTTTCCAGAATCCAGGAAATTTTGGAATATTATAGCCAATGCATCCACTATCTCTGCTGCCACTTCCTTTTAGACCCTGGGATGTAGGCCATCAGGTCCTGGGGACTTGTCACCCTTTAGTCCCAATAGACTGCTCAGTGCTTTTTCTCTAGTGATGGTGATTGTTCTAAGTTCCTCCTTCTCTACACCCTTTGCACTACCTGTTACTATTGAGGTGGTACTAGTGTCCTCCACTGTGAAAACTGAGGCAAAATATTGATTAAGTGTCTCTGCCATTTCTGCGTTCCCCACTATTAACTCCCCAGTCTCGTCCTCCAAGGGACCAACATTCACTTTAGCTACTCTCTTTCCTTTTATATACTTGTAGAAGCTTTTGCTATCAGTTTTTACATTTTGCTCTAGTTTTCTTTCATAATTTACCTTTGCTCTTTTTATTATTTTTTTTAGTAACCCTTTGTTGATCTTTAAAAGTTTCCCAATCTTCCAGCCTGCCACTGACCTTTGCAATTTGGTGTGCCTTAGTTTTTGCCTTTATGTTATCTTTAACTTCCTTGCTTAGCCATGGCTCCTTTTTTCCATCTTACCATCTTTCTTCCTCTTTGGAATATATTTTACTTGGGAGGAATTGAATATCTCCTTAAATATCTGCCACTGTTCATCAACTGTCCTACCTTGTAGTCTTCCTGCCCAGTCCACTAGGGCCAACTCTGCCCTCATGCCTATGTAGTTACCTTTGTTTAACTCCAGAACACTAGTGTGGGACTCAAGTTTCTCTCTCTCAAACTGAACTTGAAATTCTAGCATGCTATGATCACTCTTCCTTAGAGGATCCTTTACTATGAGATCTTTAATTAATCCCATCTCATTACACTAAACCAAATCCAGAATAACCTGCTCCCTGGTTGGTTCCACAACATATTGCTCCAAGAAACAACCTTTTATACACTCTTTGAACTCTCCCTCGAGGCTACCCTTACCAATTTGATTAGTCCAGTCTATATGCATATTAAAATCACCCATGATTATTACCGTGCCTTTCTTACATGCTCCCAGTATTTCCTGGTTTATACTATGTCCTGTTGCTGAACTACTGTTTGGGGACCTGTAGATTACTCCCACCAGGACTTCTTTCCCTTCCTATTTCTTATTTCTACCCAGACTGACTCTACGTCTTGCTCTCCAGTGCCTATATCATTCCTCACTATAGCACTGATCTCTTCCTTTACTAACAAAGCTACACCATCTCCTTTTCCTTCCTGCCTATCCTTCCGAAACACTGAGTACCCTTGGATATTCAACTCCCAAACCTGTTCTCCCTGTAGCAACGTCTCAGTAATCGCCACCGAATCATACCTATTCATCTCTATTTGCGCTGTTAACTCATTAGTTTTATTCCAAATACTATGTGCATTCAGATACAAAGCCTTTAAGTTTGCCCTATTATTAATTTTCCCTACTATTATATGATATGATTCTTTGGTGCAATAAAGTGTTCACACACTCAGTCCCTTTCTTTCACTTTGATAGCAATCAGCCTCATCACTAACCTGCCCATACCCTCTCCTTAAACTTTGATTTTTTTATATTTTCATGCAACTGAACCCCCCCCCCCCCCCCACCCCCCTCACCCACCAACAACTATTTGGTTTAAAGCTCTATTTACAGCCCTAGTTATGTGATTTGCCAGGACACTGGTCCCAGCATGATTCAAGTGGAGCCTGTCCAAATGGAATAGCTCCCTCTTTCCCCAGTACTGGTGCCAATGTCCCATGAATACAAATCCACTTCTCTTACACCAATCTTTGAGCCACGCATTTATCTTTTTAATCTTATTGAACCAATGCCAATTAGCTCGTGGCTCAGGTAGGAATCCGGAGATTATTAAGTTTTTGGTTCTGCTTTTTAATTTAGCCCCTAACTGCTCGTATTCCCTCGGCAGAACCTCTTTCCTTGTTCTACCTATATCATTGGTACCTACATGGACCACGACAATTGAACTTTTCCCCACCAAATCCAAGTTCCTCTGCAGCCCAGATGAGATATCCTTAACCCTGGCAGCAGGTAGGCACCACAGCCTTTGAGACTCTTGATCCTGGCTACAGAGAACAATATCTATTCCCTTAAATATACTATCCCTGATTACAACTACATTTCTCTTTTCTTCTCCCACTTGAATGGCTCCCTGTACCACGGTGCTATGGTCACTTTGTTCATCCTCCCTATTGTCCCCACTCTCGTCCACAGGGAGCAAGAATCCCGAACCTGTTGGATAAGGGCAAGGGCTGAGGCTCCTGCAGTGCTGCTGCCTGGATCCCTCTACCTGCCTCACTCATAGTCACACCCTCCTGTCCCTGACCACTGGCCTTTCAAGTGAAGCAGCATTTCACTTGCATTTCCCCCGACTTAGTCTACTGCATTCGTTGCTCCCAATGCGGTCTCCTCTATATTGGAGAGACCAAACGTAAGCTGGGCGATTGCTTTGCAGAACACCTGCGGTCTGTCTGCAAGAATGACCCAAACCTCCCTGTTGCTTGCCATTTTAACACTCCACCCTGCTCTCTTGCCCACATGTCTGTCCTTGGCTTGCTGCATTGTTCCAGTGAAGCCCAACGCAAACTGGAGGAACAGCACCTCATCTTCCGACTAGGTACTTTACAGCCTTCTGGACTGAATATTGAATTCAACAACTTTAGATCTTGAACTCCCTCCTCCATCCCCACCCCCTTTCTGTTTCTTCTCCCTTCCTTTTGTTTTTTCTAATAATTTATATAGATTTTTCTTTTCCCACCTATTTCCATTATTTTTAAATCTTTTATGCCCCCCCACCCCCACTAGAGCTATACCTTGAGTGCCCTACTATCCATTCTTAATTAGCACATTTGTTTAGATAATATCACCACCTTCAACACCTCTGTGTTCTTTTGTCTGTGACATCTTTTGATTATCTGGTCCTATCACTGCTTGTTTGTCCCTACAACCACACCCCCCAACTTGTCTCCCAACCCCCCCCACCTTAAACCAGCTTATATTTCACGCCTCCTCTTGGATTCACCTAGTTCTGTTGAAGGGTCATGATGACTTGAAACGTCAACTCTTTTCTTCTACGCCAATGCTGCCAGACCTGCTGAGTTTTTCCAGGTAATTCTGTTTTTGTTTTGGATTTCCAGCAGCCGCAGTTTTTTGTTTTTATCTATGCTTTAATCTAAGGGGTGTGACTATCTCCTGAAACACAGCGTCCAGGTAACTCTCCCACTCCTTGATGTGTCACTGTATCCGAAGCTCAGACCCCAGCTCATCAACTCTGAGCCGGAGTTCCTCGAGCAACCAACATTTGCTACAAATATGGTCAGTAGGAACCACAGTGAGATCCACCAGCTCTCACATCATGCAGCTACAACACATCACCTGGTCCTGCATCTCTCTTTTATTTAATTAGTTTTTAAATTTGCTACTGGTCTTCAGTTCATCAATTAGTAAAATATTTCACCTATTTACCTTTAATCTGAAAGCAAGTTATAATAGAGATTCAAAATACACTTTGTAAAATCAACTGGAACTCACTCTCTCTGCTGAGTTGAAGCTGAAGTGTTAGGCCTCTGATCCTGGGCCCCAGTAGTCACCTTTAATCTGAAGTCAACTGAGAATAGGTAGTTCCAACTAGCGGTTACTTACCAATCAATGAACTTACGGTTTTCCTGTGATGTCACTTTTTTTTCACTAGGCGACGGTGACTGCAGAGGACACTTCTCTTGCTCTCTCCTCTAGGTGCTGCTGACTGCCTGTCCCAGAGTCCTCCTCTCACTCTCTCCTCTAGCTGCTGTTGACTGCCTGTCCCAGAGTCCTCCTCTCACTCTCTTCTCTAGCTGCTGCTGACTGCCTGTCCCAGAGTCCTCCTCTTACACTCTCGTCTAGGTGCTGCCAACTGCTTGTCCTAGAGTCCTCCTCTTACACTCTCTTCTAGATGCTGCTGACTACCTGTCCTAGAGTCGTCCTCTCGCACTCTCCTCTAGGCTAGAATGAGGAGGAGGCCAGGGGTGCACATTCAGCCTCCAGGGGAGCTACCTTTCGGAGTATAGGCGTAAGTACAAGGGCTGCAGGGCCAACAGGTAGACCAAGGTGCAAGGGGCCGCAGAAGACACCACTACCCTGCTGCCAGGGTATACAGGCAGCAAAGCAACTACCTCAATATGTCTAAGATGCAGTGCCGAAGGAGGCTCCGACTGCCAAGTGAGACCGTCAACTATATCTGTCAGATGATTGGGCCTGAGATCTCCCCTAACTGTGTGGGTGGACACCCCATGCCAGTGGCTCTAAAGGTCACAGCTGCCCTCAACTTCTCTGCCTCTGGCTCCTTCCAGGGCTCAGTGGGTGATCTTTGTGGTGTCTCTCAATCAGCTGTCCACACTTGTGTCAAGCAGGTTACAGACGCTCTGTTCAGATGTGCATTGACCTTCATCCACTTCCACTGGGACCAGACAAGCCAGACAGAACGAGCCAGAGGCTTCGCGGCCATTGCTGGCTTCCCCCGTGTCCAGGGTGCTATAGACTGTACACATGTGACCATCAAGGCGCCAGCAGGTGAGACCAGTGCCTTCACCAACAGGAAGGACTTCCACTCCATGAACATGCAGATAGTGTGTGACCACAGGCTGCTGATTCTACCAGTCTGTGCAAGGTAGCTCCCATGACGCCTACATCCTCAGACACTCCCAGGGGCCGGGGCTCTTCAGTGCTCCAGCCCGGCTGGATGGATGGCTGCTGGGTGACAAGGGCTATCCCCTCAGAAGGTGGCTCATGACGCCTCTCCGCCATCCAAGAACAGAAGCTGAGCAGCGGTACAATAGGAGCCGCGTCTCCACAAGGGCTGTGGTGGAGACAGCCATTGCTTTTCTCAAGATGCACTTCCAATGCCTGGACTGCCCAGGGGCATGCCCCAGTACCCCCCAGATCGGGTATTGGTGATAGTGGTTGCATGCTGTGCTCTACACAATATTGCGCTGGAAATGGGGGGAAGCAGTGGATGATGAAGATATTGACAGTGTCTGCGGCTGCACACGATGAGTCCAGCAGTGAGTCTGAGGATGAGCACACACAGGGAAACGCTAAGAGGGTAGACGCTGACCCGGGACTACACCAAGGAGGCAGGGACACCCTGGAGGCTTTTATCCAACAAACCTTCAGCTATCACAACACAGATGGATCAGCAGGACCAGCATTGACTGGCGCATCCATACTTGGCACCTAAGTGCAAAACCTGTCAGGTCATCAGCAGGAACTAAGGGCCTTGGACATAAATTTGAATGTCCAATCAAACATTCATGACATTTGTCTTAAACCTACACATGCAGAACAAATGAGCTACCCTCAGCCATGGTCACACATCTGACTTTTAGTTTTAACATCAGATGTTCTCTCAATTTCAAAACAATACTGTAAGCAAGCAAAAATAAATTATAAGGACCTAATCTTGGGCCAATACAAAAGCACCAGTGAGAAAACTGTGCTGTGCCTTCCATTTCCGTTTGTGGGTGCTACGTCTTGGTGTTGCCCCATTGCTGGGGGTGGTATCTGAGACATCCTGCTGACCCTGGTGTCCTGTTGGCCTCAATGACCTTGGCGGGCGTCCTCTGGCCCATGGAGCCTGTGCTGGCCCCGCCTGAGAGGGATCAGCCAGATCCATAGTTGGCATCTCCCCAGTCACCGCAGCCTCACTGAGTGCAATGGTCACTGGCAGAGGTGGAGGAGCTGCTGCCCTCACCCAGAGCGCCCTGAGAGGTGCCCACAGAGACAATAAGCAGCTGCTGCGCCGACATGAGGTCACTTCAGACCTCCCTGTTCACCATGGATAGATTTGCAACGAGCTGGGAAACTTGAAGCCCACACCATCTCCCACACTGGCACTGACCAACTGTGGCCAATGGCACTGTGAGGGTTAGCAGGTCCCAGTGCAACCCCAGGAGGCCCTGATAGTCCTCCTGAAGGAGCCTCTCTACGGGAGTCACCACTGTCTCCGTGAAGGAAGTATATCGCTCTGCCATGAGGCTCAATGCATCAGTGATGCTCCGTGTGGACTCCTCCATCAAGAGACCAAGCCGAGCATAGCCTCATGTATCTCTCCCAGATGCTCCCGCACACCCGGCTGCATTTCCTGCGCTTGCTGTGTAGCAGACGGCTCCAGAGGCCCATCATCAGGCACCGACTGAGCATGTGCCTGGTCCCCTGCAGTTCTCCGACTGCTGGCGCCATGGGCACTGTCTCTGCCAGCTCCTCCAGCGAGTGTAAAGTGCCCTCTCCACTGTGCCCCAGGACACTAGCCGATGTTCCAATGCCCACCAAGGTGCCAGTATCTGCGTTGGTGGCTGCCTCACAGAAATGGTGTGACACAGGTGACACTTGAGGGCCCTCAGGTGTGAGAGGGGGCATCTGCAGCTCCTCCTGCTGGCCCTGCTCTGATGATGCTGAAATGAACAAGGACAGTGAATCAGTTAGCGTGCACACACTGACACACTTCATCCCTGTCCCCCTGGTTCATTATGCACTCAACCTTCCAGAACCAATGGACACGAACATTGGTGGAGTGACAAATGATGAGGAGGATAGCCTTATATTATAGGCGGATATAGACGGGCCGGTCAGATGGGCTGATGACAGCCAAATGGAATGTAATGTGGATAAGTGTGAGGTGATGCACTTGGGCAGGACAAACAAGGTACGGGAATACACGATGAATGGTAGGACCGTGGGAAGTAACAAGGATCAGAGAGACCTTGGTGCACATGTCGACTGGTCCCTTAAGGTAGTGAGACAGGAACATAAGGTGTTTAAGAAGGCATATGCCATACTTGCCTTTATTAGCCGAGGCATAGAATATCGGAGCAGGGAGATAATGTTCCAACTGCAGAAAATGTTGCTTGGGCCACAGCTATAGTTCTGAGTGCAGTTCTGAAATATACGTAATGGGAGGGATATGATGCAGTGGAGAGAGTGCAGAGAACATTTACTAGGATGTTGCCTGGCCTGGAGAGTTTCACTTAGGAGAGATTGCATAGACTGGAGTTATTTACCCTGGAGCAGAGGAGATTGAAGGGGGACATGACTGAGGTGTATAAAATTATGAGGGGCATAGTAGAAAGAACTGTTCCCTTGATGGAGGGATCAGTAACCAGGTGGCATAGATTTAAGGTAAGGGGCATGAGGTTGATAGGTGAGGTGATGAGCAACTTTTGCACACAGTAATGTGGGACACACTGCCTGAAAAGGTGGTAGATGCAGAAACCCTCCCTAACGTGTAATAAGTATTTGGATATGTACTTGCAATACCATGGCATACAAGGCTTTGGGCATTGTCCTGGGAAACGGGATTAGGAGACTTAGGAACGTGTTTGACCCGCGCATCTTCGAAGGACCGAAGGACCTTTCTCCGTGCTCCACACTCTGACTCTATCACTCTGTGACTGAGAAATGTTGCAACAATAATAAATCAAACAATCATCAGCACTGTGGATGTTGGGAACATTGCAGATCTCACTATTGGCCTCATATACCTGGCCGTTCCGCCCCAGCCTCACCAACACCAGTTGATCTGGGTGCATGGCGCCTCTCAAGCTCAAGGGCCTCCTGCTCAAAGCGGCTTAACATGAGGTGAGCCTCGCCGACTCCAGTCCTCACACGCTCCGACGCATTATGAGTATCCTGCAGGTGCATACTGCACCCCAACCAGAGTGGGCCATATCAGGTCTCCAATGCCTCCTCTCCCTGCTACTGCTGGCCATTCACACAAAGATAGTATGCCAGCTCCCAAATCTCTCCAACGGCCACCTTGGAAACATGCTGCGTACATCACTTTAGGAAACACACAGTCTTTGCTCCCATAGCAAGGAGGAACAGCTATGTGCAGCACCGACAGCAGCAGATGGATCTTGGCCACGACACCTTGAGGCTCCCCTTCCACCACCTCATCACCCTGAATAGGACACGTGCTGGAGTTCTGAGTATCTGCCTCGTTGCATCTCCTGCATGTTGCCCGCAGGCTAGTCATGTGCGACTAAGAGCAACACATGGTGCGGGGGAGACCTCATCTCCTCATGAAGATCAGGCTGATCTAAGCATCTGCTTGCCCATCCAGTGTAGGAAAAATGCACAACATGATTCAACGCAGTCACAACAGGAAGACTTGGGAGGGGGGGTGCAGGCTCGAAGGCAAAGGCTACCCGCTGGGTTAAATGCCCAATGCCAACATGGTACTCACCCTGCCAGAGTGCAATAAATCATTGAAGCGCTTGCAGCACTGGATCCAGGTGCACCGCACCACGACGCAGGAGCTCACCACCTCCACCACCTCCTCCCAGGCACATTTCATCATGTGGGGGGGGGGTACTCCTCCTCCAATCTTGGGAGACCAATCCCTCCCTCCTATATCTATCCTATGCTATTATTTTAGGTGTCCTTTGCTGGTTGCTAAAATTTTCCCAATCTTTTGGGATATCACTAATCTTTGCAGCATTGTACATCTTTTATTTCAATTTGATATCATCCTTAACTTCTTCTGTTAGCCACCGATGTTGCATCCTTCTGGTAGAGTCTTTCTTTCTCAATGGAATATATTTTGTTGAGAGTTATAAAATATCTTAATGTCTGCCACTTCTTCTTTACTGTCTTTCCTTTTAACTTATTTTGCCAGTTCACTTTAGCCAACTTTATCTTCATCCCCTTGTAATTGCATTTTAAGTTTAAGATACTTGTTTCAGTCCAAATTTCAAACACTCAAACTGATTCTAACTCTCAAACTAATGCAAAATTCCATCATGTTATGATCACTCTTTCCTAGAGGATCTTTTACTGGGAGGTCATTAATTAATCCTGTCTCATTACACATGAGACTGGTCTATTCCCTGGTTGGTTCCTCAACATATTGTTCTCAGAAACTGTCCCAAATAGACTTTATGAACTCATTCGCCAAGTTACTTTTGCCAATTTGATTTGTCCAAGCCACATGAAGTTTAAAATCACCCACAATTATTGCACATCTTTCTTACTGATGGAATATAAGGTGAATAAGTGTGAATTAACCTATTTTAGTAGAAACAACAAAAAGGCAGAATATTTCTTAAATGGTGAGAGGTTGGGAAATATTGGTGTCCAATATTGTGTGTCCTTGTTCATGAGTCATTAAAAGCTAGCATGCAGGTACAACAATCAATTAGCAAGGAAGATGGTACGCTGGTCTTCATTGTGAGAGGATTCCAGTACAGGAGCAAAGATGTCTTGCTGCAATTGTGTAGAGCTTTGATGAGACTACACCTGGAGTATTGTGTACAGTTTTGGTCTCCTTATCTAAGGGAGGCTACACTTGCCATAGATGGAGTGCAACGGAAGTTAACCAGACTAATCCCTGGGATGGCGGGAATGTATTATGAGAGAATGAGGAGAGTGGGCCTGTATTCCCTAGGCTGGGACTTTCTGTGCCCGAACATGATGGGTGTGTTTGGTGGCAAGATCAGAGAATCTCGCGAGAAGGCCCGAGTTGCGTTTCCCGATGGTGTAAATCCAGGACATGACTGTCCACTCCCCACATCAATGGTGGGCCGCGTTTCCTGCAGTCAAACATTGGGAACTTAATCTTAATAAATCTGCACTAATTATTGTGGCCACACGCCGGAATCACCAGCAGTCCCCCTGATCCCCACCACCACCCCCCCCCAAACCCCCGCAACGTCACTTTTAAATCTCACGTTGGCATGATTTCAAGATAGTGTGATTTACGACTGCCTTTAGAAGGTGTGCACATAGCGACCTTAACTTCGAGGGGAACATGGAGGTGATTGCAAACGACTTTGTGCAGTGCTCGCGATGATCCCAGCAGCTCCACAGATTCGGAGGGGGCCACAAACAAATCTCCGCAGCAGCTTCTTCATGTCTGGCTTATGGTGCTGGGGCAAGGGTGACCGTGTCATGGAAAAGGTGGAGAGGGTTACCTTGGGGCATGGATGACAGTGCAAATGGGGGGTTGAGGGGATCATGGCAGGACTGATTGAAGTTTGAGCACAAATACATGCAGTGTTTGGGGGGTGAGTGGCAGGATGAACAGGACCGGGTTCATGTCAAAGATGAGTACTCCACCACAGCTGAAAGCATTTAGCATGAGCTCAACTGACATGCTTGGAGTCAGCCTAGTCAAGCAATTATGCCCACTTCAAGCAGCACTAATTCCTCACAGTGCCAATGGTCGCACCTCGACTGTTAACCCCATGCATTCACACTTCAAACTGGAATGAGTGCTCTGGAGCTGCAGAACCATTGGGTGACTGGACAAGCCTGAGGATCCTGTTGGGAAAGGTGGCCGTCTAACACTGACGGAGGTTTGCACTCCTAGTCCCTTGTATTATGTCAGTTGACATTGAAAAGTCACCCTCATGGCACAAGAAAAATCACAAAGCCTTGGTGTCCAGGTTAGGACAATGCCTGTACCTGAGATCAGAGTGCAGGAGGCAGTCAAGTGGCTGAAACTGTTGCCACTTGAGCATGTGGTGCTGGGTGTGGGCACGGTGAGCCTTCAAATGCACTAAACACTGGACATCCATGTGGTGGCCTGGACTCCATGGCATGTGCTAAGGGGCCTTGAGAGGCAGCCACATGCAATAACTTGACCAAGAGTGGTCCTGAGGAGACAATTGCTGACCCTTGTATCTTTCCCATTGATACTGCAGTATGGAGACCATTAGGAAGATGGAGTCTGGTGATCTCGCTGTCTGTCTCATTGCTTATGGGCAGGAGAGAAGACGGAGGAGAATGTGATGGAAGCACCTGGCTCACCAAAGGGAGGAGCAGAACCCTGAAGACGCACACAGAGGATGAACCCCACAGAGCCGTCCATCACAGGTGCCTCACTAGACCCAGGGTTTACAGACTATACATGTGCTACCTGCAGATGAGCAAGATCCAGTGTCACTGACGACTGCACATGTCAAGGGAACTGGTCACTCACATATGCCACCTTCGGCAGGATTTGGTGCCATGAGGACTCAGAGGGCACCCACTGCCAGTGTCAGTGAAGGTGATCACTGAGCTCAATTTCTTCAGCATGTCGCTCTTTCCAGGGCTCCACTGGGAACCTGTGTGGGATCCCACAAGCCTCCATCCACAAATGTATCCAGGAGGTCACCGATGCCATTTTTGCCATGACACACAACTTTGTCACTTTCAACCACAATCAGGCGAGCCGGGAAGCGAGAGCGCTGGGAATTGCTGAGATTTCCGGATTCCCACAGGTGCAGGGTGCCATCGATCCTACTCATGTGGGTCTTAAATCTCCCTGGCAACAAGCAGTCCAGTATGTGAACCCCAAAGGCTTCCACTCTCTCAATATTCAGCTGGTCTGTGACCAGAACAAACTGATCATGCAGGTTTGTGCAAGATACTCTGGAAGCATCAATGACTTGGACATCCTCAGCAGATCTCAGACCCCTGACATCTTCCAGGGACAACACAGGCTGCAGGGCTGGCTCTTCAGGGACAAGGGCTACCCGCAAAGTACATGCTGGAGGGTGTGGGTGACATTGTGATGGTTTGTGTCTCTGTGCTGGTGGAGGGTGTAGGTGATGGTGTGTGTCTCTGTGCTGGTGGAGGGTGTGGGTGATGGTGTGTGTCTCTGTCTGGTGGAGGGTGTGGGTGATGGTGTGTGTCTCTGTGCTGGTGGAGGGTGTGGGTGATGGTGTGTGTCTCTGTGCTGGTGGAGGGTGTGGGTGACGCTGTGATGGGACTTCAATGTCAGTGTCTGCGGATTCCTCTTCCCTGGTGTCCTCGGGGCTGGAGTTGAGGACCTGGCTCGTGGACTCCCTTGGCTGCTTCCCAGATGTCCCTACGAAAGCAAGGAGAGATAATTAGTGCATGGCAAGGGACTGCGGAACAGGGGAACTGTCTCACAGCATGGTTGTCTGATGGGTGTTACACTGCTGGATCCTCACTTGGTTAAAGCACTGCTGACCTCAGTGTCAACACAGGAACAGTCCAGATCCTCATCAACCAGCTGGATGGCTCTATTTTCAAAGTCTGTGAGGACCTTGATGTCGAGCATTTCTCTACCAGTTTGCAACCTCTTTCTTTTGTTGTATGTCAGCTTGTCCTGCATGAATACAGATGGAGAGAGTGTAAGCAGGATGCCTGACTGTCCAAGTGAGGAGGATGACTGGCATGGCTGGTGAGTGGTGCCATGTATGGGACCAGGACAAGATCTGCAGGGCAGGTGAAGACGCGTGTGTGAAAGAGTAAATGGTGATGTCCCTTGAACTGGCAATGAGTGAGATCCCTGTGAATGTGGTTTGTGAGTGTGTGAGTTGAGAGCGATGAGAAGAGTGACTTACTCCGGTGGAATGGAAGAGATCATTCATCCTCTTTCAGCACTTAGCGGCTGTCCTCTTTTGGAGGCCATTACCACTGACCAACATTGCTTCCACCCCACCATATTTTTCTTTCTTTCTGTCCTTCTAAAATGTCAAATATCCTTAAATATTCAGGTCCCAGGCATGGTCCCTATTTCTTTTATTCATTTACGGGATATGGGTGTCACTGGCTAGGTCAGCGTTTATTGCCCATCCCTAATTGCCCTTGAGAAGGTGGTGAGCTGCCTTCTTGAACTGCTGCAGTCCATGTTTTTATGATATGGCCAGTGGCAATTGCCGGCTGACCAAATCCCAAAGGGAAAGTTGGCCACGCTATCACAACGATTTTGAAATTTGTATTTATTGTGAGAAGGTATGTGCACTGCAGTAAGGAGTAAAGAGTCCAACTGGAGATTTAAAATATTAAATTAAAACATTTATTAACAAATGGAAAGAAAACTTAAACACACAAGATTACAGTTACACAATTAAATTTAGTCTTATAACATTTCCCAAAAGATTGCAGTCAGGAGTAAAGAGTCCACTACTACATATGGAGATTTTAAATATTAAATTAAAACAATTATTAACAAAAGAAAAGATAACTTAAACACACAAGATTACAGTTACACAGTTAAATTTAATTTTACAACATTTTCCAAAAGATTTCTACTTAACTAAACTCCCAAATAAACACTATTTTCCAGGCAACAGCCTAAATATATTCTTAATCCATAAAACATGCAGTAATATTACTGCCAGGAACCCACTGTTGCTATAAAGGAGATATTTCCCAGCTTCTCCCTCCCTCTCACTCGATAATGCAACGCCAAGGCTTTTAACAAAACCTTACTTTCTAGAACAAGCAAACACTTCTCTGGGGTGGCAAGAGGCTGCTTCTCACAAGTCAGTTTTACAGAGTCACCTTTCAAGATTTCACACAGCCACTGTGATGAGAGTGACTGCTCTTGACATCAAGGCAGTATTTGACAGAGTGTGGCATCAAGGAGCCCTAGCAAAACTGGAGTCAATGGGAATTGGGTGAAAGCTCTCCCCTCGTTGCGGTCATATCTAGCACAAAGAAAGATGGTTGTGGTTTTGGAGGTCAGTTATCTCAGTTCCAGCGCATCACCGCAGGAGTTCCTCAGGGTAGTGTCCTCAGCTCAATCATCTTCAGCTGCTTCAGCAATGACCTTCCTTCCAACATAAGGTCAGAAGTGGGGATGTTCACTGATGATTGCACAATGTTCAGCACCATTCATGACTCCTCTGAAGCAGTCCATGTCCAAATGCAGCAAGACTTGGACAATATCCAGGCTTGGGCTGAAAAGTGGCAAGTAACATTTGCACCACACAAGTGTCAGGCAATAACCATCTCCAACAAGAGAGAATGCAACCATCACCCCTTTATATTTAATGGCATTACCATCACTGAATGCCCCACTATCAACATCCTGGGGGTTACCATTAACCAGAAACTGAACTGGACTAACCATGTAAATACTATGGCTACAATAGCAGGTCAGAGGCTAGGAATCCCATGGCAAGTAACTCACCTCTTGACTTCCCAAAGCCTGTCCAGCATCTATAAGGCACAAGTCGGGAGTGTGATGGAATACTCCCTACTTGCCTGGATGAGTACAGTACAACACTCAAGAAACTTGACACCATCCAGGGCAAAGCAGCCCGCTGGATTGGCACCACAATCACAAACATCCTGACTTGGAAATATATTACCATTCCTCTGGTGAGGACAGATGAGATCATCTGCTGCCCTTTTTTTGATGTCTGAAAAAAATTGATTCAGGAAAAGCAAAGCCTGCCACAAGTTCCACACATGAAAATGCCTCTTGCCGGTGCTGCAAGATGATCTCTACTAACGCTTTGTTTGCAGGGCTGGCACATACTTTGGAGCTTCTGAAACATGTCATCATGATGATGGACTCCTGCCCACAGCTGGTGTCACCATTTGCTTCAACAGGATGCTGCTGTCAAGCCAAAAAGATGTTCTCCCTACCATATAAGTGAATAATGTGGTATATGAATTTCAGTGCCGGTGTGCTGCCAGGTATATATGCTGCTCACCTGAATGACTGGCCAATTGTATCATACTTTGGCTGTTTGCAACAAGCAAGGTATTAACCATACCCAACCACCCCATGCTTGTAAAACTCAAAACATAGTGTCCAACATTTGATGTGATTCTGTGATTGGACAGCATCTACTGAACAATCCTAATTGCGTGAACAGTTACACTAACAAGCAATTTAAGACTGTTAATCGAGCTCGCAGTGTGGCTCAGTTTTGCATGCACACGCAGGGCCCTAACCTTTGCAGACAGAAATAACATGCCTATGCATTGTGCCTTTTACAACTAAACAAAAGATTGGGAACAGCTATTCGCTTGTTCATTCTCCATGGCAATGCCTTGACCAATCAGAGACAATTTGTGTGCTTTGAATTTAAGCAAAAACTTGGCAGATAACTGTTTCCAGGTGCATTTTCCATGGTAATGCCTCTACCAATCAGAGGGCACTTTTCAACCAATCAGCACCCTATTCTAATGTAGCATATATTGTTGTTCCCTTTGAGATTTGGTATTCTTGCAAATTTGTCCTGAGGAGTGCAAGACAAAAAGCTATGACAGCATGTCTCTTTTTTCAACAATACCCAAGTTCTGCACTGTTTGACTGTTTGCAAATTATTTATTTATTTTGAATTATTAGTTAAATAATTTTAATGGAGTCAGTAGGAAAGATCATTTCCTCTGGTTGGGGAGTAGCAGATGAAGCATCATCAACTTGAAATTGTCACTAAGAAGATTGAGCACAGAGTTTCAGAGAAATGCCTTTATACAGAGAGTTGTTGAAATGTTTTGCTACCGGAAGTGGTCAAAATAGAGACCATTGCATCTTTTAAGGGAAAGGTGGATAAAAATTTGCAGTGAAGGAAAACACAGAGCTATGGGGGAAAGAGCAGGGCTGTACGAATTGATTTGGATAGTTCTGACAAAAAATCTAGCTACAGGTACCACAGGCTTAATGGCCCCTTTCTGTGCTATAATAATCCGTGGTCCTATGGTTTGGCATCATTTCATGTGATTGTGTGCTCTTGTGGGTGGATGCAACCCACTGATTTCACCACATTTCGCTGATGACTTGTGGCCTCACCATGCAATGCATCATAAATCCACTTTTGAAGCAGCTCTTGATGGTTCTGCAGAGGTTTCAAGCACCACTTTAAACACCCTGTGCTTTGCTCTGACACCTTCTCTCGCTATATAATTACTGTAACCATCCCCTGCTGGCTGGATGTGTGCCTGACAGGCTCCATGTCCAGCCTATTAACAGCTTCAACAACAAAAGCGAGGGAATCATTGGTCGTGTCATCTGTTGTCGAGTCAATTTTCTGAGGCTGGTGGACATGCTTGTGTTGGGTACACTGACTACTTCTGTATTTCACAGCACAACACTGGGTCCTATACTTATGGGGACTCATTATTGAGCTGAAAAACTACTGAGAAACCTCTGCAGCTCAGTGGCTATCAGAACCTGATGTTCTGGAGGCCCTTATACTAAAGAAGGGAAAGGGCTAGATTTTGCTGTTGTGGGAATGAGTAGTGCAGCTGGTGACTTAATAGAAGTAGCAGGAAGTTAGGGTCAGGAAAACAGTGGAACACATTTTAAGGGCTGTGTCTTGGGACATGATCAGTGTGTAATTTCTGAAAGTCTTTGTTGGGTGGAGGTGGGCAGGGGGTGGTGGCGAGGTTGTTGGAGCCCTGTTCCTGTTTTCCCTGTCCACTCATATACAATAAATGGCAGAACCCTTAAGTGCATTGACGGGCAGAGGGATCTGGGTGTACAGGTCCACAGGTCACTGAAAGTGGCAACGCAGGTGGATAAGGTAGTCAGGAAGGCATATGGCATGCTTGCCTTCATTGGCAGGGATATTGAGTATAAAAGCTGGGAAGTCATACTGTAGCTGTATAGAACCTTGGTTAGGCCACACTTGGAATATTGCGTGCAATTCTGGTCACCACATTACCAGAAGGATATGGAGACGTTGGAGAGGGTGCAGAGGAGGTTTACCAGGATGCTGCCTCGTCTGGAGGTTATTAGCTATGAGAAGAGGTTGGAGAAACTCAGATTGTTCTCACTTGAGTGACGGAGATTGAGGGGCGACTTGATAGAAGTTTACAAATTTATGAATGGCATGGACAGAGTAGATAGTCAGAAGCTTTTTCCCAGGGTGGAAGAGTCAATTACTAGGGGACATAGATTTAAGGTGAGAGGAGAAAACTATAGAGGAGATGTGCGGGATAAGTTTTTTACGCAGAGGGTAGTGAGTGTCTGGAATTCGCTGCCAGAGGAGGTGGTGGAAGCAGGTACGATAGTGATGTTTAAGAGGCAGCTTGACAAATACATGAATAGGATGGGAATAGAGGGATACGGACCCAGGAAGTGCAAAATGTTTTAGTTGACGGGCAATATGATCGGCGCAGGCTTGGAGGGCCGAAGGGCCTGTTCCTGTGCTGCACTTTTCTTTGTTCTTTGTTCATTCCTTGATACAGGAACTCATTAAAATTTATGAAAATTGGGGGATGGTGAAGATGTGCAGAACTTCCACTGTTCACATTCAGCATGTGAGACAAAGATAAAGAGGTGTATCTGTTATTAGCATCAGCCAGAAGTACTTTACTGGACGCAGCCTGGAGAATCAGTTTAGCATCATACTGAGAGTGAAAATTATTCTCTCAGATAATTTTGGTGATACACAGAGATACACGTGATCCATTTTAGTCCTTAGGGATGGACAGAAAATGCTGACCTAACCAGTGACACCTACATCCCATCAACAAATAAAGAGAAGTCCAGTCACCTATTAAATCTTGGGACATTTTCAATTCCAGATTAAAAAGTTCCTGATAGGATTCCAATCTGTCATATTAATGGAGGAGGAGGAAAATTTAAGGAGGTAAATAATGTGGTAGGACTGCAGAGCTTAGATTTGACCCATCATTGTGGAATCGCTTAGCTCCGTCCTGGGAGGAGAGGCTGAGTAAATTGGACCTATGATCTCTGGAGTTTAGAAGAATGAGAGGTGATCTGATTGAAACCTGTAAGATTCTGTAGGGGTTTGACAGGGTAGATGCTGAGAGGTTGTTTCCCCTGATTGGGGAATCTGGAACATGGACACAATCTCAGGATTAGGGGCTGGTCATTTAGGACTAAGATGAGGAGAAACCTCTTCACTCAAAGGTTGTGAATCTTTGGAATTCTCTATCCCAGAGGATTGTGGAAGCTCCATCATTGGATATATTTAAGGTTGAGGCAGGCAGACTTTTGGTCTTTCAGGGAATAACGGGATTTGGGGAGTGGGCAAGAACGTGGAATTGAGGCTGAAGATCAACCATGATCATATTGAGTGGCTGAACAGGCTCGATGCATCCTACTTGTTATGTTTTTGTATTCTTAAATTCCATGGCTCCATTGCTAGTGTATGGATTGGTGAATGTTGTGGTGAGCAAGATGATGACAATATGTCCACTCACTTGTCATGCCCTGGTGCAATGAGTATTAACATGATAAAGTGTAATTTTCTACTGACCATACTAATCTCACACAGCATAACATCAGACAGAGCTGAATAATTAAATATGGGCAAACACTTCTGTATTGGAGGATTAAGTACATGAGTGAAATATAAATGGCACCTCTCATGCCAGAAGCTACAGCAATGGATACAAGTGTGCAATATTCCCCTCCTGCTCAAACTGCTAGATTAACTAGAGTTAAAAGGTTATGCTGTTCCTTCCTAAAGTTAGTGAAACCTAAATTGTTTCCAGCAGTCACCCATTTTTTTTCTGGGACAAGTGGAATTTTCAAGACAGAGATTGATAGATTTTTTTTAGGTAAGAGATACGGAGCAAAGATGGGTAAATGGAGTTGAGGTACAGGACCACCATTTGCAGGGAGGCAGTGGTGCAATGGTATTGTCACTGGACTGGTAATACCTGAGACCCAGGGCAATGCTCTGGGGACCTGGGTTCAAATCCTACCACAGCAGATGGTGAAATTTGAATAAAATAAAAATCTGGAGTTGAAAGTCTAATGATGACTGTGAAACAATCGCTGATTGTTGTAAAAACCCATCTGCTTCACTAATGTCCTTTAGGGAAGGAAATCTACTGTCCTTACCTGGTCTGGCCTACATGTGATCTAGAGCCACAGCAATGTGGTTGACCCTTAAATGCCCTCTGAACAAGGGCAGTTAGGGATGGGCAATAAATGCTGGTCCAGCCCATATCCCATGAATAAGTAAAAGAAAAGATCTACTGGTTTGATGGGGCAGGCTCCAGAAGCAGGACGAGCTCTTCCTGTTCTCATATTCCAATACCAAGCTGCATTTCTTGTTCCCACTGCCCATGATTCTAAATCATTGCTAACATAGACCCTAAACCCAAATAATGTTGTAATTTCTGCTATACCCCCATAACCTCGAATCAAAGCTGCTATTTCTAGTACCTTCAGCTCTGAATGGTATAATTTGCACAATATTGCTCTGGTCCTGCCTGGAGCTTCACTTGTTAGGGATGCGGATAGGCAGTAGCACTGAGGATAATTTTGTGACCATCAATCCCATTTGATGATGCCTCATATGGGAAGACAAATTTCAGAAAACTACCCCACAAATATTAGTAACTTGTAGGTACCTCACTTTCAAAATTGAAGGAACCCCTGATCCACGTTTTCTTGTTCCCACCATTTTGATCCCCAGTCATCACCATTCGTTACCACCATGCAGACCTCTGATCAGACTGCAGCTTGTCTCCTGTCTCTCCCCATCCTTCATTAAACTGATTTCTGCCGTGAGGTTTACCACCTGTTTCATTAAGCGTACCATCCCACCTCACCTTCTAGCCCCGTTTACTATGACTTCAGTTCCTCTTATGACAACACTTCCTAACATTGTCAAACACCCCCTGTCGCGAGGCACTACTCCCACTTGTTTGAAAACAGCCTTTGTTACCCCTGCTGAATAATCATTTCGTTGACCAGTTTTTAACAAACTATTATCCTATCAGCAACTCTTCAATGTCCTGCTCAGCCACATATACCAGTCGCCCTCATCATTCTCTGCTCTGTTGTCCGATTCCATTTTTGAGCCATCCCTTGCATCAAGTCTATGGATGAAATTGAACAGCAGTATTCTGTGCAGCAGCAGTTGTGGTTCACTGGCATCGTACTGTCTCTGCTACCTTCAGTATTCCTCCATTCTCCACCACTTGTCCTTCTTCACCCATCAGTTGGTAGTTTCTCTCTTTTATGTTTCCAACTCCTATTTTTTTTCCAATGTGGAAATGGAAAGAAGGAATAAATGAATGAAAAGTAAAATATTATGGATGCTGGAAACCTGAAATAAAACAGGAAGTGCTGGAAACTCAGCAGGTCTGGCAGTACCTGTGAAAGGAGAAACCGAGTTAACATTTCCAGCCCAATGTGACTCTTCCTCGGAACTGAAGAGAGGTAGAAATGTGATGGGTTTTATACTGTTGAAAAAGGGGGGAGGGTGAAGTGGATCAAAAGGAAGGTCAGGGATAGGTTAGAGGGCACGAGAGATTAAATAACAAAGGTGTCATGGAACAAATGGTAAAGGGAGTGGAAATGGTTTTAGTAAAGACTCAAAACATTGGAATAAAGGATTTGCATTTAGATAGTATTCTTCACATCAGAAAGATGTGACAAAACTATTCAGTGCTAAATGATTACTTATTGAAGTGTGGTCTCTGTTGTGTGTTATAATAATATAAAGGCACCAATCACCCATAAGGAATCGTGCAAATATGTTGTGGGTTTATTTATTAAGAGCAGGCATATTTGAACTTATATGCATCAGTAGAAAGCTTGATTACATCAGCAGCAGAGCTGTGTTTACTGTGCACTGCTTCAGGCCAAAGTGAAACTGAGACTGGATCACATGACACACTTCCTTTAAAGTGCTGGCATGCTGCTATCCCTTAAAGGTGTATTAAAACAGCCTGCTTTCTTTTTAAAGATACTCCCCCCTGTGTCCCCCCAATGAAGAATAACTATTTACAATACATGTTCATGTTTAGTTACCGTTATATAAGTGTATAGGACTGGTGAATCTATGAGTCTCTAAAGCTTAAAGCAATCTACTGGTACACCTAGATCTTGTCCGGAGGAATCTTTAATTGCTCACAGTGATCTGTGGGATTTTCATTCTTGGACGTTGTTCCTGGTTGCATTTGGAACCTTGTCCTCAATGCAACAGGACTGTACAGTGGTTGAGGATCTGGGATGGATCTGATTTGTCCTTAGTTATGATTCATCATTGCACCTTTGTGTGTAATGACTTCATAGGGCCTGGGTTCTGAACAAATCCTTGTCACCTCAGCTGGTTGCCACGTACCACCTGTGGGATCCTGGATATGGACTTGTTGTCCCAACTGTAAACTTGGCAATTCTGTACCCGCATTTTTATCATGCACATTGGTCATCTTCTCTTGCAGCTTTAAAAGTTGCTCTCTAGTTTCTGGGATAGTATAATGGGTAAGAGTAGATATGTACTGGTCCGCCAATTATGAGCTCTGCTGGTGATGGAATTGTTTCACTTAATGATTATGCTCTCATATGTAACATTGCAATGTGTAGATCTTACTTGGTCTGTCTACATTTGAGAATTAGGGATTTCACTGTGTGAATCATTCATTCAGCAAGGCTGTTAGATCTAGAGTAATGAGAAGAAGAAGTGTGATTGATGTTCCACTTCTCACATGTATCCTGAAACAGCTTACCAATAAATTGTGGACTGTTATCCATAATGATCTCTCTAGGCACACCTAATAAACTGAAAATAGCACTTAGAGTGTGCATGGCTATTGTGTTTGAAGTACTGTGCAATTGTAAAATAATGGGATACTTGGTAAAATAGTCTATGAAAGGGATGAAATCAGTGCCATGGACACTAAAGAGGTCAGGTGCAATTTTGGACCAAGAATGGGTAGGAACTTCATCAAAATCGATAGTTCTTTTTGCTGACTTGGCACATGCTCCTTATATGCCTTTCACTCCTTGACGATGACTTGAATTTCATTGTTCATACCCAGTCAAAAGACAAGGTCTGTCTTGTGAGTCTTCTTGTCCAATCTATGCCCATGTGTGAGTGATGAAGTTTTGAAGCATTTTAGGCCACAAAGGTTCTGGTATGATGACTATCTGCCTTTAAAAATGACTTCCTGGGGGATGCCTAGCTTGTACCGATAAGACCAAATTGGTCTTGTGTTCGTGGACATGCTGAATTGAATCAGGCCATCCTTCAGTGCTGGTTTTCCACAGTTTCTGTAGTGTGGAATCTTTTGCCATTTCTTCCTGTAGCTGTTGGCATTTGTGTTGCACAAAATATATCAGATCAATTGACGGACTTGCATTCTCCTGCAAGTGTAATTCTGCAGCTCTCTTGAAATTGCCAATTATGTGGAAACATTCTTGTTATTTTGATGTTACATTGTAAACTGGGGTTATAGGCATAGTTTCTGAGTTTGATTTGCTGTATGAGGCCTGACTAATTCCATGGATTGTCACTAGTGCGAGGTCACATGCTGCAATTTCTGTGCCTTTAGTCTGCACGATATAAAACATCTGTGACACCCAGGAGGATTGAGTATACTTGCACTCTAGGACTGTGGACCCTGCACATGGATTAGTGAATCTTTGCAGGTTTCGCCATGACCTTCCGAGTCTCTGCTTACATTTCTTCTTGAATTCACTGGGGTGGTATGTTGGCACTCACCCTGTGTCAATCATGGCCAATAACAACCAACTTTCATAGGGCAGATAGTTTGAATCTTGGCAAACACTTTAGATTGTGAGATGGAATTTATATTTTCCACGAGATTTTTGGTGTGAAACAGTTTCTGACAGGAAACTGGATGGCCATCCTTATTGCTTGAAAGTACCTGTTGTGCATGGTCTGTTTGGATCAGTGTACAGGTCTTTGTAGCTGCATCAGCCTTTGCTCTATTACACTGCTGCTGCTAATGGCCCTTTCTGCCACAGGCTTTGCAGAATTACTGGAAAGCTGGGAATGTCCTTGGTGCATGCAGAAAGCCACAGCTTCCACATGGCCTGCTAGGTTTGGGTGTTCTCGTGAGAGCGTCAACAATTGGAGTTGTGGTTAAGACCTGTAAGCCCCTTCGACCTGCAAGGGTTACTTTGTCCTTACATCCATCCTTGAGTAGTTTGTCAATGTGATACATTATGGTCTTGTCTAGAAGATCTTTCTAGGAGTGGATGTAATCACCAACTCAACAATTCTATCTGCTAGCTCCGTGTTTGAAAAATCACAATACATACCCTTCTCCCTGCACCTGCTGATGAAGTGGTCTGTGGATTCTGTAGGTTGTTGTTGAAATGACATGAACTCTGGTCGATGAATATGGAAGTTTAACCTGATTCTAAACTGGTCTTCCAATGTGGTCCATATCTTTTGGGGATCCTTTAACTCTTCGATTAATCCTGATGTGTTGAGCCTGTGTAGACCTTCATTCCCAATTGCTAGGTGAATTTTTATGACTTGTCTTTCTGATTCAGACACACCTGAATCAAGAAACCATAGCTTTGTACATTGTTTAAAGATTTTGAATTTGGGATAGTAGGTTAGCTGCATTCCAGTATAAACTGGGGAATTTTATTGACACTTTGACAATATCTGTTTGACCTTCTGCCTTGTTTTATTCAATTCATTGTTCAGGAACTCCCGAACCCACCCATAATAATCACAATCTTCTCTGGCCTAACTTTATGACTGCTTTGTTTTGGTTTTTTTTGTTTGTAAACATAGATGTAAACAGGTATGATATAGTTGAGATTATGGAGACTTGGCTGCAGGGTGACCGGGCATGGGAACTAAACATCCAGGGGTATTCAGTATTTAGGAAGGACAGACAAAAAAGGAAAAGGTGGTGGAGTTGCATTGCTGGTTAAAGAGGAAATTAATGCAATAATGAGTAAAGATATTAGCTCCGACGATGTGGAATCTGTATGGGTAGAGCTGAGAAACACTAAGGGGCAAAAAAAATTAGTGGGGGTTGTATATAGACCCCCAAACTGTAGTGGTGATGTTGGGAATGGCATTAAACAGGAAATTATAGACACATGCAATAAAGGAACATCTGTAATTATGGGTGACTTTAATATGCATATAGATTGGGAAAATCAAATTAGTAACAATACCGTAGAGGAGAAATTCCTGGAGTGTTTACGGGATGTTTTTCTGGACCAATACATTGACGAACCAACTAGAGAACAGGCCATCCTAGACTGGGGATTGTGTAATGAGAAAGGAATAATTGGCAATCTAGTTGTGTGAGGCCCCTTGGGGATGAGCAAACATAATATGATAGAATTCTTCATCAAGATGGAGAGTGAAGTAGTTGATTCTGAGGCTTGGGTCCTGAATCTTAATAAAGGAAACTATGATGTATGAGGTGCGAGTTGGCTATGATGGATTGGGAAACATTACTTAAAGGGATGACGGTGGATAGGCAATGGCAAACATTCAAACAGCGCATGGGTGAACTGCAACAATTGTTTACTCCTGTCTGGCGCAAAAGTAAAACAGGAAAGGTGTCCAAACCATGGCTTGCAAGGGAAATTAGAGATAGTAAGAGGCATACAAATTGGCCAGAAAAAACAACAGACCTGAGGACTGGGAGCACTTTAGAATTCAGCAAAGCAGGACCAAGGGATTGATTAAGAAGGGGAAAATGGAGTACGAGAGTAAGCTTGCAGGGAACATAAAAACTGACTAAAAGTTTCTAAATGTATGTGAAAAGAAAAAGATTGGTGAAGAAAAATATATGTCCCTTACAGTCAGAAACAGGAGAATTTATAATCGGGAACAAAGAAATGGCTGACCAAGTAAATACATACTTTGGTTCATTCTTCACAAAGGAGATACACAAAGCACATAACATACCAAAAATGTTGGGGAACACAGGGTTCAGTGAGAGAGAGGAACTGAAAGAAATCAGTATTCGTAGGGAAATGGTGTTGGGGCAACTGATGGGGTTGAAGGCCAATAAATCCCGAGGGCCTGATAATCTATATCCCAGAGTACTTAAGGAAATGGCCCCAGAAATAGTGGATGCATTGGTGGTCATCTTCCGAGATTCTATAGACTCTGGAACAGTTCCTACAGATTGCAGGGTAACTAATGTAACCCCACTATTTAAAAAGGGAAGCAGAGAGAAAACAGGGAATTATGGACGAGTCAGCCTGATGTTAGTAGTGGGGAAAATTCTAGAGTCCATAGTAAAAGATTTAATAGCTGAGCATGTAGAAAACAGTGGTAGAATTAGACAGTCAGCATGGATTTATGAAAGGGAAATCATGCTTGACAAATCTGGAATTTTTCGAGGATGTAACTAGTAGAGTTGATGAGGGGAAGCCA
Organism: Isurus oxyrinchus; assembly: GCA_026770705.1. NCBI lineage: Eukaryota > Metazoa > Chordata > Chondrichthyes > Lamniformes > Lamnidae > Isurus > Isurus oxyrinchus. The sequence goes on along the minus strand of JANJGN010000024.1, from coordinate 42,415,120 downwards.
GTGGATGTGGTTTATTTGGACTTTCAGAAGGCTTTTGACAAAGTCCCAGATAAGAGATTGGCATGTAAAATTAAAGCACATGGGATTGGGTTAGTGTATTGAGATGGATAGAAAACTGGTTGGCAGACAGGAAACAAAGAGTAGGAATAAACAGGTCTTTTTCCAAATGGCAGGAGAGACTAGTGGGGTACCGCAGGGATCGGTGCTGGGACCCCAGCTATTCACAATATATATTAATGATTTAGATGAGGGAATTAAATGTAATATCTCCAGATTTGCAGATGACACAAAGCTGGGTGGGAGGGTGAGCTGTGAGGAGGATGCAGAGATGCTTCAGTGTGATTTGGACAAGCTGAGTGAGTGGGCAAATGCATGGTAGATGCAGTATAATGTGGATAAATGTGAGGTTATCCACTTTGGTAGCAAAAACAGGAAGGCAGCTTATTATCTGAATGGCTATACATTGAGAGAGGGGAATGTGCAATGTGACCTGGGTGTTCTTGTACACCAGTCACTGAAGGTAAGCATGCAGGTGCAGCAGGCGGTAAAGAAGTCAAATGGTATGTTGGCCTTCGTAGCCAGAGGATTTGAGTACAGGAACAGGGATGTCTTGCTGCAATTATACAGGGCCTAGGTGAGACCACACCTGGAGTATTGTGTGCGGTTTTGGTCTCCTTATCTGAGGAAGGATGTTCTTGCTATAGAGGGAGTGCAGCGAAGGTTTACCAGACTGATTCCTGGGATGGCGGGACTGACACATGAGGAGAGATTGAGTCGACAGGATTATATTCGCTGGAGTTCAGAAGAATGAGGGAGAGGTCTCATAGAAACCTATAAAATTCTAACAGGACTAGACAGGGTAGATGCAGGAAGGATGTTCCCGATGGTGGGGGAGTCCAGAACCAGGGGTCACAGTCTGAGGATACGGGGTAGACCATTTAGGACTGAGATGAGGAGAAATTTCTTCACCCAGAGAGTGGTGAGCCTGTGGAATTCGCTACCACAGAAAGTAGTTGAGACCAAAACATTGTATGTTTTCAAGAAGGAGTTAGATATAGCTCTTGGGGTGAAAGGGATCAAAGGATATGGGGAGAAAGTGGGAGCAGGATATTGAGTTGGATGATCAGCCATGATCATAATGAATGGCAGAGCAGACTAGAAGGGCCGAATGGCCTACTCCTGCTCCTAGTTTCTATGTTTCTATGTTTGACTCTCTCATGCTCACTGTTGATCCACACCCTGGTCACTCACTTTTCCTGACTGAGCTAACCTGGTGCAATCCTTTTGACGTGTTGTCCTGCTCCCCACGAGGGATCCGTCTGCTTACCAGCTTTTTATTTGAACACTCTGCAATGTGTCTTAAAAGCCTTATTGTGCAGTCACTACGCTAGGGTTTCAATGCGCTCTGACACTGTGAATCTGTTGTGGTCTGACCAAAACGTCAAGGGTTGTCTCACGTCATGTAGTATGATCAAAGAATGTTCACCATGTTGTACCTGCACTGAACCTTGTTAACAGGCTAAGCACCAGCGTCGTATGTGTTATAAGAATATAAAGGCACCATTTGCCTAAAAGGGATTGTACAAACACGTTGTGGGTTTCCAATAAGAACAGGCTCATGTGGACATATATAAATGGACAGAAAGCTTGAGGACATCAGCAGCAGAGCTGTGTGTGCTGTGTTCTGCTCCAGGTCAAAGTGGAACATCCTGTAAAATGATGGCATATAACCATCCTTAAAGGCATATTACAACAGTGACTGTTGTTGTGTAGACAAATACAGTAGCTAATTCTCAAACACCAAGCTCCAGAAATCAGTAATTGAATGACTGACTAGTTAATGTGTTTCTGGTGGTGTTGTTTAAGAGATCGGTGTTAGCAAATTCACTCGGTGCGTTCACGTGCTCTTCTTCAAATAGATCCCTGGCATCTTTTATATCCACCTAAATAGGCAGGCATGATCTTAGTTTAAAGACTCAACCAAAGATAGCATCTCTAACAATGCAGCATCCCCTCACGACTCTGCTGAAGTGGCAGCACACAACACGTTCAAAATTTCTAATGGTTCTTCAACCCATAATCCTGTGACTCAGAGGAAAGGTGATATCACTGAGCTGAGATAACACTGAGGGCATCTTTTCCAGAAAGTAACCAGGTGTCTCTACACTATACAGTTGACTCTTAAATGCCTTCTGAACTAGGGCAACTAGGGATGGGTAATAAATGCTGGCCTGGCCAGCGACACCTACATCCCATGAACGAATAAAAAACAATTTGCTCCACCATTGACACACAGTGCCTGTAGTGTGCACCCTTTGCAAGATACACTGCAGCAACTCGCCAAGCCTCCTTCGACACCACCTTCCAGACCCACAACCCCCATGACCTAGAACAGATTAATATAAGGGCTACAGGCGCATGGAAACACCAGCAGCTGCAAGATCCCCTCCAGTTCTCGCGACATCCTAACTTGAAAATATATTGCTGTTCCTGCATTGTCGCTGAACCAAAATCCTGGAATGTTCTGCCTTACGCCACTGTGGATGCACCTACACCACACAGACTGCTCTCCCCTAGAGCACTGTGGATGCACCTACACCACACAGACTGCTCTCTCTTACAGCACTGTGGATGCACCTACACCACACAGACTGCTCTCCCCTAGAGCACTGTGGATGCACCTACACCACACAGACTGCTCTCCCCTAGAGCACTGTGGATGCACCTATACCACACAGACTGCACTCCCTTACAGCACTGTGGATGCACCTACACCACACAGACTGCACTCCCTTACAGCACTGTGGATGCACCTACACCACACAGACTGCACTGCCTTACGCTGTGGATGCACCTACACCACACAGACTGCACTTCCTAACAGCACTGTGGATGCACCTACACCACACAGACTGCACTGCCTTACGCTGTGGATGCACCTACACCACACAGACTGCACTTCCTAACAGCACTGTGGATGCACCTATACCACACAGACTGCACTGCCTTACAGCACTGTGGATGCACCTACACCACACAGACTGCACTCCCTTACACTGTGAATGCACCTACACTATACAGACTGCAATTTCAGCCCCAATACTTGGTGTTGGCTATTTCCAAATCAGAATTTCCTAAGCCCCACTTTTCTGTCAATGACTCTATATTTAGTGAGAAAATGACTAAGGCTTTCGATTGTAAAATCAGAGTTATATTATGATTTCATTTGGCTGCTGTTTAATGGGGTACAACTCTTTAGTTTGCTGTTTAACCTTCATGCTTAGCTTGAAAGATGCCCAGTGACCAGAGGAAATTTCTCTTATCATCATTATTTGCCTGGTTAGTGTTAACTAGCAGTTGAACATTAACAGATTGTCAGATTTTTAACAATATCTAACCCGTTTTTGTGTTAAACACTTGTAGCTATTTCCCATCGACTTTTCAATTAATCAAACATCTAGATTCACACATTAATAGAAATTAGGTTGTACATTTTAATTAAAACAGACGTGAGAAAATCCAGTTTCTTCAGTTTGTGATTGAAATGTGTTCGGAGGGTACTCTAAGATCACTGGAGGGTAAATAATTGAGTTTAATGTATTCTTTGGCATTGTCTTCACAGGTTAAAAGGTATTTTTCCGCGGAATGTTCAAATACCTCCGCAGGAGATTCACCAGAAACCTAACAGAGCGTAATCGTCAGAGAGCTCGTCTTGTCTCTAAAGATGGGAGGTGTAACATAGAATTTGGAAATGTCAAGGAACATTCAAGGATTGGCTTCCTTGTGGATATTTGGACAACTGTCCTTGACCTTAAGTGGAGGTATCAGATGACCATCTTTATTTCAGCCTTTCTGGGAAGCTGGTTCCTCTTTGGCTTGTTGTGGTACGCTGTCGCATACATGCACAAGGATCTTCCTGAATTTTCACCCAGTGAGAATCATGCTCCTTGTGTGCAGAACATCAATGGACTGACATCGGCCTTTCTCTTCTCACTTGAGACTCAGGTCACTATTGGCTATGGCTTCAGATGTGTGACTGAGCAGTGCGGTGAAGCCATATTCCTCTTGGTAACTCAATCCATCCTTGGAGTCATCATTAATTCCTTTATGTGTGGTGCCATCCTGGCCAAGATCTCCAGACCAAAGAAACGAGCCAAAACCATCACATTCAGCAAGAGTGCTGTCATCAGCAAGCGTGGGGGAAAACTGTGTCTCCTGATTCGAGTAGCCAATCTCAGGAAAAGCCTTCTGATTGGCAGCCATATTTATGGAAAACTTTTGAAAACCACAGTGACCCTAGAGGGTGAAACCATCATAATGGATCAAGTCAACATTGATTTTATTGTTGATGCTGGGAACGAGAATCTATTCTTCATATCTCCTCTCACCATCTATCACATCATTGACAAAACCAGTCCCTTTTATGAGATGTCTGCTGAGACCATCAAGCAGCAAGACTTTGAGTTGGTGGTCTTTTTAGATGGCACAATAGAAGCCACCAGTGCCACCTGCCAGGTGAGAACCTCTTACATCCCAGATGAAGTATTCTGGGGCTACAGGTTTGCCCCCATTGTCTCCAAATCTAAAGAAGGGAAATACAGAGTTGATTTCTCCAACTTTGGTAAGACTGTGCAGGTGGACACTCCGCATTGTGCCTACTGCCTGCAGACTGAGAAAGAAGCCAAACTCAAAGAGAAGAAAGCTTATGACAACCCTGGATTCCAACTTAATGAGGTCAATGAGACCAAAATGTAAAGATATATTCCACAGCTAGATAAATGTGCATATGGTACTTCTCTGAACCTTCTTTTGAAAGGTAATATTTTGTTTGTGTATTGAACATTCATTTATAGCCAGAGAAACCTTTAGGCATCTTAAAATCAGGTGTGGCACAGGGAGGGTCAGCCCCAGGCCAGATGTGGCACAGGGAGGGTCAGCCCCAGGCCAGATGTGGCACAGGGAGGGTCAGCCCCAGGCCAGATGTGGCACAGGGAGGATCAATCCCAGGCCAGATGTGGCCAGGGAGGTGTGAAAATAATTTATTTTCAATGATGAGCTAATGTAAGTGCTAAGCACAGTAAATTAGCCCCAGCACCAATTAGATGCTGAGTGAAGTATTTTCCACATCACCTCAACAACGTGCCTTCAATGTTAACCTTGAGGAGCCTCATTTGGATATTCTTTTTTGTCCAATGACTGCAGTTCACTCTGTGACTGAGTTTGGAAATTTTAGTTGTTTTTGTTGGTCAGGTGCACCACATTTACCCCTCTATATTACTTCATTGTGAAATATACATTCCTGAAAACTATTCACCAGCTCTACACTAAGCTGGTGTACAAAATATTGTGACCTGACAGACAAACTCTCTCTTCCTGTTCCTCCACACCCTGGCCTAACCTCTTTGTAACAATATTCCCTCTCTCTATATGTCCTCATGGTGCAATACTGAGAATCATCACACTGTCTACGATTCCAACTAATTTTCTATCACAACCTCAAAGTTTTCCCTCCCTCTGATAGTCTGTGAGTTTTGAAAGGTTAATGATCATGTCATCGTTTTACTTTATTTACCCCCTTCACTTTCAAACCTTGCTGAATGATTGTCCTGATATTTCTGAACTTTAAGAATTGAGGTTGTGTTCCCCTGGTGGGATGCAGTTATTATCTCAATAAAGGTTGTAATGTGCGCTTTTAATAACACACATATATATATTTAGGTACAATTTTAAAAAAATGTTTCATGTTTGAATTTATTGTTGCAATAAAATTAGAGAATTTTTAAAATCAAGAGTATTTTTGAAAAATCCTAGTCAGTTGAATGGAACAAATATGGATGTCATGTTATTTTTGAGAGTATAACATTTAATAAAAAAAAGTTTAAATTTTGAAATAAATCTCCAGGGTCTTTTTCAAAGGAGCTAAAGTCCATACTTGGTCTCTGAGTGAGCGACCTCCCTTCTGGGATCACTCGTTCGAGAATTGATGAAACAGCAAGGTATTTCCCTTTGCTTGCTGCAGGTGAGGAATTAATGAATTTGTTCCTGTACAATAGCTTGGCTTTTGCACTCAGTGGCAAGGCAAAGTTACCTCGAAGAAAGCTGCTCACAAGTATCTGGCAATCTCTCAGTTTAAATCTGTCGCCAAATCAAGAGGGTGTATTGGCGTGCAGCAGTGAAATATAAAGTTAGTTTTTCAGGGCCAGTGAAGACATTTATCAGTTATTAATCAGTTGTAGGGTAGCCAAGTTGTGCTATTAGTGATAGAGTTGATCTGTGGACACTGCTTGGGTGGAAACATTAAGTTTATTGATAATATGCTCAGCAACAACTACATGCGTGCTTTCAATTCCAACTCCATCTCTACATTGACTGCTGAGGTAGCCCAAGCTACTCTCTATTGTTACTACAGATCATGTGATCTTATCTAGCACATATTACTCTTAGAGGTACATTACACACTAAATAATGCCATAATTTCCACATTCCTCCCCCTTTAACTAGGCTTTACACATATTTATAAGTACATGTTTATCAAGACAACAATATTTACACTGGGTAAGGAATTTACAAGTTCAGTCTTTCAGGTGGTTTCCTGGTAAGTGTGGAATGTTGCAGCCCCACAACTTCAGATTCTTTGTCAGGAACCTCCTTTTCCAGAGTTGCCTGAACATCAGGTAATTTGATGGGTACTTAAAGTTCTATATCCTCAACTCTCACAGGAACATCAGACATGTCAGTCCTGGGTTGAGTATCCTCAACAGGAAATGCAGACCCAGTCATAATCACTGCTGGAACCAAATCTTGGTGATTTGTCCCTCTCTTCCTTAATTGGTCCACATGTTTATGGGTGATCCAGCCTTCCACCTCCATGTGGTAGGATAGAGGTCCAGTCACTGCGTTTATTTCACCCGGTAACCACTTTGGTCCTTCCCCAAAATTTTTCACGTATACTGGCTCTCCCACGGTAAATTTCCTCTCCTAACTATGACAGTCATGTCTAGTTTTCTGACTTCCTGACTCCTTTCCACCTTCCCTTTTAAATTCGGCATTATTAAGCTTGATCTCGTCCTGAGACACTGTTTCAACAATAACTCTGCAGGTGTGACGCCTGTTGTTGTGTGAGGGGCAGGTAGCCTTGTACTGAAAAAGAAAACGTGCTAGCTTGGTTGCTAAGGAATTGCCAGTTAGGTTTTTCATGCCTGCCTTGAATGTTTGAACTGCCCTTTGAGCCAGTCCATTTGAGAAAGGGTGTTATGGTGCAGTTTTCACACGAGTGATATCGTTGAGGCTGATAAACCATTGAAACTCAGCACTCGTAAATGCCGTGCTGTTATCGGAAAAGCCTACTTCTGGTAGTCCATGAATGGCAAAACTCTGACGTAGTTTCTTAATTGTAGCAGCCGACATCAGTGACTTCACCTCATGTACATCCAACCATTTTGAATGGGCATCGACAATGAGCAGAAACATTGTTCCCAGGAAAGGTCCAACGTAGTCAATGTGTAACCGCACCCAGGGTCTACCTGGCCCTCCCATGGGTGTAATGGAACTGTCACTGGCAACGTTTGCAGTTGCTGACATTGCACACAGTGCTTTACTAAACTCTCTATTTCACCATCCATCCAATGCAATCGGGAAATTCCTGGATGGACACTGTGCAGTTCAATTATAGGTGGCTCCTTTCCCTTTGAAGGAACTATCACCCGTGTTCCCCACAATAAGATGCCATCCTACCTGGTTATTTCATGTCTTCTGTTGAGGTATGGTTTCATTTAATCAAATCTGGGCCCCTGTGACACTTGTTCTCATACCTGAGATAGGACTGGGTCCTGACTTGTCCAGTCTCTGATCTGTTGAGCACATATTGGTGAGGAATCTAAGAAATTTAACAGTAAAACAGGTTCCAGTGGAACTGGGATGTCCTCATCATTTTCTTGTAAAGGCAAATGACTAAGGGTATTGGTGTTTGCGATTTGATTGCCAGGCCTATGTAGAAAGTGTATTCGTATGCTGCCAGAATTAAAGCCCATCGTTGTATTCTTGCTGAGGCTATGGGTGGTACAGCCTGGTCCTCACTAAACAATCCTAGCAATGGTTGAAATGATTGTAAAATGGCAGCTGTGTTCATACTGGTGAAATTTCCTGGCACCAAGGATGATGGACAGACCTTCTTTCTCTATCTGCGAGTATCCCTTTTCCGCTGTGATGAGCGTCCTTGATAGGTAACCTATTGGCCATTCCGTGCTGTCATCCATCCAATGAGAGACCACTGCTCCCACTCCATAGAGACGTGTCACATGTCAGCACTAAATATGTCATCTGGTCTTAATGTAGTAATAGATTGGACAAGAGCAACAATTGCTTCACCTTTATTGAAGCTTCTTTCTGGGGCGCATCCCAAGTCCAACATTGGCTCTTTTTGAGTAGAGAATGCAGGGGGCCAGCATTGTAGACAAATTGGGTAAGAACAGCCCATAATAGTCCATCATTCCTCAGAATGATTTGAACTCTGAGGCGTTCTTTGGTGCAGGTGCCTCACTTATGGCTCTCACTTTCTCTTCAAGCAGGTGGAGGCCCTGTGAATCTACCCAGTGACCTAAGTAGGTTACCTCCCTCGCTTGGAAGGTGCACTTTTTTTTTTTTAAATGCACTCCAGTTTGCATGAAACGTTTTAAAGCTTCTTCTAATGTTGCCAAATGCTCTTTGTCAGTGAACCCTGTCACCAATACATCGTCTTAATAGACTACAACCTGGGGCAGTCCCTGCAGTAAGCTTCCCATTGTTCTCTGAAAGATGGCACTAGTGGAGGAGACACTGAAAGGCAACCATGTACATTGGTACAACCTTTCCGGGTTTTAATTGTGACAAATTCCCAGGAGGCATTATCCAACTCTAGTTGTTGACAAGCATGACTAATGTCAAGCTTTGTGTACATTGTTCCTCCTGCCAACTTGGCATTCAGGCCTTCGATTTTTGGAATGGAGTCCCTGTCTAATTTAGCTACTTTATTAACAGTCAGTTTGTAGTCTCCACAGATTTGGACACTTTGGTCAGGTTTAGGGATGGGGACTATGGGTACTGCCCATTCTGAGAACTGAACAGGTTGTATAATGCTTGGTTTCTCTGGTCTGTTCAGTTCAATGTCAACTTTTTCTCGCAGTGACTATGGCGCTGGTCTCGCCTTCATGAAGCAAGGGGTTGCTTCCGGATCCACATGAATCTTAGCCTGCAGACCCTGGATTGCCCCAGTTCATCCTTAAAGACAGTGGCATACTTCCTAAGTAGCTCTGGTAGCCCATTTGCTCTCAGCTTGAAAATTTCAGCCCATTCGGACTTAATCTCCTTTAAACATTTTCAAACCAGGAGACGTGGCTCTTCACCTGCTACCACCATAAGGGTAGCTTTGCAGATTGGCTTCCATAATGGACAGTTACTCTGTTTATACCTTTTACTTGAACGTCTTCACCCACAGCTGTTTGGCAGCTGTTTCTTCTAAACTTAATTGATGTTCACCATTATTCAGATATCTGAAGGTATGTTCCCCAATTACTGCAATGGGAGCTCCCGTGTCCACTCCCATTCTAACAGGTTTGCCATTTACTTTCACTGTGACAAATATTGGTTCTGTCTTTCCAATTTTCAGATTAAACAATGAGTAAATGTCTGAATTTGTTGTTTCAGGCTCTTCTACATTGTAGATTTCATTGGGCTTCTTTTGTTTACAATCCTGCTTGAATCTTTCCTTGCACTGCCTCATTATATCCATTTCTGTGACAATGGTATCATTCAATTTTTTTAAACTGCCAACCATTAAAGGACTGATTGTTTCCACCTCTATTGAAATTATTCTTTGACTTATTTTTCTTTATTCTTCAGCTAACAGGGGCTGTTTCCCGCTTCTTGACAGAGTCTTGCTTTTCCGCACCACTTTCGGCTGAGGTTTCCTGCCTGATGTGGAGAATGGTGCCATTTTGCGCGCCTTGTGTGACTTTTGAATCTCTTACTACCCTTTCCATGGTCAGCGCTATCTCTAGCACCTTCTTGAAATCCAGATTCACTTCGGAAAATAATCTTTTCTGAATAGTGTCCTCTTTCACACCGCACACTAAACGATCTCTGAGCATGTCATTCAAAGTCATACCGAACTCACAATGTTCCGCTAGCTGCTTCAAATTTGCTGAGTAGTATTCAATTGTCTCATCCAGAATCCTATTTTGCAAATTAAACCTGAACCTCTGCATCATGACCGAGGACTTTAGTTGAAAATAACCCTTCACGAGGTCCACCAACTCATCAAACTGGGTGCCATCAAACTTTGAATCAGACTGTCGGTTTTGCTCCCACAAGTACTCAAGTGGTTTGCTCACCTCTCATCCCCCGTAATGTCATCACTTGAAAAAAGAATGTGAGGCGTTCTAAATATTGAGACCAATCATCTGTGCCAGGTTAAAAAGGATCAATTCTCCAAAATTGTGGCATTTTGAGAGGTGATGACTTCTTCAATTCTAATGAAGCTTGCTACTTACAAACATTGGGAGATGTACAGTGCTGATTTCTTTTTAACTTGATTTCTTTTGATCAATCCTGCTTTATCCTTGTCACCAGTTTGTTGTAGGGTGGCTGAGTTGTGCTTTTAATGATAAAGTTGACCTGCAGATACTTCTTGGGTGGAAACATTAAGTTTATTTACAATATATTCAGCAGCAACTACACGTGTTTTCAACTCCAACTCTATCTCTGCACTCTATCTCTGATGAGGTAGCCCGTGCTAGTCTCCCAATGGTTGCTATAGGTCATGTGATCTTGCCTGACAAGTATTATTCTTAAAGGTACTTTAAAAGCTATATAATACCATAATTACTACAAATTACAAAGTTAGAATGCCATTAAAAACTCATGTCCACTTCAGTCAACAATGGGTAACTTCTCAGCTTTGTGAGCACAGTGAGACTAACAGTATTAAAGGGACAATTCTTGTCAAATCATGATTGCAATGTAAGCTACAGCCAGCGGAAAACACTAGCGCACAAATTCTGGAGGAGTGTAGACTCAGCTGATGTAACTTCTGGAGGAGTGTAGACTCACCTACAGTAGCTTCTGGACAAGTGTAGACTCACATACAGTAACTTGTGGAAGAGTGTAGACCCACTTACAGTAACATCTGGAGGAGTGCAGACATGCCTATAGTGACTTGAGGAATGTAGGCTCACAAAGTAATTTCAGGAGGATGTAGACCCATCTACAGTAACTTCTGTAGGAGTGTAGACTCACCAAATTGAAAAGTATAAAAACACCTACAGTAATGTCTGGAGGAATGTAGACTCACCTGCAGTAACTTCTGGAGGAGGGTAGACTCACCTACAGTAACTTCTGGAGGAGGGTAGACTCACCTACAGTAACTTCTGGAGGAGGGTAGACTCACCTACAGTAACTTCTGGAGGAGGGTAGACTCACCTACAGCAACTTCTGGAGGAGGGTAGACTCACCTACAGCAACATGGGAAGTGTAGACTCGCCGACAGTAAATTAGGCAGCAGTGTAGACTCACCTACAGTAACATCTGCAGGAGTGTGGACTCACCTACAGCAGCTTCTGCAGGAGTGTGGACTCACCTACAATAACTTGAGAACTGCATACTCACATGCAGGAAGTTATGGAGGAGTGTGGACTCACCTACAGTAACTTCTGGAGAAGAGCAAACACACCTACAGTAACCAATGGAGAAGTGTAGACAAACCTGCAGTGACGTGAGAATAATAGACACATATACATTAACACCTGGAGGAGTGTAGACTCACCTACAGTAATTTGAGGAGTATAGACTCACATACAGCAACTTCTGAAGGAGTGTAGACTCATCTACAGTATCATGAGGAGTGTAGAGTCACCTACAGTAACTTCTGGAGGAGTATAAATGCACCTACAGCAACATGAGAAGTGTAGACTCACGTACAGTAACTTCTAGATGAGTGTGGAATCACCGACAATAATACGAGGAGTGCAAACTCACCTATAGTAACATCTGGAGGAGTGTGAATCACCTACAGCAACATGGGTGTAGACTCACCTACAGCAACATGAGGAGTGTAGGATCACCAACAATAACTTCTGGAGAAGTGTAGACTCACCTACAGCAGCTACTGCAGGAGTGTAGACTCACCTACAGTAACCTCTGGAGAAGTGTAGACTCACCTGCAGTGACTTGACGATTATAGACACTATACATTAACATCTGGAGGAGTGTAGACTCACCTAGAGTAACTTGAGGAGTATAGACTCACCTACAGTAACTTCTGGATGAGTGTAGATTGGAGAAGTGTAGACACACCTACTGTAACGTGAAGAGGGTGGACTGAACTACAGTAACTTTCGGAGCAGTCTAGACTCAGCGACAGTATCTTCTAGATGAATATAGACACAAACACAGTAAATTTTGGAGACATGTATACACACCTACAGTAACATGAGAAGTGTAGACTCACCTACATTAATATCTGGAGGAGTGTAGACTTAGCTACGGTGACTTCTGTAGACGTGTAGACTCACCCACAGCAACATGAGCAGTGTAGATTCGCCAACAGTAACTTATGCAGCAGTGTAGACTTACCTACAGTAACTTCTGGCGGAGTGCAGACTCACATACAGTAACTTCTGGAGGAGTGTAGACTCACCGACCGTGACTTGAGGATTATAGATAATTATACAATAACATCTGGAGGAGTGTAGACTCACTTACAGTAACTTGAGGATGAGTGTAGATGCACCTACAGTAAATTTTGGAGAAGTGTAGACACACATATTGTAATGTGAAGAGTGTGGACTGAAGTACAGTAACTTTTGGAGCAGTCTAGAATCAGCGACAGTATCTTCTGGACGAATATAGACACAACTACAGTAAATTTTGGAGACATGTATACACACCTACAGTAACATGAGAAGTGTAGCCTAACCTACAATAATATCTGGAGGAGTATTGACTCAACTACTGTGATTTCTGTAGATGTGTAGACTCACACACAGCAACATGAGGAGTGTAGACTCGCCAACATAAACTTATGCAGCAGTGTAGACTCACCTACAGTAACTTCTGGCGGAGTGCAGACTCATCTATAGTAACTGCTGGAGGAGTGTAGACTCACCTACAGCAACATGAGAAGTGTAGACTCACCTATAGTAACTTCTGGACGAGTGTACACTCACCTGCAGCAGCATATGCAGGAGTGTAGACTCACCTACAGTAACTTCTGGAGGAGTGTAGACTCACCTACATTAACATCGGGAGGACTGTTGACTCACCTACAGCAGCTTCTGCAGGAGTATGGACTCAACGACAATAACCTGAGAAGTGTAGACTCACGTAGTAAGTTATGGAGGAGAGTGGACTCACCTACAGTAACTTCTGGAGCAGTGTATACTCACCTGCAGTGACTTGAGGAATAAAGACATATATACGTTAACATCTGGAGGAGTATAGACTCACCTACAGTAACCTCTGGAGGAGTGTAGACTCACCTACAGTAACTTGAGGAGTATAGAGTCACCTAGAGTAACCTCTGGAGAAGTGTATACTCACCTACAGTAACTTCTGGAGAAGTGTAGACTCACCTACAGTAACCTCTGGAGAAGTGTAGACTCACCTGCAGTGACTTGAGGATTATAGACACATATACGTTAACATCTGGAGGAATGTAGACTCACCTACAGTAACTTGAGGAGTAGAGACTCACTACAGCAACTTCTGTAGGTGTGTAGACTCACCTACAGTAACTTATGGAGGAGTGTAGACTCACACTATAGCAACTTCTGGAGGAGTGTAGACTCACCTACAGTAACTTGAGGAGTAGAGACTCACTACAGCAACTTCTGGAGGAGTGTAGACTCACCTACAGTAACTTATGGAGGAGTGTAGACTCACACTATAGCAACTTCTGGAGGAGTGTAGACTCACCTACAGCAACATGAAGAGTGTAGACTCACCCACAATAACTTCTGGAGGAGTGTAGAATCACCTACAGCAGCTACTGCAGGAGTGGGGACTCACCTACAGTAACTTCTGGAGAAGTGTAGACTCACCCTACAGCAACTTCTGGACGAGTATAGACTCACCTACAGTAACTTCTTGAGGGGCGTAGACTCACCTACATTAAGTTGAGGAGTATAGATTCACTACAGCAACTTCTGTAGGCGTGTAGACTCACCTACAGCAACTTCTAGAGGAGTGTAGACTCATCCTACAGCAACTTCTGGAGGAGTGTAGACTCACCTACAGCAACATGAGGAGTGTAGACTCACCTACAGTAACTTCTGGAGGACTGCAGTCTCACATACAGCAACATGAGAGGCGTAGACTCACCTACAGCAACATGAAGAGTGTAGACTCACACATAATAACTTCTGGAGGAGTGTAGACTCACCTACAGCAGCTACTGCAGGAGTGTGGACTCACCTACAGTAACTTCTGGAGAAGTGTAGACTCACCTACAGTAACCTCTGGAGAAGTGTGGACTCACCTACAGTAACCTCTGGGGAAGTGTGGACTCACCTACAGTAACCTCTGGGGAAGTGTGGACTCACCTACAGTAACCTCTGGGGAAGTGTGGACTCACCTACAGTAACCTCTGGGGAAGTGTGGACTCACCTACAGTAACCTCTGGGGAAGTGTATACTCAACTACAGTAACTTCTGGAGAAGTGTAGAATCACCTGCAGTGACTTGATGATTATAGGCACATATATGTTAACATCTGGAGGAATGTAGACTCACCTACAGTAACTTGAGGAGTATAGATTGACCTCCAGTAACTTCTGGGTGAGTGTAGATGCACCTACAGTAAATTTTGGAGAAGTGTAGACATACCTACTGTAACGTGAAGAGTGTGGACTGAACTACAGTAACTTTCGGAGGGTCTAGACTCAGCAACAGTATCTTGTGGATGAATACAGACACAACTACAGTAAATTTTGGAGACACGTATACACACCTACAGTAACATGAGTAGTGTAGCCTCACCTACATTAACATCTGGAAGAGTGTAGACTCAACTATTTTGACTTCTGTAGATGTGTAGACTCACCCACAGCAACATGAGGAGTGTAGACTCGCCAACAGTAACTTATGCAGCAGTGTCGACTCACCTACAGTAACTTCTGGCGGAGTGCAGACTCACCTTAGTAACTGCTGGAGGCGTGTAGACTCACCTACAGCAACATGAGGAGTTTAGACTCACCTATACTAACTTCTGGAGGAGTGTAGACTCACCTGCAGCAGCTTATGCAGGAGTGTAGACTCACCTACAGTAACTTCTGGAGGACTGTCAACTCACCTACAGCAGCTTCTGCAGGAGTATGGACTCAACGACAATAACCTGAGAAGTGTAGACTCACGTAGTAAGTTATGGAGGAGAGTGGACTCACCTACAGTAACTTCTGGAGCAGTGTATACTAACCTGCAGTGACTTGAGGAATAAAGACATATATACATTAACATCTGGAGGAGTATAGACTCACCTACAGTAACCTCTGGAGGAGTGTAGACTCACCTACAGTAACTTGAGGAGTATAGATTCACCTAGAGTAACCTCTGGAGAAGTGTATACTCACCTACAGTAACTTCTGGAGAAGTGTAGACTCACCTACAGTAACCTCTGGAGAAGTGTAGACTCACCTGCAGTGACTTGAGGATTATAGACACATATACGTTAACATCTGGAGGAATGTACCTACAGTAACTTGAGGAGTAGAGACTCACTACAGCAACTTCTGTAGGTGTGTAGACTCACCTACAGTAACTTATGGAGGAGTGTAGACTCACACTATAGCAACTTCTGGAGGATTGTAGACACACCTACAGCAACATGAGGAGTGTAGACTCACCTACGGTAATTTATGGAGGAGTGTAGAATCACCTATAGCAACATGAGGAGTGTAGACTCACCTACAGCAACATGAAGAGTGTAGACTCACCCACAATAACTTCTGGAGGAGTGTAGACTCACCTACGGCAGCTACTGCAGGAGTGGGGACTCACCTACAGTAACTTCTGGAGAAGTGTAGACTCACCCTACAGCAACTTCTGGACGAGTGTAGACTCATCTACAGCAACATGAGGAGTGTAGACTCGCCAACAGTAACTTATGCAGCAGTGTCGACTCACCTACAGTAACTTCTGGCGGAGTGCAGACTCACCTTCGTAACTGCTGGAGGCGTGTAGACTCACCTACAGCAACATGAGGAGTTTAGACTCACCTATACTAACTTCTGGAGGAGTGTAGACTCACCTGCAGCAGCTTATGCAGGAGTGTAGACTCACCTACAGTAACTTCTGGAGGACTGTCAACTCACCTACAGCAGCTTCTGCAGGAGTATGGACTCAACGACAATAACCTGAGAAGTGTAGACTCACGTAGTAAGTTATGGAGGAGAGTGGACTCACCTACAGTAACTTCTGGAGCAGTGTATACTAACCTGCAGTGACTTGAGGAATAAAGACATATATACATTAACATCTGGAGGAGTATAGACTCACCTACAGTAACCTCTGGAGGAGTGTAGACTCACCTACAGTAACTTGAGGAGTATAGAGTCACCTAGAGTAACCTCTGGAGAAGTGTATACTCACCTACAGTAACTTCTGGAGAAGTGTAGACTCACCTACAGTAACCTCTGGAGAAGTGTAGACTCACCTGCAGTGACTTGAGGATTATAGACACATATACGTTAACATCTGGAGGAATGTAGACTCACCTACAGTAACTTGAGGAGTAGAGACTCACTACAGCAACTTCTGTAGGTGTGTAGACTCACCTACAGTAACTTATGGAGGAGTGTAGACTCACACTATAGCAACTTCTGGAGGATTGTAGACACACCTACAGCAACATGAGGAGTGTAGACTCACCTACGGTAATTTATGGAGGAGTGTAGAATCACCTACAGCAACATGAGGAGTGTAGACTCACCTACAGCAACATGAAGAGTGTAGACTCACCCACAATAACTTCTGGAGGAGTGTAGACTCACCTACGGCAGCTACTGCAGGAGTGGGGACTCACCTACAGTAACTTCTGGAGAAGTGTAGACTCACCCTACAGCAACTTCTGGACGAGTGTAGACTCATCTACAGCAACATGAGGAGTGTAGACTCACCTACAGTAACTTCTTGAGGAGCGTAGACTCACCTACATTGAGGAGTATAGATTCACTACAGCAACTTCTGTAGGCGTGTAGACTCACCTACAGTAACTTCTAGAGGAGTGTAGACTCATCCTACAGCAACTTCTGGAGGAGTGTAGACTCACCTACAGCAACATGAGGAGTGTAGACTCACCTACAGCAACATGAGGAGTGTAGACTCACCTACAGCAACATGAGGAGTGTAGACTCACCTACAGTAACTTCTGGAGGACTGCAGTCTCACATACAGCAACATGAGAGGCGTAGACTCACCTACAGCAACATGAAGAGTGTAGACTCACACATAATAACTTCTGGAGGAGTGTAGACTCACCTACAGCAGCTACTGCAGGAGTGTGGACTCACCTACAGTAACTTCTGGAGAAGTGTAGACTCACCTACAGTAACCTCTGGAGAAGTGTGGACTCACCTACAGTAACCTCTGGGGAAGTGTGGACTCACCTACAGTAACCTCTGGGGAAGTGTGGACTCACCTACAGTAACCTCTGGGGAAGTGTGGACTCACCTACAGTAACCTCTGGGGAAGTGTGGACTCACCTACAGTAACCTCTGGGGAAGTGTGGACTCACCTACAGTAACCTCTGGGGAAGTGTGGACTCACCTACAGTAACTTCTGGAGAAGTGTAGAATCACCTGCAGTGACTTGATGATTATAGGCACATATATGTTAACATCTGGAGGAATGTAGACTCACCTACAGTAACTTGAGGAGTATAGATTGACCTCCAGTAACTTCTGGGTGAGTGTAGATGCACCTACAGTAAATTTTGGAGAAGTGTAGACATACCTACTGTAACGTGAAGAGTGTGGACTGAACTACAGTAACTTTCGGAGGGTCTAGACTCAGCAACAGTATCTTGTGGATGAATACAGACACAACTACAGTAAATTTTGGAGACACGTATACACACCTACAGTAACATGAGTAGTGTAGCCTCACCTACATTAACATCTGGAAGAGTGTAGACTCAACTATTTTGACTTCTGTAGATGTGTAGACTCACCCACAGCAACATGAGGAGTGTAGACTCGCCAACAGTAACTTATGCAGCAGTGTCGACTCACCTACAGTAACTTCTGGCGGAGTGCAGACTCACCTTAGTAACTGCTGGAGGAGTGTAGACTCACCTACAGCAACATGAGGAGTTTAGACTCACCTATACTAACTTCTGGAGGAGTGTAGACTCACCTACAGTAACTTCTGGAGGACTGTCGACTCACCTACAGCAGCTTCTGCAGGAGTATGGACTCAACGACAATAACCTGAGAAGTGTAGACTCACATGTAGTAAGTTATGGAGGAGAGTGGACTCACCTACAGTAACTTCTCGAGCAGTGTATAATCACCTGTAGTGACTTGAGGAATAAAGACACATATACATTAACATCTGGAGAAGTATAGACTCACCTACCGTAAACTCTGGAGGAGTGTAGACTCACCTACAGCAACATGAGGAGTGTAGACTCACCTATACTAACTTCTAGAGGAGTGTAGACTCACCTGCAGCAGCTTATGCAGGAGTGTAGACTCACCTACAATAACTTCTGGAGGAGTGTAGACTCACCTACATTAACGTCTGGAGGACTGTTGACTCACCTACAGCAGCTTCTGCAGGAGTATGGACTCAAAGACAATAACCTGAGAAGTGTAGACTCACATGTAGTAAGTTATGGAGGAGAGTGGACTCACCTACAGTAACTTCTCGAGCAGTGTATACTCACCTGCAGTGACTTGAGGAATAAAGACACATATACATTAACATCTGGAGAAGTATAGACCCACCTACCGTAACCTCTGGAGGAGTGTACATTCACCTACAGTAACTTGAGGAATATAGAGTCACCTACAGTAACCTCTGGAGAAGTGTATACTCACCTACAGTAACCTGGAGAAGTGTAGACTCAGCTACAGTAACCTCTGGAGAAACGTAGATTCACCTACAGTAACTTCTGGAGAAGTGTATACTCACCTACAGTAACCTCTGGAGAAGTGTAGACTCACCTGCAGTGACTTGAGGATTATAGACACATATACATTAGCATCTGGAGGAATGTAGACTCACCTACAGTAACTTGAGGAGTACAGAGTCACTACAGCAACTTCTGTAGGTGTGTAGACTCACCTACAGTAACTTCTAGAGGAGTGTAGACTCATCCTACAGCAACTTCTGGAGGAGTGTAGACTCATCCTACAGCAACATGAGGAGTGTAGACTCACCTACAGTAACTTCTGGAGGAGTGCAGTCTCACATACAGCGACATCAGAGGTGTAGACTCACCTACAGCAACATGAAGAGTGTAGACTCACCCACAATAACATCTGGAGTAGTGTAGACTCACCTACAGCAGCTACTACAAGAGTGTGGACTCACCTACAGTAACTTCTGGAGAAGTGTAGGCTCAAATACAGTGAATTGAGGATTATAGACACATATACAATAACATCAGGAGGAGTGTAGACTCACCTACAGTAACTTGAGGATGAGTGTAGATGCACCTACAGTAAATTTTGGAGAAGTGTAGACACACCTATTGTAACGTGAAGAGTGTGGACTGAAGTACAGTAGCTTTCGGGGCAGTCTAGAATCAGCGACAGTATCTTCTGGATGAATATAGATACAATTACAGTAAATTTTGGAGACATGTATACATACCTACAGTAACATGAGAAGTGTAGCCTCACCTACAATAATATCTGGAGGAGTGTAGACTCAACTACTGTGATTTCTGTAGATGTGTAGACTCACCCACAGCAACATGAGGAGTGTAGACTCGCCAACAGTAACTTATGCAGCAGTGTAGACTCACCTACAGTAACTTCTGGCGGAGTGCAGACCCACCTATAGTAACTGCTCGAGGAGTGTAGACTCACCCACAGCAACATGAGGAGTGTAGACTCACCAATAGTAACTTCTGGAGGAGTGTAGACTCACCTGCAGCAGCTTATGCAGGAGTGTAGACTCACCTACAGTAACTTCTTGAGGCGTGTAGACTCACCTACAGTAACGTCGGGAGGAATGTCGACTCACCTACAGCAGCTTCTGCAGGAGTATGGACTCAACTACAATAACCTGAGAAGTGTAGACTCACATGTAGTAAGTTATGGAGGAGAGTGGACTCACCCACAGTAACTTCTGGAGCAGTGTAGACTCACCTACAGTAACCTCTGGAGGAGTGTAGACTCACCTACAGCAACATGAGGAGTGTAGACTCACCTACAGTAACCTCTGGAGAAGTGTAGACTCACCTACAGTGACTTGAGGATTATAGACACATATACGTTAACATCTGGAGGAATGTAGACTCACCTACAGTAACTTGAGGAGTAGAGACTTACTACAGCAACTTCTGTAGGTGTGTAGACTCACCTATAGTAACTTATGGAGGAGTGTAGACTCACACTACAGCAACTTCTGGAGGATTGTAGACACACCTACTGCAAAATGAGGAGTGTAAACTCACCTAAAGTAAATAATGGAGGAGTGTAGAATCACCTACAGCAACATGAGGGATGTAGACTCACCTACAGCAACATGAAGAGTGTAGACTCACCCACAATAACTTCTGGAGGAGTGTAGACTCACCTACAGCAGCTATTGCAGGAGTGTGGACTCACCTACAGTAACTTCTGGAGGAGTGTAGTCTCACCTACAGCAGCTACTGCAGGAGTGTGGACTCACCTACAGCAACTTCTGGAGAAGTGTAGACTCACCTACAGTAACCTCTGGAGAAGTGTGGACTCACCTACAGTAACTTGAGGCGTATAGTCTCACCTACAGTAACTTGTGGAGGAGCGTAGACTCACTTACAGCAGCTTCTATAGGAGTGTAGACTCACCTATAACCACAAGAGGAGTGTAGACTCGCCTACAGAACTTATGCAACAGTGTTAACTCACCTACAGTAACCTCTGGAGAAGTGTAGACTCACCTGCAGTGACTTGAGGGTTATAGACACATATACATTAACATCTGGAGGAGTGTAGCGTCACCTACAGTAACTTGAGGTGTAGAGACTCACCTACAATAACTTCTGGACGAATGTAGATGCACCTACAGTAAATTTTGGAAAAATGTAGACACACCTACTGTAACATGAAGCGTGTAGACTGAACTACAGTAACTTTAAGAGGAGTCTAGACTCACCTACATATATAAACTCAATTACAGTAAATTTTGGAGACATGTAAACAGACCGACAATAACATGAGAAATGTAGACTCACCTATATTAACATCTGGAGGAGTGTAGATTCAACTACTGTGACTTCTGTAGATGTGTAGACTCGCCTAGAGTAATATGAGATTTGTAGACCCACCTACCTTAACATCTGGAGGAGTGTAGACTCACCTACTGTGACTTCTGTAGATGTGTAGACTCACCCACAGCAACATGAGGAGTGTCGACCCGCCTAAAGTAACTTATGCAGCAGTGTAGACTCACCTACAGCAGCTTCTGCAGGAGTGTGGACTCACCTACACTAACTTCTGGAGAAGTGTATACTCACCTACAGTAACTTCTGCAGAAGTGTATACTCACCTGCAGTAACTTCTGGAGAAGTGCAGACTCACGTACAGTATTTCTGGAGGAGTGTAGAGTCAACTACAGTAAATTTTGGAGACATGTATACATACCTACAGAAACATGAGAAGTATAAACTCACCTACAGTAACTTCTGGAGGAGTGCAGACTCACCTGCTGTAACTTCTGGAGAAGTGCAGACTCACCTGCAGTGACTTGAGGATTATAGACACATATGCATTAACATCTAGAGGAGTGTAGACTCATCTACAGTAACTAGAGGAGTATAGACTCACCTATAGTAACTTCTGGACGAGTGTAGATTCACCTACAGTAACTGCTGTAGGAGTGTAGACACACCTACAGTAACTTCTGGAGGAGTGTATACTCACCTACAGCAACATGAGGAGTGTAGACTCACTTACAGTAACTTGTGGAGGAGGGTAGACTCAGCTACATTAACTTTAGGAGAAGTGTAGTCTCACCTGCACTAACTTCTGGAGGAGTGTAGGCTCATTGACAGTAACTTGTGGAGAATTAGGCTCACCTACATTAATATCTGGAGGGGTGTAAACTCACCCACTGTGACTTCTGTAGACGTGTATACTCACCGACAGCAACATGAGGATCGCAGGCTCACCTACAGTAACTTATGCAGCAGTGTAGACTCACCTACGGTATCTTCTGGAGAAGTGTAGACGCACCTGCTGTGGCCTGATGGTCATAGACACATATATATTAACATCTGGAGGAGTGTAGATTCACCTACAGTAACTTGAGGAGTATAGACTCACTTACAGTGACTTCTGGAAGAATGTAGGCGCACCTACAGTAAAATTTGGATTTGTGTAGACATATCTACCGTAAATTGACTACACTGACTTTCGGAGGGTCTAGACTCTGCGACAGTATCTTCTGGATGAATATAGACACAACTACAGTAAATTTTGGAGACACGCATACACACCTACAGTAACATGATTAGTGTAGACTCACCTACATTAACATCTGGAGGAGTGTAGACTCACCTACTGTGACTTCTGTAGATTTGTAGACTCACCCACAGCAACATGAGGAGTGTAGACCCGCCGACAGTAAGTCAAGCAGCAGTGTCGTCTCACCTACAGTAACTTCGGGAGGAGTGCAGACTTACATACAGTAACTTCTGTAGGAGTGTAGACTCACCGACAGTAACTTGAGGAGTGGAGACTCACTACAGCAACTTCTGTGGGTGTTTAGACGCACCTACAGAAACATGAGGAGTCGAGAGTCACCTACAGTAACTTTTGGAGGAGTGTAGACTTGCCTACAGCAACATGAGGGGTGTAGACTCACCCACTATAACTTCTGGAGGAGTGTAGACTCACCTACAGCAGCTTCTGCAGGTGTGTGGACTCACCTACAGTAACTTCTGGAGATGTGTGGATTCACCTTACAGCAACTTCTGGTGGAGTATAGACTCACCTACAGCAATGTAAGGAGTGTAGATTCACCTACAGTAACTTCTGGAGGAGTGTAGACTGACCTACAGCAACATGAGGGGTGTAGACTCACCTACAGTAACTTCTGGAGGAGTAAAGACTCTCCTGCAGCAGATTATGCAGGAGTGTAGACTCAACTACAGTAACTTCTTGAGGAGTGTAGACTCACCTACAGCAACATGAGGGGTCTAGACTCACCTACAGTAACTTCTGGAGGAGTGTAGACACACCTACAGTAACTTCTGGAGGAGTGTAGACACACCTACAGTAACTTCTGGAGGAGTGTAGACACACCTACAGCAACATGAGGGGTGTAGACTCACCTATAGTAACATGAAGAGTGTAGAACTCACCCACAATAACTTCTCAAAGAGTGTAGACTCACCTACAGCAGCTACTGCAGGAGTATGTACTCACCTACAGTAACTTCTGGAGAAGTGTAGACTCACCTACAGTAACCTCTGGAGAAGTGTAGACTCACCTAGAGTAACCCCTGGAGAAGTGTGGACTCACCTACAGTAACTTCTGGAGAAGTGTAGAATCACCTACAGTAACTTCTGGAAAAATGTAGACTCACCTACAGTAACCTCTGGAGAAGTGTAGACTCACCTGCAGTGATGATTATAGACACATATACGTTAACATCTGGAGGAATGTAGACTCACCGACAGTAACTTGAGGAGTAGAAACTCACCTAAAGTAACTTCTGGGTGAGTGTAGATGCACCTACAGTAAATTTTGGAGAAGTGTAGACACACCTAAGGTGAAGAGTGTGGACTGAACTACAGTAACCTTCGGAGGGTCTAGACTCAGCGACAGTATCTTCTGGATGAATGTAGACACAACTACAGTAAAATTTGGAGACACGTATACACACCTACAGTAAGATGAGTAGTGTAGCCTCACCTACATTTACATCTGGAAGAGTGTAGACTCACCTACTGTGACTTCTATAGATGTGTAGACTCACCCACAGCAACATGAGGAGTGTAGACCCGCCGACAGTAACTCAAGCAGCAGTGTCGTCTCACCTTCCGTAACTTCTGGAGGAGTGCAGACTCACCTACAGTTACTTCTGGAGGAGTGTAGACTCACCGACAGCAACTTCTGGAGGAGTGTATACCCACCTACAGCAATATGAGGAGTGTAGACTCGCCTAAAATAACTTCAGGAGGAGTATAGACTCACCTGCAGCAGGTATGCAGGAGTGTAGACTCACCTACAGTAACTTCATGAGGATTGTAGACTCACATACAGTAACTTCTGGTGGAGTGTAGACTCACCTACAGCAAAATGAGGGGTGTAGACTCACCCACAGTAACTTCTGGAGGAGTGTAGACTCACCTATAGCAGCTTCTGCAGGTGTGTGGACTCACCTGCAGTAACTTCTGGAGATGTGTGGATTCACCTTACAGCAACTTCTGGTGGAGTGTAGACTCATCTACAGCAACGTAAGGAGTGTAGATTCACCTACAGTAACTTCTGGAGGAGTGTAGACTGACCTACAGCAACATGAGGGGTGTAGACTCACCTACAGTAACTTCTGGAGGAGCAAAGACTCTCCTGCAGCAGATTATGCAGGAGTGAAGACTCACCTACAGTAACTTCTTGAGGAGTGTAGACTCACCTACAGCAACATGAGGGGTGTAGACTCACCTACAGTAACTTCTGGAGGAGTGTAGACACACCTACAGCAACATGAGGGGTGTAGACTCACCTATAGTAACATGAAGAGTGTAGAACCCACCCACAATAACTTCTCGAAGAGTGTAGACTCACCTACAGCAGCTACTGCAGGAGTATGTACTCACCTACAGTAACTTCTGGAGAAGTGTAGACTCACCTACAGTAACCTCTGGAGAAGTGTAGACTCACCTACAGTAACCTCTGGAGAAGTGTAGACTCACCTAGAGTAACCCCTGGAGAAGTGTGGACTCACCTACAGTAACTTCTGGAGAAGTGTAGAATCACCTACAGTAACCTCTGGAAAAATGTAGACTCACCTACAGTAACCTCTGGAGAAGTGCAGACTCACCTGCAATGATGATTATAGACACATATACGTTAACATCTGGAGGAATGTAGACTCACCGACAGTAACTTGAGGAGTAGAAACTCACCTAAAGTAACTTCTGGGTGAGTGTAGATGCACCTACAGTAAATTTTGGAGAAGTGTAGACACCCCTACTGTAAGGTGAAGAGTGTGGACTGAACTACAGTAACCTTCGGAGGGTCTAGACTCAGCGACAGTATCTTCTGGATGAATGTAGACACACCTACAGTAAAATTTGGAGACACGTATACACACCTACAGTAAGATGAGTAGTGTAGCCTCACCTACATTTACATCTGGAAGAGTGTAGACTCACCTACTGTGACTTCTGTAGATGTGTAGACTCACCCACAGCAACATGAGGAGTGTAGACCCGCCGACAGTAACTCAAGCAGCAGTGTCGTCTCACCTTCCGTAACTTCTGGAGGAGTGCAGACTCACCTACAGTTACTTCTGGAGGAGTGTAGACTCACCGACAGCAACTTCTGGAGGAGTGTATACCCACCTACAGCAATATTAGGAGTGTAGACTCGCCTACAGTAACTTCTGGAGGAGTATAGACTCACCTGCAGTAGGTATGCAGGAGTGTAGACTCACCTACAGTAACTTCATGAGGATTGTAGACTCACCTACAGTAACTTCTGGAGGAGTGTAGACTCACCTGCAGTAACTTCTGGAGGAGTGTAGACTCACCTACAGTAACTTCTGGAGTACTGTCGACTCACCTACGGCAGCTTCTGCAGGTTTGTGGACTCACCTACAATAACCTGAGAAGTGCAGACTCACATGCAGTAAGTTATGGAGGAGTGTGGACTCACCTACAGCAACTTCTGGAGCAGCGTATACTCACCTTCAGTAACTTCTGGAGAAGTGTAGACACACCTGCAGTGACTTGAAGATTAAAGACAAATATACATTAGCATCTGGAGGAGTGTGGACTCACCTACAGTAACTTGAGGAGTATAGTCTCACCTACAGTAACTTCTGGAGGAGTGTAGCCTCAACTACAGCAACATGAGGAGTGTAGACTCACCTACAGTAACTTCTGGAGGAGTGTAGACTCACCTACAGTAACTTGTGGAGGAGCGTAGACTCACTTACAGCAGCTTCTGTGGGAGTGTAGACTCACCTACAACAACAAGGAGTGTAGACCCGCCTACAGAACTTATGCAACAGTGTTAACTCACCTACAGAAACCTCTGGAGAAGTGTAGACTCACCTGCATTGACTTGAGGGTTATAGACACATATACATTAACATTTGGAGGAGTGTAGAGTCACCTACAGTAAGTAGAGGAGTAGAGACTCACCTACAATAACTTCTGGACGAATGTAGATGAACCTACAGTAAATTTTGGAAAAATGTAGACACACCTACTGTAACATGAAGCATGTGGACTGAATTACAGTAACTTTAAGAGGAGTCTAGACTCACTGACAGTATCTTCTGGATGAATATAAACTCAACTAAGTAAATTTTGGAGACATGTAAACACACCGACAGTAACATGAGAAGTGTAGACTCACCCACATTAACATCTGGAGGAGTGTAGATTCACCTACTGTGACTTCTGTAGATATGTATACTCACCCACAGCAAAATGAGGAGTGTAGTCTTGCCTACAGTAACATGGGAAGTGTAGACCCACCTACCTTAATATCTGGAGGAGTGTAGACTCACCTACTGTGACTTCTGTAGATGTGTAGACTCACCCACAGCAAATGAGGAATGTCGACTCGCCTAAAGTAACTTATGCAGCAGTGTAGACTCACCTACAGTAACCTCTGGAGCAGTGTAGACTCACCTACAGTAACCTCTGGAGCAGTGTATACTCACCTACAGTAACCTCTGGAGCAGTGTATACTCACCTACAGTAACCTCTGGAGCAGTGTAGACTCACCTACAGTAACCTCTGGAGCAGTGTAGACTCACCTACAGTCAATTCTGAAGGAGTGTAGTCTCACCTACAGCAGCTTCTGCAGGAGTGTGGACTCACCTACACTAACTTCTGGAGAAGTGTATAATCACCTACAGTAACTTCTGGAGAAGTGTATACTCACTTGTAGTAACTTCTAGAGAAGTGCAGACTCACGTACAGTATTTCTGGACGAGTGTAGAGTCAACTACAGTAAATTTTGGAGACGTGTATTCACACCTACAGAAACATGAGAAGTATAGACTTACCTACAGTAACTTCTGGAGAAGTGTAGACTCACCTGCAGTGACTTGAGGATTATAGACACATATACATTAACAACTAGAGGAGTGTAGACTCACCTACAGTAACTAGAGGAGTATAGTCTCACCTATAGTAACTTCTGGACTAGTACTTATGCAGCAGTGTAGACTCACTGATAGTAACTTCTGGAGGAGTGTAGATTCACCTACAGTAACTTGTGGAGGAGGGTAGACTCACCTGCACTAAATTCTGGAGGAGTGTAGACTCATTGACACTAACTTGTGGAGAACTAGACTCACCTACATTAATATCTGGAGGGGTGTAGACTCACCCACTGTGACTTCTGTAGACGTGTATACTCACCGACAGCAACATGAGGATCGCAGGCTCACCTACAGTAACTTATGGAGCAGTGTAGACTCACCTACGGTAACTTCTGAAGGAGTGTAGAATCACCTACAGTATCTTCTGGAAAAGTATAGATTCACCTTCAATAACTTCTGGAGAGTGTAGATTCACCTACAGCAGCTTCTGTAGGAGAGTAGACACACCTACAGTAACATCTCGAGGAGATTGGACATCCCTACAGCAACATGAGGAGTGTAGACTCACCTACAGTAACTTCTTGAGGAGCGTAGACTCACCTACAGTAACTTCTTCAGGAGCGTAGACTCACCTACAGTAACTTCTTCAGGAGCGTAGACTCACCTACAATAACCTGAGAAGTGCAGACTCACATGCAGTAAGTTATGGAGGAGTGTGGACTCACCTACAGCAACTTCTGCAGCGATGTATACTCACCTACAGTAACATCTGGAGAAGTGCAGACCCACCTATAGTAACTTCTGGAGAAGTGTAGACTCACCTGCAGTGACCTGAGGATAAAAAACACATATACATTAGCATCTGGAGGAGTGTCGACTCACCTACAGTAACTTGAGTAGTATAGTTTCACCTACGGTAATTTCTGGAGGGGTGTAGACTCACCTACAGCAACATGAAGAGTGTAGACTCACCCACAATAACTTCTGGAAGAGTGTAGATTCACCTACAGCAGCTACTGCCGGAGTGTGGACTCACCTACAGTAACTTCTGGAGAATTGTAGACTCACCTACAGTAACTTCTGGAGAAGTGTATACTCACCTACAGTAACTTCTGGAGAAGTGTAGACTCACCTACAGTAACCTCTGTAGAAGTGTAGACTCACCTGCAGTGACTTGATGATTATAGACACATATATGTTAACATCTGGAGCAACGTAGACTCACCTACAGTAACTTCTGGGTGAGTGTAGATGTACCTACTGTAAATTTTGGAGAAGTGTAGACTCACGTACAGTATTTCTGGACAAGATTAGAGTCAACTACAGTAAATTTTGGAGATGTATACACACCTACAGAAACATGAGTAGTGTGGCCTCACCTACATTAATACATTAACATCTGGAGGAGTGTAGACTCACCTACTGTGACTTCTGTAGATGTGTATTCTCACCCACAGCAACATGAGGAGTGTAGACCCGGCGACAGTAACTCAAGCAGCAATGTCGTCTCACCTACAGTAACTTCTGGAGGTATGCAGACTCACATACAGTAACTTCTGGAGGAGTGTAGACTCACCGACAGCAACATGAGGAGTGTAGACTCACCTACAGTAACTTCTGGAGGAGTATAGACTCAACTGCAGCAGCTTATGCAGGAGTGTAGACTCACCTACAGTACCTTCTTGAGAATTGTAGACTCACCTACAGTAACTTGTGGAGGAGTGTAGACTCACCTACAATAACTTCTGGAGGACTGTCGGCTCACCTACAGCAGCTTCTGCAGGAGTGTGGACTCACCTACAATAACCTGAGAAGTGCAGACTCACATGCAATAAGTTATGGAGTGTGGACTCACCTACAGTAACTTCTGGAGAAGTGTATACTCACCTGCAGTGACTTGAGGATTAAAGACACATATACATTAGCCTCTGGAGGAGTGGAGACTCACCTACAGCAACATGAGGTGTGTAGACTCATCTACAGTAACTTGAGGAGAATAGACTCACCTACAGTAACTTGTGGAGGAGCGTAGACTCACTTACAGTAGCTTCTGTCTGAGTGTAGACTCACCTACAATAACGTGAGGAGTGTAGACTCGCCTACAGAACTTATGCAACAGTGTTAACTCACCTACAGTAACCTCTGGAGAAGTGTAGACTCACCTGCAGTGACTTGAGGGTTATAGACACATTTACATTAACATCTGGAGGAGTGTACAGTCACCTACAGTAAGTTGAGGAGTAGAGACTCACCTACAATAACTTCTGGATGAATGTAGCTGCACCTACAGTAAATTTTGGAAAAATGTAGACACATATTTACTGTAACATGAAGCATGTGGACTGAACTACAGTAACTTTAAGAGGAGTCTAGACTCACCGACAGTACCTTCTGGATGAATATAAACTCAACTACAGTAAATTTTGGAGACATGTAACCACACCGACAATAACATGAGAAGTGTAGACTCACCTACATTAACATCTGAAGGAGTGTAGATTCACCTACTGTGACTTCTGTAGATATGTATACTCACCCACCGCAATATGAGGAGTGTAGTCTTGCCTACAGTAACATGAGAAGTGTATACTCACCTACATTAATATCTGGAGGAGTGTAGACTCACCTACTGTGACTTCTGTAGATGTGCAGACTCACCCACAGCAACATGAGGAGTGTCGACTCGCCTCACGTAACTTATGCAGCAGTGTGGACTCACCTACAGTAACTTCTGGAGAAGTGTATACTCACCTACCTAATTCCTGGAGAAGTGTATACTCACCTACGTAATTCCTGGAGAAGTGCAGACTTACGTACAGTATTTCTGGAGGAGTGTAGAGTCAACTACAGTAAATTTTGGAGACGTGTATACACACCTACAGAAACATGAGAAGTATAAACTCACCTACAGTAACTTATGCAGCAGTGCAGACTCACCTGCTGTAACTTCTGGAGAAGTGTGGACTCACCTGCAGTGACCTGACGGTCATAGACACATATTTATTAACGTCTGGAGGAGTGTAGACTCACCTACAGTAACTTCTGGAGGAGTGTAGAGTCAACTACAGTAAATTTTGGAGACATGTATACACACCTACAGAAACATGAGAAGTAAACTCTCCTACAGTAACTTATGCAGCAGTGCAGACTCACCTACAGTAACTTCTGGAGGAGTGTAGACTCACCTACAGTAACTTGAGGAGGAGTATAGACTCACCTACAGTGACTTCTGGAGGAGTGTAGACTCACCTACAGTAACTTGAGGAGTATAGACTCACCTACAGTGACTTCTGGAAGAATGCAGGTGCACCTACAGTAAAATTTGGATTTGTGTAGACATATCTACCGTAAATTGAAGATTGTGGACTGATCTACAGTAACTTTAGGATGAGTCTCGACTCACCTACAGTATTTCTGGATGAGTGTAGAGTCAACTACAGTAAATTTTGGAGACATGTATACACACCTACAGAAATATGAGAAGTGTAGACTCACTTACAGTAACTTCTGGAGGAGCGTAGACTTAGTGACAACTGATTCTGCAGTAGTGTGGACTCACCTACAGTAACTTCTGAAGAAGTGCAGATTCACCTACAGTAACTTCTGGAGAAACGAAGATGGTCATAGACACATATATATTAACATCTGGAGGAGTGTAGACTCACCTACAGTAACTTGAGGAGTATAGACTCACCCACAGTGATTTCTGGACGAGTGTAGATGCACCTACAGTAAATTTTGGAGATGTGTAGACACACCTGCTCTAACTTGAAGATTGTGGACTGAACTACAGTAACTTTTGAATGAGTCCAGACTCACCTACAGTATCTTCTGGACGAGTGTAGACTTTACTACACTAAATTTTGGAGACATGTAAACACACCTACAGTAACATGAGAAGTGTAGACTCACCTACTGTAACTTCTGCATGAGTGTAGCATCACCTACAGTATCTGCTGGAAAAGTATAGATTCACCTTCAATAACTTCTGGAGAGTGTAGACTCACCTACAGTAACTTCTGGAGGAGTGTAATCTCACCTACAGCAACATGAGGAGTGTAGACTCACCTACAGTAACTTCTGGAGGAGTATAGATTCACCTGCAGCAGCTTATGCAGGAGTGTAGACTCACCTACAGTAACTTCTTGAGGAGTGTAGACTCACCTACAGCAACATGAGTGTTGACTCGCCTACAGAACTTATGCAGCAGTGTTAACTCATCTACAGTAACCTCTGGAGAAGTGTAGACTCACCTGCAGTGACTTGAGGGTTATAGACACATATACATTAACATCTGGAGGAGTGTAGCGTCACCTACAGTAACTTGAGGTGTAGAGACTCACCTACAATAACTTCTGGACGAATGTAGATGCACCTACAGTAAATTTTGGAAAAATGTAGACACACCTACTGTAACATGAAGCGTGTAGACTGAACTACAGTAACTTTAAGAGGAGTCTAGACTCACCTACATATATAAACTCAATTACAGTAAATTTTGGAGACATGTAAACAGACCGACAATAACATGAGAAATGTAGACTCACCTATATTAACATCTGGAGGAGTGTAGATTCAACTACAGTGACTTCTGTAGATGTGTAGACTCGCCTAGAGTAATATGAGATTTGTAGACCCACCTACCTTAACATCTGGAGGAGTGTAGACTCACCTACTGTGACTTCTGTAGATGTGTAGACTCACCCACAGCAACATGAGGAGTGTCGACCCGCCTAAAGTAACTTATGCAGCAGTGTAGACTCACCTACAGCAGCTTCTGCAGGAGTGTGGACTCACCTACACTAACTTCTGGAGAAGTGTATACTCACCTACAGTAACTTATGCAGCAGTGCAGACTCACCTGCTGTAACTTCTGGAGAAGTGTAGACTCACCTGCAGTGACCTGACGGTCATAGACACATATTTATTAACGTCTGGAGGAGTGTAGACTCACCTACAGTAACTTCTGGAGGAGTGTAGAGTCAACTACAGTAAATTTTGGAGACATGTATACACACCTACAGAAACATGAGAAGTAAACTCTCCTACAGTAACTTATGCAGCAGTGCAGACTCACCTACAGTAACTTCTGGAGGAGTGTAGACTCACCTACAGTAACTTGAGGAGGAGTATAGACTCACCTACAGTGACTTCTGGAGGAGTGTAGACTCACCTACAGTAACTTGAGGAGTATAGACTCACCTACAGTGACTTCTGGAAGAATGCAGGTGCACCTACAGTAAAATTTGGATTTGTGTAGACATATCTACCGTAAATTGAAGATTGTGGACTGATCTACAGTAACTTTAGGATGAGTCTCGACTCACCTACAGTATTTCTGGATGAGTGTAGAGTCAACTACAGTAAATTTTGGAGACATGTATACACATCTACAGAAATATGAGAAGTGTAGACTCACTTACAGTAACTTCTGGAGGAGCGTAGACTTAGTGACAACTGATTCTGCAGTAGTGTGGACTCACCTACAGTAACTTCTGAAGAAGTGCAGATTCACCTACAGTAACTTCTGGAGAAACGAAGATGGTCATAGACACATATATATTAACATCTGGAGGAGTGTAGACTCACCTACAGTAACTTGAGGAGTATAGACTCACCCACAGTGATTTCTGGACGAGTGTAGATGCACCTACAGTAAATTTTGGAGATGTGTAGACACACCTGCTCTAACTTGAAGATTGTGGACTGAACTACAGTAACTTTTGAATGAGTCCAGACTCACCTACAGTATCTTCTGGACGAGTGTAGACTTTACTACACTAAATTTTGGAGACATGTAAACACACCTACAGTAACATGAGAAGTGTAGACTCACCTACTGTAACTTCTGCATGAGTGTAGCATCACCTACAGTATCTGCTGGAAAAGTATAGATTCACCTTCAATAACTTCTGGAGAGTGTAGACTCACCTACAGTAACTTCTGGAGGAGTGTAATCTCACCTACAGCAACATGAGGAGTGTAGACTCACCTACAGTAACTTCTGGAGGAGTATAGATTCACCTGCAGCAGCTTATGCAGGAGTGTAGACTCACCTACAGTAACTTCTTGAGGAGTGTAGACTCACCTACAGCAACATGAGTGTTGACTCGCCTACAGAACTTATGCAGCAGTGTTAACTCATCTACAGTAACCTCTGGAGAAGTGTAGACTCACCTGCAGTGACTTGAGGGTTATAGACACATATACATTAACATCTGGAGGAGTGTAGCGTCACCTACAGTAACTTGAGGTGTAGAGACTCACCTACAATAACTTCTGGACGAATGTAGATGCACCTACAGTAAATTTTGGAAAAATGTAGACACACCTACTGTAACATGAAGCGTGTAGACTGAACTACAGTAACTTTAAGAGGAGTCTAGACTCACCTACATATATAAACTCAATTACAGTAAATTTTGGAGACATGTAAACAGACCGACAATAACATGAGAAATGTAGACTCACCTATATTAACATCTGGAGGAGTGTAGATTCAACTACAGTGACTTCTGTAGATGTGTAGACTCGCCTAGAGTAATATGAGATTTGTAGACCCACCTACCTTAACATCTGGAGGAGTGTAGACTCACCTACTGTGACTTCTGTAGATGTGTAGACTCACCCACAGCAACATGAGGAGTGTCGACCCGCCTAAAGTAACTTATGCAGCAGTGTAGACTCACCTACAGCAGCTTCTGCAGGAGTGTGGACTCACCTACACTAACTTCTGGAGAAGTGTATACTCACCTACAGTAACTTATGCAGCAGTGCAGACTCACCTGCTGTAACTTCTGGAGAAGTGTGGACTCACCTGCAGTGACCTGACGGTCATAGACACATATTTATTAACGTCTGGAGGAGTGTAGACTCACCTACAGTAACTTCTGGAGGAGTGTAGAGTCAACTACAGTAAATTTTGGAGACATGTATACACACCTACAGAAACATGAGAAGTAAACTCTCCTACAGTAACTTATGCAGCAGTGCAGACTCACCTACAGTAACTTCTGGAGGAGTGTAGACTCACCTACAGTAACTTGAGGAGGAGTATAGACTCACCTACAGTGACTTCTGGAGGAGTGTAGACTCACCTACAGTAACTTGAGGAGTATAGACTCACCTACAGTGACTTCTGGAAGAATGCAGGTGCACCTACAGTAAAATTTGGATTTGTGTAGACATATCTACCGTAAATTGAAGATTGTGGACTGATCTACAGTAACTTTAGGATGAGTCTCGACTCACCTACAGTATTTCTGGATGAGTGTAGAGTCAACTACAGTAAATTTTGGAGACATGTATACACACCTACAGAAATATGAGAAGTGTAGACTCACTTACAGTAACTTCTGGAGGAGCGTAGACTTAGTGACAACTGATTCTGCAGTAGTGTGGACTCACCTACAGTAACTTCTGAAGAAGTGCAGATTCACCTACAGTAACTTCTGGAGAAACGAAGATGGTCATAGACACATATATATTAACATCTGGAGGAGTGTAGACTCACCTACAGTAACTTGAGGAGTATAGACTCACCCACAGTGATTTCTGGACGAGTGTAGATGCACCTACAGTAAATTTTGGAGATGTGTAGACACACCTGCTCTAACTTGAAGATTGTGGACTGAACTACAGTAACTTTTGAATGAGTCCAGACTCACCTACAGTATCTTCTGGACGAGTGTAGACTTTACTACACTAAATTTTGGAGACATGTAAACACACCTACAGTAACATGAGAAGTGTAGACTCACCTACTGTAACTTCTGCATGAGTGTAGCATCACCTACAGTATCTGCTGGAAAAGTATAGATTCACCTTCAATAACTTCTGGAGAGTGTAGACTCACCTACAGTAACTTCTGGAGGAGTGTAATCTCACCTACAGCAACATGAGGAGTGTAGACTCACCTACAGTAACTTCTGGAGGAGTATAGATTCACCTGCAGCAGCTTATGCAGGAGTGTAGACTCACCTACAGTAACTTCTTGAGGAGTGTAAACTCACTTACAGCAACATGAGTGTTGACTCGCCTACAGAACTTATGCAGCAGTGTTAACTCATCTACAGTAACCTCTGGAGAAGTGTAGACTCACCTGCAGTGACTTGAGGGTTATAGACACATATACATTAACATCTGGAGGAGTGTAGACTCACCTACAGTAACTTGAGGTGTAAAGACTCACCTACAATAACTTCTGGACGAGTGTAGATGCACCTACAGTAAATTTTGGAGAAGTGTAGACACACCTACTGTAACATGAAGCGTGTGGACTGAACTACAGTAACTTTAAGAGGAGTCTAGACTCACCGACAGTAACTTCTGGATGAATATAAACTCAACTACAGTAAATTTTGGAGACATGTAAACACACCGACAGTAACATGAGAAGTGTAGCCTCACCTACATTAAAATCTGGAGGAGTGTAGATTCATCTACTGTGACTTCTGTAGATATGTAGACTCACCTACAGTAACCTCTGGAGCAGTGTAGACTCACTTACAGCAGCTTCTGCAGGAGTGTGGACTCACCTACAATAAACTGAGAAGTGCAGACTCACATGCAGTAAGTTATGGAGGAGAGCGGACTCACCTACAGCATCTTCTGGAGCCGTGTATACTCACCTACAGTAACTTCTGGAGAAGTGTAGACTCACCTACAGTATTTCTGGAGGAGTGTAGAGTCAACTACAGTAAATTTTGGAGACGTGTATACACACCTACAGAGCATGAGAAGTATAGACTCACCTACAGTAACTTCTGGAGGAGTGTAGACTCACCTGCAGTGACTTGAGGATTATAGACACATATACATTAACATCTGGAGGAGTGTAGACTCACCTACAGTAACTAAAGGAGTATAGACTCACCTATAGTAACTTCTGGACGAGTGTAGATTCACCTACAGTAATTGCTGTAGGAGTGTAGACACACCTACAGCAACATGAGGAGTGTAGACTCACCTGCACTAACTTCTGGAGGTGTGTAGACTCGTTGACAGTAACTTGTGGCGAATTAGACTCACCTACATTAATATCTTGCGGGGGGTAGACTCACCCACTGTGACTTTTGTCGATGTGTATACTCACCCACAGCAACATGAGGATCGCAGGCTCACCTACAGTAACTTATGCAGCAGTGTAGACTCACCTACGGTAACTTCTGGAGAAGTGTAGACTCACCTGCAGTGACCTGACGGTCATAGACACATATATATTAACATCTGGAGGAGTGTAGACTCACCTACAGTAATGTGGGGAGTATGGAATCACCTACAGTGACTTCTGGACGAATGTAGGTGCACCTACAGTAAAATTTGGAGATGTGTAGACACACCTGCTCTAACTTGAAGATTGTGGACTGAACTACAGTAACTTTTGAATGAGTCCAGACTCACCTACAGTATCTTCTGGACGAGTGTAGACTTTACTACACTAAATTTTGGAGACATGTAAACACACCTACAGTAACTTGAGAAGCGTAGACTCAGCTACTGTAACTTCTGTAGGTGTGTAAAATCACCTACAGTATCTTCTGGAGAAGTATGGATTCACCTTCAATAACTTCTGGAGAGTGTAGACTCACCTACAGTGACTTTTGGACAAGTGTAGATGCACCTACAGTAAAATTTGGAGATGTGTTGACATACCTACTGTAACTTGAAGATTGTGGACTGATCTACAGTAACTTTAAGATGAGTCTCGACTCAGCTACAGTATTTCTGGATGAGTGTAGAGTCAACTACAATAAGTTCTGGAAACAATTATGCACACCTACAGAAATATGAGAAGTGTAGACTCACTTACGGTAACTTCTGGAGGAGCGTAGACTTAGTGACAACTGATTCTGCAGGAGTGTGGACTCACCTACAGTAACTTCTGGAGAAGTGCAGATTCACCTACAGTAACTTCTGGAGAAGCGAAGACTCACCTACAGTAACTTGAGGAGTATAGACTCACCCACAGTAATTTCTGGACGAGTGTAGATGCACCTACAGTAAATTTTGGAGAAGTGTAGACACACCTGCTCTAACTTGAAGATTGTGGACTGAACTACAGTAACTTTAGAATGAGTCCAGACTCACCTACAGTATCTTCTGGACGAGTGTAGTCTCAACTACAGTAAATTTTGGAGCCATATAAACATACCTACAGTAACATGAGAAGTGTAGACTGACCTACTGTAACTTCTGCAGCAGTGTAGAATCACCTACAGCAGCTTCTGTAGGAGTGTAGACTCACCTACTGTAACATAAGGAGTGTAGACTCACCTACAGTAACTTCTTGAGGAGTATAGACACACCTACAGCAGCTAATGCAGGAGTAGGGATTCACCTATAATAACCTGAGAAGTGTAGACTCACATGCAGTAAGTGATGGAGGAGAGTGGACTCACCTACAGTAACTTCTGGAGCAGAGTATACTCAACTACAGTAACTTCTGGAG
The DNA here is from genome assembly GCA_026770705.1 of Isurus oxyrinchus. Taxonomy (NCBI): domain Eukaryota; kingdom Metazoa; phylum Chordata; class Chondrichthyes; order Lamniformes; family Lamnidae; genus Isurus; species Isurus oxyrinchus. The sequence continues at coordinate 42,377,204 of JANJGN010000024.1, read as the reverse complement.
AAGTGAAGACTCATCTGCAGTGACTTGAGGATTATCGACATATATACATTAACATCTGGAGGAATGTAGACTCACCTACATAACTTGAGGAGTATAGACTCACCTACAGTAACTTCTGGATGAGTGTAGATGCACCTACAGTAAATTTTAGAGAAGTGTAGACACCCCCACTGTAACTTGAAGAGTGTAGACTCACCGACAGCAACTTCTGGAGGAGTGTAGACTCACCGACAGCAACTTCTGGAGGAGTGTAGACTCACCGACAGCAACTTCTGGAGGAGTGTAGACTCACCGACAGCAACTTCTGGAGGAGTGTAGACTCACCGACAGCAACTTCTGGAGGAGTGTAGACTCACCGACAGCAACTTCTGGAGGAGTGTAGACTCACCGACAGCAACTTCTGGAGGAGTGTAGACTCACCGACAGCAACTTCTGGAGGAGTGTAGACTCACCGACAGCAACTTCTGGAGGAGTGTAGACTCACCGACAGCAACTTCTGGAGGAGTGTAGACTCACCGACAGCAACTTCTGGAGGAGTGTAGACTCACCGACAGCAACTTCTGGAGGAGTGTAGACTCACCGACAGCAACTTCTGGAGGAGTGTAGACTCACCGACAGCAACTTCTGGAGGAGTGTAGACTCACCGACAGCAACTTCTGGAGGAGTGTAGACTCACCGACAGCAACTTCTGGAGGAGTGTAGACTCACCGACAGCAACTTCTGGAGGAGTGTAGACTCACCGACAGCAACTTCTGGAGGAGTGTAGACTCACCGACAGCAACTTCTGGAGGAGTGTAGACTCACCGACAGCAACTTCTGGAGGAGTGTAGACTCACCGACAGCAACTTCTGGAGGAGTGTAGACTCACCGACAGCAACTTCTGGAGGAGTGTAGACTCACCGACAGCAACTTCTGGAGGAGTGTAGACTCACCGACAGCAACTTCTGGAGGAGTGTAGACTCACCGACAGCAACTTCTGGAGGAGTGTAGACTCACCGACAGCAACTTCTGGAGGAGTGTAGACTCACCGACAGCAACTTCTGGAGGAGTGTAGACTCACCGACAGCAACTTCTGGAGGAGTGTAGACTCACCGACAGCAACTTCTGGAGGAGTGTAGACTCACCGACAGCAACTTCTGGAGGAGTGTAGACTCACCGACAGCAACTTCTGGAGGAGTGTAGACTCACCGACAGCAACTTCTGGAGGAGTGTAGACTCACCGACAGCAACTTCTGGAGGAGTGTAGACTCACCGACAGCAACTTCTGGAGGAGTGTAGACTCACCGACAGCAACTTCTGGAGGAGTGTAGACTCACCGACAGCAACTTCTGGAGGAGTGTAGACTCACCGACAGCAACTTCTGGAGGAGTGTAGACTCACCGACAGCAACTTCTGGAGGAGTGTAGACTCACGTACAGCAACTTGAGGAGTGCAGACTCACATGCAGTAAGTTATGGAGGAGTGTAAACTCACCTATAGTAACTTCTGGAGAAGTGTATACTCACCTACAGTAACTTCTGGAGAAGTGTATACTCACCTACAGTAACTTCTGGAGACGTGTAAACTCACCTGCAGTGACTTCTGGAGAAGTGCAGGCTCACTTACAGTAACTTCTGTAGGAATGTAGACTCACCTACAGCAACATTAGGAGTGTAGACTCACCTACAGTATCTTCTGGAGAAGTATAGACTCACCTTCAATAACTTCTGGAGATTTTACTCTCACCTACAGTAACTCCTGGAGGAGTGTAGACTCACCTACAGCAACATTAGGAGTGTAGGCTCACCTACAGTATCTTCTGGAGAAGTATAGACTCACCTACAGTAACTTCTGGAGGAGTGTAGACTCACCTACAATGATTTGAGGAATGTAGACTCACCTACACTAATATTCTAGATGAGTGTAGACGCAATTACTGTAAATTTTGGAGAAGTTTAGATACACCTACAGTAACATGAGGCATGTAGACTCACCTTCAGTAACTTCTGGAGGAGTCTAGACTCGCCTACAGTGATCTAAGAATTATAGCCTCACCTACATTATCTTCTGGAGGAGTGTAGACTTACCTACAGTATCTTCTGGAGGAGTGTACGCTCACCTATAATAAATTTTGAAGATGTGTAGACTCACCTACAGAAACTTGAGGAGTGTGGACTCACCTACAGTAACTTCTGGAGAAGTTTCGACACACCTACAGTAACTTTAGGAGGAGTGTTGACTCACCTACAGAAACATGAGGATAGTAGACTCACCTACAGTAATTTTAGGAGTGTAGACTCACCTGCAGTATCTTCTGCATGAGTGTATGCTCAACTACAGTAAATTTTGGAGAAGTGTAGACACACTTACAGTAACTTTAGGAGCGTAGACTCACCTACAGTAACTTCTGGAGGAGTGTAGACTCATCTACAGTAATTTTAGGAGTGTAGACTCACCTGCAGTATCTTCTAGACAAGTGTATGCTCAACTACAGTAAATTTTGGAGAAGTATAGACACACCTACAGTAACTTTAGGAGGAGTGTAGAATCACCTACAGTATTTTCTGGACGAGTGTATGCTCACCTACAGTAAATTTTGGAGAAGTGTCGACACATACAATAACTTTAAGAGAAGTGTGGACTCACTTACAGAAACATGAGGAATGTAGATTCACGTGCAGCAATGTCTGGAGCAACGTAGACTCACTTACAGTAATTTTAGGAATGTAGACTCACCTGCAGTAACTTGTGGAGTATAGACTCACGTACAGTAACTTGTGGATTGTAGACTCACCTACAGTAACTTCTGGAGAAGTGTATACCCACTTACAGTAACTTCTGGAGGTGTGTAGACTCAACTACATTAGCTTCTAGAGCAGTCTCAACTCACCTGTAGTAACTTCTGAAGGGAGTGTAGACTCCTCTACAGCAACTTCTGTAGAAGTGCAGACTCATCTACAGTAAGTTGTGGAGAAGTGTCGACTCACCTTCACTAACTTGAGTAGTTTAAACTCCTCTTCAGTAAATTTTGGAGAAGTGTAGACTCACCTACAGTATCTTCTGGATTTCCATTTTATTTTGTGCATGTCCAAAAATCCAAAGTTGCTGTCATTCCATACAAACATGACACCAGCAGGACAGACCCAGCAGAGGTGGCGGTGCAGTGGTATACAGCCAGGAGGGAGCTGCCCTGGGTACCCTCAACATTGATTCCGGCCCCCATGAAGTCTCATGTAATCAGGTCAAACCATGGGCAAGGAAATCTCCTGCTGATCACCACAATTTCTCCTCCCCCTGGTTAAGTCCTAAAGGACATTGGTGCTAGACTGGGTCTGCAGCAGGTGGTGAGGGAACCAACAAGAGGGAAAAACATACTTGAGCTCATCCTCACCAACCTGCCTGTCCCAGATGCATCTGTCCATGACAGTATCAGTAGCAGTGATCTCACACAGTCATTGTGGAGACATAGACCTGTCTTTACATTGAGGATACCCTCCATCATGTGGTGTGGCACTACCACCATGCTAAATGGGATAGATTTCAAACAGATCTAGCAACTCAAGACTGGGCATCCATGAGGTGCTGAGGGCCATCAGCAGCAGCAGAATTGTACTCTACCACAATCTGTAACCTCTTGGGCTGGCATATCCCCCACTCTACCATTACCATCAAGCCAGGGGATCAACCCTGATTCAATGAAGAGTGCAGGAGGGCATGCCAGGAGCAGCACCAGGCATACCTAACAATGAGGTGTCTGCCTGGTGAAGCTATAACACAGGACTACTTACATGCCATACAGCATAAGCAGCAAGTGATAGACAGAGTTAAGCGATTCCACAATCATCGGATCACATCTAAGATCTGCAGTCCTACCACATCCAGTCGTAAATGGTCGTGGACAATTAAACAACTCACTGGAGGAGGAGGCTCCACAAGTATGTCCATCCTCAATGATGGGGGAGCCCAGCAGAGCAGTGCAAAAGATAAGGCTGAAGCATTTGCTACTATCTTCAGCCAGAAGTGCCGAGTGGAGGACCCATCTCGGCCTCCTCCAGAGGCCCCCAGCATCACAGATGCCAGTCTTCAGCCAATTTGATTCACTCCACATGATATCAAGAAACAGCTGAAGGCACTGAATATTGCAAAGGCTATGGGCCCTGACAATATTCCACTAATAGTACTGAAGGCTTGTGCTCCAGAACTTGCTGCACCCTTAGCCAAGCTGTTCCAGTACAGGTACAACACTGGCATCCATGCAGCTATGTGGAAAATTGCCCAGAAAAAGCAGGACGAATCCAACCCGGCCAGTTACTGTCCCTTCAGTCTGCTCTCCATCATCCATAAAATGATCCAAGGGGTCAGCAACAGTGCCAGCTAGTTGCACTTGCTTAGCAATAACCTGCTCATTGGTTGTTATGGCTTAGCCAATGGTAAATGTTAAGCTGCTCATTGGTTGTTATGGCTTAGCCAATGGTAAATGTTAAGCTGCTCATTGGTTGTTATGGCTTAGCCAATGGTAAATGTTAAGCTGCTCAAATCCCAGAGAGAAACTTGAAGCAGCTGCCACAATGATTTTCAATTTGTATGTATTTCAAGATGTGGGCTTTGAATTCAGTGGTAATAGACCACTGATTCTTATAGGTTTCTTACAAAACTAAATTAAACCTCTATTAATAGAAGAAATGATTTTAAGCACATAGATCTACAAATTACTACTATGATAACTTCTAAACCCCCTAATTAATGTAACTTCCAGTTTCACTTTTGTTAAGGCAACAGTAAAACACAGATTTAAACAGACCCTGGCAAAGCACACACCCTGGATAGTCAAAGTCAAAGTGAACTTTCTGAGCTTCGGTTTCTTATAGGCAGCAGCTTGAGGCATCGTTGTTCCAGGCTTTTCACACTTGTTAAATCTTAGAATGCCAGCCCTTACACACAGCCTTCTCTCCTTTATACATATTTTCCCTTTTGAATGGAAATTCCCATTGTTTCACTATGTCTTTGGACTTTACCCCTCTATTAATAAAATAATCTCATAGTACCAATTTTAACAGTAACCTTTGGGTAAAATAAACACACTGTTTCTTAACTTCTACTGCCTAGATGGAATATTTCACCTCCCTCTTTTGAATTCAAGCTAGTCTGGTTTATTTAAAAATGCAAATGCTCCTTTACACCTTACATTCTAAAACTTCCCCCATGCTTACCTACTTAACATTTCAAACCTAGCTTATCTTCTGATGCATTAAAACCTTCAGACCAGCTACCTTTAATTCAATTAAAACACACACAAAAACACACACACACACACGCAAGCACCCAGACCCCACTATTACTCTACAATAAATTCCAATAACATTATGAGAATTATTATATCTTCCTGACATCCTTCTCCTTATTAAAAAATGAACCACCATAATTTAAAGAGATGGCTTTATTTTTTGAACCCATCTTACGCTACCTCCTATACTTATTACACCATTACATTACCAGATGCATGCATTAACAAATATATATGCAAATCCTTGAAATCTACCGAAATCATTCCCATCCAGTGTCCAAGTTTTAAATGTCTAATTTTCCCTTTAGGCATCAAACTCTTGACAATGCATCTGCAATCAGATTTTCTCAAACAGCCAGATGTATAATCTGTTGATTAAATGGGTAAGCTCCATCTGAATAGCCTTGCACTTCTGTCTCAAAATTTGTCCAGAGACTTTAAAGGATTGTGGTCTGTATAAACAACTGTTTCTGATGAATTGTTTGCAATGTAAATTTCAAGATGCTGCAGTGCTAACACCAAACCCAAAGTCTCCTTTTCAATCATTGAATATACTGTCTGTTGCATATTCAACTTCCGTGAAAAACATCCCATCGATTTTTCAATTCCAGTGCCATCGTCTTGTAACAGTACAGCCCCGTGCCTACATCACTTGTGTCAATGGCCAACTTAAATTGCTTGACACAATTGGGTACAGCTAAAACTGGTGTTGTAGTTAATACAGTTTTCAAATGGTCAAATCCCTTCAGACACACAATTAAAATACCTCAATTTTTGAGTGCCACCTCTACACTCAGCACCTTCCTTTTTATTCTGAGAAAAAACTGAGAAAAGAATTTCCACCTACTCCTTCTCTTCCCTGACTACCCACCTTCCTTTCACCTTCCTACTTTCTATCCTTTTCGGATTAAAAAGGGTGACAAAAAAAGGTTTAGCTCTATGAACTAACTCATAATCATCAGCTATTTCTGCTGCTTGTCTTACCATTTCAACCCTTTGTTCCTCCACAAGAGTTCTCACTGCTGGAGAAATTGAATCTTTAAATTCTTCCGAAAGAATTGCCTCTCTAAGAGCTGCTTATGTCATCCAGATCTTTAATGCCCGTATCCACTGGTCAAAATTACTTTGTTTTATTCTCTCAAATTTAATATAAGTTGTCCCAGGTTGTTTTCATGTTTTCTTAAACTTCTACCTGTATGCCTCAAGAAGCAAATCAGATGCACTCAAAATAGCCTTTTTTAAACCACATCACAGTTCACCGACATTTCTTCTGACAGTGAAGTATAAACTTTATGTGCTCTACTCTCCAATAAAGGTTGCAACAACATTATCCAGTTTTGCTGTGGCCATTTGATCTGTTTAGTTATCTTCTCAAATGAAATAAAGAATACTTTAACATCTTTTTCCTCAAGTTTGGAACAACTTGAACAAATTTAAACATCTCACCACTGGGTTTCAATCTGGAAATAAGTCCTTCCTCACCTACTGGCATCTCTTTTTTAACTGCCAGCATTTGAAGTTGAAATTCCCCCCCCCCCCCACCCCACCACCCCTCTCTCTCTCTCTCTCTTTCTTTATCCTTGTTTTCTAACGTTGCCATTTCTAATTCCCGTTCCTGTTTTCTTTCTTGCTCCAACCTTTCTGACTGTTCCTTTTTAAATGCTCTTTATTTTTCTGCTGTCTCTAGTTCCAGTTTTTTCATTTTCAACTGAACTTGAGCCCATTCTAATGACCCACCCCTTGGAGAACTTGGTCTTTGGTATTCCATCCAATTTCAAATGCTGTGCTATACCTGCAAATGTGTCTGGTTTCATTACACCTGCAGGCAACCCCAATTATAACTTCCATGCCATTAACTTAACTTTAGTTATCTTTTGTAAACCAAATTATAACTTCAATTCCCAGACAAGTCTTAGCAACTGCCAAAGCCATATTGCAGTCTCACCACTTCAAAAAAAAAACCTCCCACCAACTCCTGATTTCGAAGTGCTTCTCATGCTTGTAACCTTAAGATTCCCTAACTCCAACCAACTCCAATTCAAGGAATTTCAAACATATCCCACAAAGAGCCCCCCACTTTGTTACGGCACAGCCGATGGTAAATGCTGAGATGCTCAAATCCCAAAGTGAAACTTGAAGCAGCTGCCACAACAATTTGCAATTTGTATGTATTCGAGATGCGGGCTTTGAATTCAGTAGCAATAAGGCCACTGAGCCTGATAGGTTCCTTTCAAAACTAAATTAAACCTTTATTAATAAAAGAAATGATTTGAAGTACATACATAAATCTACAATTTACTACCATGATAACTTCTAACCCCCCTAGTTAATGCAACTCCCCCTTACACTTTTGTTAAGGCAACAGTAAAACACATAGATTTAAACAGACCCTGGCAAAGCACACACCCTGGATAGTCAAATTCAAAGTGAGTTTTCCCAGCTTTGATTCCTTGCAGGCAGCAGCTTGAGCCTTAGATGCTGGAAGCTTTTCACACTTGTTAAATCTTAGAATTTCTGCCCTTACACACAGCCTTCTCTCCTTTCAACATATTTTTCCCTTTGAATGAAAATTCCCATAGTTTCACCAGTTTGGACTTTACCTCTCTAATAATAAAATAATCACATAGTACCAATTTTACCAGTAATCTTTGGGAAAATAAACACACTGTTTCTTAACTTCTCCTGGCTGAGTGAAATATTTCACCTCCCTTTTGAATTCAAGCTAGTCTGGTTTATTTAAAAATGCAAAATATTCCCTTTACACCTTACATTCTAAAACTTCCCCCATGCTTACCTACCTAACATTTCAAACCTAGTTTATCTTTTGATACATCAAAGCCTTCAGATCAGCAGCCTTTAATTCAATTATGACACACACACACATACACACATACTCTACAATGAATTCTAATAACATTATGAAAATTATATTTTCCTGACACTGATGCTCAGTTTGTGCTTCACCAGGGCCACTCAGCTCTTGACCTCATTACAGCCTTGTTTCAAACATGAACAAAAGAGCTGAACATTCGAGGTGAGGTGAGAGTGACTGCCCTTGACATCAAGACAGCATTTGACCGAGTGTGGCATCAAGGAGCCCGAGCAAAACTGGAATCAATGGAAATCAGGGGGAAAACTCTCCACTGGTTGGAGTCATACCTAGCACAAAGGAAGATGGTTGTGGTTGTTGGAGGTCAGTTATCTCAGCTCCAGGACATGACTGCAGGAGTTCCTCAGGGTAGTGTCCTCGGCCCAATCATCTTCAGCTTCCTTCCATCATAAGTGGCATATTTGCTGATGACTGTACAATGTTCAGCACCATTCACAACTCCTCAGATACTGAAGGAGTCCATGTCCAAATGCAGCAAGACCTGGACAATATCCAGACTTGGGCTGACAAATGACAAGTAACATTCATGACACACAAGTGCCAGCTAATGACCATCTCCAATAAGAGGGAGTCTAACCATTGCCCCTTGACATTCAATGGCATTACCATCGCTGAATCCCCATGATCAGCAACCTGGGGATTATCATTGACCAGAAACAGAATTGGAATAGCCATATAAATAATGTAGCTACAAGAGCAGGTCAGAGGCTAGGAATCCTGCAGTGAGTAATTCACCTCCTCACTCCCCAAAACCTGACCACTATCGACAAGGCACAAGTCAAATTGTGATGGAAAATTCTTCACTTGCCTGGATGAGTACAGCTCCAACAATGCTCAAGAAGCTTGACACTATGCCAGGCAAAGCAGCCCACTTGATTGGCACCCCTTCCACAAATGTTCACACCCTCCACCATCAATGCATAGTAGCAGCAGTGTTTACCATCTACAAGATGCACTGCAGAAATTCACCAAGGCTCCTTAGACAGCACCTTCCAAACCCATGACCATTACCATCTAGAAGGACAAGGGCAACAGATACATGGGAACACAACCACTTGGAAGTTCCCCTCCACTTCACCCACCATCCTGACTTGGAAATATATCACTGTTCCTTCACTGCCACTGGGTCAAAATCCTGCAACTCCCTCCTTAACAGCACTGCGGCTTCAGCAGTTCAAGAAGGCAGCTCACCACCACCCCCTCAAGGGGAATTTGGGATGGGCAATAAATGCTGGCCTAGCCAGCGATGCCCATATCGCTTGAATGAATGTAAAAAAAAATGACAGTGAACACTGACAGTCTCGCTCTCATGACTATGCATCCAGTGGCGTGCATAGAACTGGAGGGTGAATGCTTGCTTTCTGTGCAGTCTGCAGGGTGTGAAGTGACTGGAGTGATGCACTGAATGGGGGTGATCAGGACTTTGCTGAGATCAATTGGCTGAAGCAACATCAGGATAGCAAAATTGGTCAACGAATATGCAAAAAGAGTCGTTCTTGAAACTGATGAAACAAATGTTAGGAAGCAGGAGGGAGCCAGTACAGCGAATATTTGTAAGGTCCACTCAAGACATTGCTGCTAAGGTGTTCTTGAACTACTCGAGCCGAGGTAAAGTTTCTGGAAGCACTGTGGAGTTACTGGAGGAGTTTGGAGGATTTTGCTGATGGCAAGATCACAGAAAATAGCATTACCTTGTCCAGGTATGGGGGCAGACATTACACTGCCACTTGTATAAGTGAGAGTATAGAAGCTACACGGCAACTTGCATAGGGCCAGTATTTAGACTGCAATTTGTATTGGTGTGTGGGCGGTAGTTATACTGTCACTTTTATTGGTATGGGGGCACCAGCTTCACTGCCACTTGTACAGGTAGGAGGGCAGTAGTTACACTGCCACTTGTATAGGGCAGTAGTCACACTGCCACTTGCATGAGGACAATAGTGATACTGCCATATGTACAGGTATGAGGACATTACTGACGCTGCCACTTATATAGGTATGAGGACATTACCTACACTTTCACTTGTACGGGGCCTGCAGTAACACCGCCACTTGTATATGAGGGTAGAATTTACACTGCTACTTGTATAAGTATAAGGGCAGTAGTTATACTGGCACTTGTGTAGGTATGAGGACGGCAGTTACAATGCCACTTGTATAGGTATGAGTGCAATAGTTACACTTCCACTTTAATAGTTATGATGACAGTAGTTGCACTGCTACTTGTATAGGGGCAGTAGTTCCTTTGCCATATGTACGAAGATAGTAGTTTCATTGCCAGTTGTATAGATATTAGGGCAGTAGTTACACTGCCACTTCTCTAGTGTAAGGAACATATCTTTTTATTTCTGCTGGACTGTGAATTAAGTTTACAATGGCTGCAGTTTCAAAGAAATGTCCACTGGAACAGGATGAGAGATATATACAATGTTGCAGTCCTGGAACAGAGTGTGCCACGTAAGACAGGATGGTGTCAGAAAGGAGCCCTGGACAAAGGGTGCTGCCTGACAACAGCATTTTAATTGGCTTCTGACCATGTAACCAGGGTTTTGTGTGGTAGCAGTGCAGAAGAAAGCTCCTGGCCTGCAAAGAGAAAGCATCTAAAATTTCTGTCCCTCATATCTTTATAACCTGCTCTCTCTCTGATAAAATGTCTGTAAATAGGAAAAGGAGAAAACCACTGTTAGAAACATTGAAAAGCAAGTTCTCATTCAGTGAACTAAATATTGGAAACACTGGGAGACCACTTATTGTCATCAACAAGAACTAAAGGAATTTAGAAGACATCGATCAAAATTAACCCATTGAATCCTGTAATCCGGAATCGGTGCTATTGAACTGTTTTATCCCATCCTTAAAATCCATGTTTTGTGTGTCTTATGTGTCTTGTATGTGTGTGTATATATATATATATATATATATAGATTTAAGAAAGGGTAGAGTTTAAGATATAGTGTTAGAAATTAGCAGTTCATATCTCTTTCTTTTGCCACTGGTTAACAACAGTTAGTTCAATGAACAATTATTTACTTCTGAAGATTACGAACCTGGTGCTCATATTCTGTTAGCCTAAATTGGGGCAATTTGGTGGTTTGATCAAATATGTCACATTTGTCATGGCTCGAGGAACAATGGGGCTTGATATTACAGCGCACTATCCCCAGTGAGTCGTGACAATAGGTGTGAGGGCAGTTGTTACACTACCAATTATGTAAGTATGACAGCAGTAGTTACACTGTCACTGGTCTAGGTATGAGGACAGTTGTTACACTGGCACTTGCTCTGCAGCATGACCAGGACAGGCAAAGGGGAGAACCTCTCCGAGATGGAGGATTAGAAGGGCTGTCCATACAAGGCCTGATCCTGAGTTAATCTTCCAGGATCACCATTTCTGCATTGGGATGTGTTAGGAGGAGTGTCTCAGGAGGACACATTTCACTAAGGAGAAGATGATGGGAGTTGTGTCACCTCCTTAACAACGACCTGGAACCTCAAATCAGGATGAGGACAGCCATCCCATTGGCTGTGAAGGTCATTATCATCCTTCCCCTTTTTATAATGCAATCCTTCCACTTGGGAGGAGGTGACATCAGCTACTTGCTGCAGCTTGTCATCTACACGTATTCAGAAGGTGAAAGCTCCAGGAGGAGAGGGGCCTTCATCCGATTCTCCCTGAGGAGGGAAGACCAAGATGAAAGGGCACTTGTCTTTGCCAGGATAGGGGGTTTCCCGATGATGCTGGGCGCAATATACTGCACACATATGGCTCTGTAGTGTCCCAGTCAATGAGGATAGAGATTCCCACCGCAATAGCTACCACTCAGTCAGCATGCAGTTGGTTTGTGACCACAACAAGACATTTAACTTAGCTATTCTGGCAGCAGCCACGAAGATGTTAGTATGTGACAGGTCACGTTGACCGAAATTGGGCTTCTGAGGTAGACAAGATGGCTGCTTGGTGATAAGGGCTGACCCCCAGCTCACATAGCTCGTGACCCCATTTACTATCCATGCGAGGTTAGAGGGCTATCAGTGAAAGCCATGGAACCATGCACAACACCATGGAGCAAGACATCAGGGTCCTGAAGCAGGGCTTTCACTGCTTAAGTCCCTCTGGCCAGGGGGGCGCGGATCCTATAGTACACGTCCAAGAGGGTTGCTATGTTTCTGGTGCAATGCTGTAATGCTGTATTTCACTGTGCTGATGGGGTGTATTCAAGGCAATGTGAGTGTGCTCTGTGATGGCTTGGGCAAATCCAAGTCCCTCCTTGCTCTGTTTTGCTGTGCCCATTTGGAAGAAGATATAAATGTTTGTTCTGGTGCAAAGAGTCTGCTGATAAACAGTGCATCGTAAACTCAGGCACATCATGGTATCACCCCCTGAAGCCTGGGAGGAGCTTTTGGTATAAAAGGTAAGGGAGCCGGTGACCCTGACAGACACAGGCAGTGCTGATTGTGACTTGGTGCGAGGTTCAAGTTGTGAAAGTAGCTGGCAACAAAGCTGAGTGTCAGCCTGCTGGATAAAGTGAATATTCCTCAGACATTAGTCCTGAGTAAAGTTAAGGTCAGAGGAGTTCTCTCCACAGAACTTCACTGTATCTGGAATGTCAGAACAGGAAGAGACCACTCAGCCCTAGAGCCTGTTTGCCATTCAGTTAGTTCCCGGTTGCTATGTATTGTAATGGATATGGCAATCTATTGGCCATAGTTTCATATGCATTAGTAATCTTCTCAACAAAATCTCATTCATCTCAGCGTTGAAATTTTTAACTGACCCTCAGCTTTTTGGGGAGAAAATTCCAGGTTTCTGCTACCTTTTGTGTGAAAAAGTGCTTCCTGACATGACCCCTGAAAGAACTGGCTTTAATTTTAAGGTTTTAATAGATTCTCACTCTCTCTAATCTATCAAATCCTTGAATCACCTTAAACACTTCACTTAGATCATTCAGTAATCATCTGTACTCATCAGGCTATTCCATACAGCCTGTGCCCATATCTTAACTCTTTTAGCCGTGGTATAATTCTGGTGAATCTAATTTGCACAGCCTCCAAAATATCTATATCTTTCTGAAGCTCTATTTCCGAGGCATTAACGCGGTAAGTCCTTCAGGTGTGGTTTAAGCAGAACTTATTGTAACTGTCACCTTATGAAAGTGCATCCACCTGAAACACTGGGCAGAATCTTCCCTTCTGAAGTCTAAATTTAGTGGTAGGCATGGAAGTCGGAAAAATTTCCACAGGGTGGAGTGCGAATGGCTGACCACATGTGATCTTACACTGTTCAGCTCAATATCTATGCATCTGTACAGGCACAGTGAATCTAGTGGCAAGGGTGGGCAGGAAGTCATCTTCCCCTCCGCTATCTCATGGGATTGGAGGTCTGGGGGCACTTTGCCAGGGTAAGTGGCACTGCCAACTCTCACTGTAAACTGACACTCATCGGGCATCAGGCAGTGTCAATGTACGAGGTGCACCGGGATGTCTGACAGGAGTTTGGGTTCCAAGTCTCAACAGCAGATGGGACATGTGCACCGAATGTGTGCCAGCCACCTCAAGCTCTCAATCTTCTAACAGTTGCAGGACATCCTGCTTGTTAATCACTCACTGGGGAGGACTCAGGGGCTGCCATTGGAATGCATGCTCCTAACTCCTGCTGCACCCATTGGAAAGATGCTCAATCCTTCAGTCTTTCTGCAGGACAGGCAGGTCTACAATAAGCAAGTGGGGTCCAAGGCTGGAGGTGGCATTCCGGACATTCGAGTCATCACCCCGCGCTCGCTGAGGCGGACCAGGACTGAGCCTGTATTGAGGGCTCCCACAGGAAGCCAGTGAAGACGCCTGCAGTCTGTAATTGTCAGATGTGCCCAAAGAGTGAGACATTTCTTTAATTAAGGAGCCTGCTTAGTCAATCACTAAAACTCTTTTTTCTCTGTTCCACGTATCAGCAAGTAGAGAGGGAGGCCAGCAAGAGAGACCATCCATCAAACCAGTCTCAACCCCACCTCTGAGGATGATCCCTCAAGCCCCAGAGAATGCACCACCAAGGCATTCTCCACCCACCAGCCCAGATACTGTCCCCTCGGGGGGTCCAGGTCTACATTAGGATTGAGGGTCACAATCTGGTGAGCACATCACTGACACAGGTCTACAGCTGGCAGAGGCAGTGACAGCCAAGGTCTCGGACACTCAGGCAACTGCTGGAGACTAGGCCCCAACTCAGTCCCAAGCAGACAATGGGCCTCTGGGCTTGGCCCGAAGAGACATGTTGGAGATGCAGAGTCAGGCAGGGGAACATCAGGCAGAGTTGCCAGAAGTTGTCTGAAGGCTGGAGCGAAGGCTGGAGGAGTCGATTTATGTCCTGTCTGCTGTCACGGCTCCAGCCTGTGAGTGGATGGCTGCCTCATTGGAAAGAGTGGCAGCCACTTGCAGGCCCAGGTCCAGCAGAGCGCACACTCGCTGTCAGATCTCCACTCGGACCTGCACTTTATCACTCTAGCCACGGGTGCAGTGCAGCAGTAGCTATGCCAGGAGCGTGGGTCACCTCGACCTCCCTCCAGGTGCCCCTTCTCCTCAAGGAGTCAGGGAGGTGACATCAGGCACCCACAGGGAGGCACCTCGGGGGCTTCATCCCAGTACACTCCAAGGGTGTCCTGCCCCTCCACGTCCCCTCTGCGACTAACCCCATCGCCTCCAGCAGCTCAGGCCAAGGAGGCCACACCTGCAACTGAGCAGGAGACCCTTAACAGGCCGGGCCTTCTAGGCCTTGGGCCACCTGCTAAAGTCATCTCAGTCAACAGGGCATAGCATTCAGCAGGCTGCCTGCATCTTCGCTGTCACTATCTGGGCTGCACCTAGATATGGTAATAGGAAAAGAAAGATAAAGAAACGTTAAGGACACAAAGGTATCCAATCCCTGTAAACATCAATCACCATTGTAAATATATGTATCACTGCACCATGGCTATTCTTCTTGTATTCTCGTCATGCCACTAATTGCTGAAATGATCACATGCATTTTAGGGTGCTGCACTTCATTGTCGAGCAGCTGTGGATGACGTGGGCCTATTCCATCACCATTTATGGTCTCACATTGTCTGTTGTGTAAGGTATAAGAATCTTGAACTGTGTCAGTGACTTCCTTGGACATCAGTGTAGGAGTTGGAGCCTTGATACCGATCTGGCCATTCAGTAGGTTCTGGTGACCCCATTAGGCTCCCCCTGAGAATGTGTTTTGAACAGCCGCTGCCTCTTGCTGCTCCAGCCGTTGGTGTTCCTGCTGCTGCACCACCCTGAACCAGTCCCTCCTCAGTTACACCATGGCCAGCAATAATCATATAATAAAAACAGAAAATGCAGGAAAAACTCAGCAGGTCTGGCAGCATCTGTGGAGAGGAAGACAGAGTTAGTGTTTCAAGTCTGTGTGACTCTTCTTCAGAGCTAAAGAGAAGTAGAAATGTGACGGATTTTATACTGTTAAATACAAGATGGAGCAGTTGGAGCAAAACAGGTCAGGGATAGGTGGGAGCTCTGCAGAGATTGGACAAAGATGCCATGAGCACAGGACAAAGCGAGTGTTAATAGTCATGGTAAAGACTAAAGAAGGTGCTAATAGTGGCTTAAAGGTAAGAGCAGAATGTGTTAATAGAAGGTCAGCGCTTTGTGAAAGTACAACATAGGAACAAGTGACAGATCGGCCTGTGGGGAAGAGGAATTGTCGGGGAAAAAGGATTAAAGACAAGAATTTAAAAATATATATAAAAAAATAAAAATAAAAGTAAAAAAATCTTGGATTAAAAAAAAGGGTCAAGAGAGAGGAGAGAGTTCATGATCTGAAATTGTTGAACTCAATATTCAGTCCGGAAGGCTGTAAAGTGCCTAGTTGGAAGATGAGGTGCTGTTCCTCCAGTTTGCGTTGGGCTTCACTGGAACAATGCAGCAAGCCAAGGACAGACATGTGGGCAAGAGAGCAGGGTGGAGTGTTAAAATGGCAAGCGACAGGGAGGTCTGGGTCATGCTTGCAGACAGACCGAAGGTGTTCCGCAAAGCGGTCACCCAGTCTGCGTTTGGTCTCTCCAATGTAGAGGAGACCACATTGGGAGCAACGAATGCAGTAGACTAAGTTGGGGGAAATGCAAGTGAAATGCTGCTTCACTTGAAAGGAGTGTTTGGGCCCTTGGACGGTGAGGAGAGAGGAAGTAAAGGGGCAGGTGTTGCACCTTCTGCGATTGCATGGGGAGGTGCTGTGGGAAGGGGTTGAGGAGTTGGGGGTGATGGAAGAGTGGACCAGGGTGTCCCGGAGGGAACGGTCCCTATGGAATGCTGAAGGGGGGAGGGGGTGGTGGTGAAGGGAAGATGTGTTTGGTGGTGGCATCATGCTGGAGTTGGTGGAAATGGCGGAGGATGATCCTTTGACTGTGGAGGCTGGTGGGGTGATAAGTGAGGACAAGGGGACCTTATCTTGGCCCTGGGAGGGAGGGGAAAGTGTGAGGGTGGATGTGCAGGAGATAGGTCAGACTGAGGGTCCCTGTCAACCATAATTGGGGGGAACCCCTTGTTAATGAAAAAAGAAGACAAGTCAGAAGTGCCATTTGTAGCATCATCTGAATAGATGCAATGGAGGCAGAGGAACTGAGAGAGTGGGATGGAGTGTGAGCAGCGTGTGAGGAGCTGTAGTCAAGCAAAATGGCAAGTTTGTCTTCAGCCATCATCGCAATGTCTGAGGTGTTCTGTGAACACATTGAAGTGACCCGTGTAATCATCACATTGTTTGAAGCTTTCCCTCCACCCTTGACCAATTCAGCCAATGGGATTAAGGCCTGTACCTAGCATTGATCTACTCCTGGCACCAACCACCCCCACCACACACCCAGCAGGGTGTACCACATACTGGAGGGCCACAGATGAGTGTTCCTCTTGTTCAGACATCTATGGGATGGATACGTGCTGGCTGGACCAGGGTCACAGAAGCCATGTCCTTGCAGCCTCTCTTCAACACTACTGGGCTTCCCTGCAAAACCCTCGAGACACATTTGGTAGAACTTGTCCTTGCCATCATATAGGTGATATGCACCCCCTTAAACACCATTTTTATCTAGCCGCAGACCTTGAGGTTGCAACCTGGCAATTGGAACCATCCTCCTGCTGGGCCCCGTGGGGAGCTCCACATCCCTCTCCCACTCTGACCGTCCCTGCCTCGGTCAAGAGGAGATGGCCTTCAGCTCAAGCTTCACTGCTGCTCCAGACCTGCTGCAATCAGAGCCTCGAGTTATGGATGGATGCTGCTGGGGTTTGACAGATAGATGAGAACGTGCCTGAGCGTGCTTCTCCATCCAGTTGACTAATGGTTATTCGGATGCCCCTTTAGTTGTCCCACTGGGCACACCAGTAACTCCACCCAGCGCTAAAAACCCTCCTTCCATTTCGAGTCTTGGCTCTCACTCTGGGACTGTAATTAAAACATGACGCACATCTCCTCTCGATGAACACCCAGCACCTTCTACCCTCTCACTGTTACCCAACAAGATCCCCCATCATCCTTCACCAACACCACATTATCAATCATCACCCCACTCTTTACCTTACACCTCCCCATTACCCTTGACTTTATAATACATTATTTCTGCTCTACCCACAAGCCCTCACCGTCTAAGTGCCCTTTCTTACCTGACCACTCTGGTACCCAAGGCCACTGTTGACCTGACTTTTTAAAAGCGTCACCATGAAACCCCACAGCTCCTGACCAGGACTCGGCTACTGCAACTCTATCAGATCCACCTCCTCACTCCTCACTTCATTGTCACTGTCCCTCTGAATCCCAGGACTCTGAATTTAATTCTCAGAACCCAAACCTCGACATCTCTCTCCCTTTAGGTGTTTCCCTCCTGCCGCTAGCACTCCTCCCAAACAGCCCCTCCCCCAAACAAAAGCATGACCAACACCAGTGTGAGCGGATCAGACTGCGCCCTCCCTCCCCAGACATTCTCCCTCCCGGACACTCTCCTTTCCGGACGCTCTCCTTCCTGGACACTCTCCCTCCCAGGACACTCTCCTTCCCTCCCGGACACTCTCCCTCCTTCCCGGACACTCTCCCTCCCTCCCGGTCACTCTCCCTCCCAGCACACTCTCCCTCCCTCCCAACACACTCTCCCTCCCAGCACACTCTCCCTCCCAGCACACTCTCCCTCCCAGCACACTCTCCCTCCCTCCCCCGCACACTCTCCCTCCCTCCCCGCACACTCTCCCTCCCTCCCCGCACACTCTCCCTCCCTCCCCGCACACTCTCCCTCCCTCCCCGCAAACTCTCCCTCCCTCCCCGCACACTCTCCCTCCCAGATACTCTCCCTCCCTGACACGCTCCCTCCCCGCACAGCCTGCGCCCTCCCTCCCCAGACATCTGGCATTACCCCTCCCCGGACAGTTGACACTCTCCCTCCCTGGACACTCTCCTTCCCCAGGCAGTCTGCACTCTCCCTCCCTAGAGACACTGAAGTATCCCTTTTACCTTTGCCTGGTCACTGCTCCACACTTCCCCACCAACCCTGCCTCCCTTTCTCCCTCCTTTGGTCATCTGGCACTTGCTGGTCTCAAGCATGGACTGGATTTACAGACGTTGTCCAAAGGTGACAGTGCAGTGGCAATTCAATGTTAACCATGGAGGGAGTCCACCTGGCCAGGTGCTCCCCACTTACAGACTGACATAAATGTTCTCATTTCTCACTGCTGGGAACTTAATTTGGAGGGAGGGCTTTATTCCAGTGAGCTGGAATTTTAATGAGCTTGCATGACATGCAAATACACACAAAATTGTTTCCCGACATTATTCATCGGGCAGCTCATCATCAAAAGATCATCCCAAAGTCAGGAATTTTTGGCTTCACGTCAATTTAATATCACCTTCCGGCATGCGTCCTGCCTCGGGTGGGTGGAATTTCTCCTGTTAACTCTGTCCCTCTCTCCCCAGATGCTGCCACACCTGCTGAGTATTTCCAGAATTCCCTGTTTTTATATCAGTAAAGAGCTTGTTAGCAGAACTCACAAATCAGTTGTAGATTGTAGAACAAAAACAGAATTACCTGGAAAAACTCAGCAGGTCTGGCAGCATCGGCGGAGAAGAAAAGAGTTGACGTTTCGAGTCCTCATGACCCTTCGACAGAACTAGGCGAATCCCAGGAAGGGATGAAATATAAGCTGGTTGAAGCTGGTGGGAGCAGGGGGGTGGGGGGGGGGGGGGGGATGGTGTTGGTTGGGGGCAGAGAAGTGGAGGGGGGTTGGGTCGGGGGAGAGAATTGGAGGGGGTGGTGTGGTTGTAGGCAAAAGCAGTGATAGAAGCAGATCATCAAAAGGTGTCACAGACATCAGAACGAAAGATCACAGAGGTGTTAAAGTTGGTGATATTATCTAAACGAATGTGCTAATTAAGAATGGATGGTAGTTCACTCAAGGTATAGCTCTAGTGGGGGTGGGGGGGCATAAAAGATTTAAAAATATTTAAAAATAATGGAAATAGGTGGGAAAAAGAAAAATCTATATAATTTATTGGAAAAAAAAACAAAAGGAAGGGGGAAACAGAAAGGGGGTGGGGATGGAGGACGGAGGCCAAGACCTAAAGTTGTTGAATTCAATATTCAGACCGGAAGGCTGTAAAGTGCCTAGTCGGAAGATGAGGTGCTGTTCCTCCAGTTTGCGTTGGGCTTCACTGGAACAATGCAGTAAGCCAAGGACAGACATGTGGGCAAGAGAGCAGGGTGGAGTGTTAAAATGGCAAGCGACAGGGAGGTTTGGGTCATTCTTGCGGACAGACTGCAGGTGTTCTGCAAAGCGGTCGCCCAGTTTACGTTTGGTCTCTCCAATGTAGAGGAGACCACATTGGGAGCAACGAATGCAGTAGACTAAGTTGGGGGAAATGCAAGTGAAATGTTGCTTCACTTGAAAGGAGTGTTTGGGCCCTTGGACGGTGAGGAGAGAGGAAGTGAAGGGGCAGATGTTACATCTTTTGCGTGGGCATGGGGTGGTGCCAAAGGTGGGGGTTAGGGAGTAGAGGGTGATGGAGGAGTGGACCAGGGTGTCCCGGAGGGAGCGATCCCTACGGAATGCTGACAGTGGGGGTGAAGGGAAGATGTGTTTGGTGGTAGCATCATGGTGGAGTTGGCGGAAATTGTGGAGGTTGATCCTTTGAATGCGGAGGCTGGTGGGGTGATAAGTGAGGATAAGGGGGACCCTATCATGTTTCTGGGAGGGAGGAGAAGGCGTGAGGGCGGATGCGCGGGAGATGGGCCGGACACGGTTGAGGGCCCTGTCAACGACCGTGGGTGGAAAACCTCGGTTAAGGAAGAAGGAGGACATGTCAGAGGAACCGTTTTTGAAGGTAGCATCATCGGAACAGATGCGACGGAGGCGAAGGAACTGGGAGAATGGGATGGAGTCCTTACAGGAAGCGGGGTGTGAGGAGCTGTAGTCGAGGTAGCTGTGGGAGTCGGTGGGTTTGTAATGGATATTGGTGGACAGTCTATCACCAGAGATTGAGACAGAGAGGTCAAGGAAGGGAAGGGAAGTGTCAGAGATGGACCACGTGAAAATGATGGAGGGGTGGAGATTGGAAGCAAAATTAATAAATTTTTCCAAGTCCAGACAAGAGCATGAAGCAGCACCTAAGTAATCATCGATGTACCGGAGAAAGAGTTGTGGAAGGGGGCCGGAGTAGGACACTGGAACAAGGAATGTTCCACATACCCCATAAAGAGACAGGCATAGCTGGGGCCCATGCAGGTACCCATAGCCACACCTTTTATTTGGAGGAAGTGAGAGGAGTCTGTCCACCAATATCCATTCCAAGCCTACCGACTCCCACAGCTACCTTGACTACAGCTCCTCACACCCCGCTTCCTGTAAGGACTCCATCCCATTTTCTCAGTTCCTTCGCCTCCGTCGCATCTGTTCTGATGATGCCACTTTCAAAAACAGTTCCTCTGACATGTCCTCCTTCTTCCTTAACCGAGGTTTTCCACCCATGGTTGTTGACAGGGCCCTCGACCGTGTCCGGCCCATCTCCCGCGCATCCGCCCTCACACCTTCTCCTCCCTCCCAGAAACATGATAGAGTCCCCCTTATCCTCACTTATCACCCCACCAGCCTCCGCATTCCAAGGATCATCCTCCACCATTTCTGCCAACTCCAGCATGATGCCACTACCAAACCCATCTTCCCTTCACCCCCACTGTCGGCATTCCGTAGGATTCCTTCCGGGACACCCTGGTCCACTCCTCCATCACCCCCTACTCCTCAACCCCCACCTATGGCACCTCCCTATGCCCACGCAAAAGATGCAACACCTGCCCCTTCACTTCCTCTCTCCTCACCGTCCAAGGGCCCAAACACTCCTTTCAAGTGAAGCAGAATTTCACTTGCATTTCCCCCAACTTAGTCTACTGCATTCGTTGCTCCCAATGTGGTCTCCTCTACATTGGAGAGACCAAACGTAAACTGGGCGACCGCTTTGCAGAACACCTGCGGTCTGTCCGCAAGAATGACCCAAACCTCCCTGTCGCTTGCCATTTTAACACTCCACCCTGCTCTCTTGCCCATATGTCTGTCCTTGGCCTGCTGCATTGTTCCAGTGAAGCCCAACGCAAACTGGAGGAACAACACCTCATCTTTACAGCCTTCCAGACTGAATACTGAATTCAACAACTTTAGATTTTGACCTCCCTCCTCCATCCCCACCCCCTTTCTGTTCCTTCACCTTTCCTTTTGTTTTTTTTTCCAATAAATTATATAGATTTTTCTTTTTCCCACCTATTTCCATTATTTAAAAATATTTTTAAATCTTTTATGCTCCCCCACCCCCACTAGAGCTATACCTTGAGTGCCCTACCATCCATTCTTAATTAGCACATTTGTTTAGATAATATCACCAACTTCAACACCTCTGTGTTCTTTTGTTCTGCTGTCTGTGACATCTTTTGATGATCTGCTTCTTTCACTGCTTGTTTGTCCCTACAACCACACCACCCCCCTCCACTTCTCCACCCCCCCTGCCCCCCCACCACCCCAACCAGCTTAAAACCAGTTTATATTTCACCCCTTCCTGGGATTTACCTCGTTCTGTCGAAGGGTCATGAGGACTCGAAACATCAACTCTTTTCTTCTCCGCTGACGCTGCCGGACCTGCTGAGTTTTTCCAGGTAATTCTGTTTTTGTTTTGGATTTCCAGCATCCGCAGTTTTTTGTTTTTATCTCTGTAGATTGTAGAAAATGAGCAAGAAAAGGCCCCAACATTAACCAGGAGAAAAAAGGCAAAGCAGTGATGAAGTGTTTGAAAAGGATCAGTCCTTTAAGCAGAGCTGCGTGGGGGTCCGTGCTGATAGTTAGTGCTGCGATTTGCTGCTGTGGTTATCACAAGCAAGACCAGCTCTGGCCCGACGGACACAAAGGATCCTTAAATATAACCAGGATGATTTTAAGTGTCTCTGTCTCTTGTTGTTTATAAAGGGTTGTGACCTAATGTGACTGCTGAAGCACCCCCAGCACACGTCGATTAACTTCAGGGGTCTCATTGTCATTGGGAGAGGTGTCCTCACCAATACAGGTGCTCCTCTGTCACCTGTGACAGAAGCTGTTTCAAAATCAATGCTCGGACATTCTCAGTGTTTGGAGGAAAGTCTTTGTACACGGTTGCCAGTTGTGTACTGTGGCTTTTCTGAGAAAAGGATTGAGGCAGAAGCCAATTTACCCACCACATGGGATAATCCAAATGCTCCGATCTGGTGATGAGGAGCTCCCAGTGTAGAGTCTCAGCCCCTTCCTGTCAAGGCACTGGAGCAGACTGAATGTAAGCAATGAGAAGTGAGGTTAAAAAACTAACTAAACAGGATATCAGTATGAGGGAAGGTGTTGATTGGTGAGCTGAGTTTCCTTTTAACATAAGCCTTTAATAAATCTTTAGTTTATGTCTGCTAAGTTAACTTTGTGTATTAAATAGAGACATTGCAGGGAACTTCAGTTCCATGGAATGCACATTCTCTGAGGGCTGACATGAGTTCTAATTATCAAGATGTAGAATCAATTTTGGTAGAGATAAGAAATAGCAAAAGTAAGAAGTCACTTGTGGAAGTAGTTTATAGGCCCCCGAATAGTAACTACGCTGTAGGTCAGGATATACAGGAAGAAATAATGGTGGCTTGTGAGAAAGATACAGCAATAATCGTGGGTGATTTTAATCTACATACAGATTAGACAAATTAGATTGGCAAGGTAGCCTGGAAGAAGAGTTCATAGAGTGTTATCAGGACAATTTCTTACAGCAGCATGTTCTAGAACTGACCAGGGAACAGGCTATTCTAGACCTGATAATGTGCAATGAGACAGGATTAATTAATGACCTCATAGTAAAAGAGCCTTGAGGTCGCATTGATCATAAGATGATTGAATTTTGCATTCAGTTTGAGGGAGAGAAGAATGGGTCTAAGACTAGTGTTTTAAACTTAAATAAAGGCAATGACAAGGGTATGAAGAGAGAGCTAAAGTGAACTGGGAAATTAGGTTAAGGGATAGGTGAGTACAGATGCAGTGGCAGACATTTAAGGAGATATTTCATAACACACAGCAAAGATACATTCCACTGAGAAAGGAAGACTTGAGGAGAAGGATGCACCAGCTGTGGCTAACCAAAGAAGTTAAAGATAGAATCAAATTGAAAGAAAAATTCATGAATATTAGTGGGAGGTCTTAAGAATTTAAGAACCATTAAAAAATGACAAAAAAAGAGGGAGAAATTAGAGTATGAGAGAATGCTAGCTAGAAATATAAAAACAGGGAATAAGAATCCTACAGATATCTTAAAGGAAAGGAGTAACTGAAGTGAGTGTGGGTCCTTTAGAGAGTGAGAATTGAGAATTCCTAAAGGGAAATAAGGAAACTGAGGAAGTGTTGAACAGGTGTCTTGTGTCTGTCTTCACTGTAGAAGATACAAATAAAATCCCAGAAATAATTTTAATTCAGGAGGTGAAAGAGAAGGAAGAACTTAAAACAATTTGAATCACCAGGGAAATCTTGCTGAGAAAAACTATCAGAACTAAAAGCTGACAAGTCCCCGGGATCTGATAAACTTTATCCTAGGGTTCTAAAGTAGTGGCTGCAGAGTTAACGTCTGACATCTGTCATAAGGAATATGCTGGAATCTATTATTAAGAGGTTATAGCAGGGCACTAGAAAATCAGGCAGAGTCAACATGCTTTTGTGAAAGGGAAATCATATTCGTTTAATTTATTAGGGTTCTTTGAGGAATAACAAGCAATATAGATTAAGGGGAACCTATAGATGTGGTGTACTTGGATTTTGAAAAGGCATTAGATAAGGTGCTATGTCAAAGGTTATTATATAAAATAAGAGCTCATGGTGTAGGGGAATAATACACTAGCATGGCTGGAGGATTGGTTAGCTAATAGGAGGCAGAGAATAGAGATAAATGAGTCATTTTCAGGTTGGCAAGCAGTAACTAGTGGAGTGCCATGGGGATCAGTGCTGGGGTCTCAGCTATTTATAATTTATATCAACGACATGGATGAATAGATGGTTGATAAATTTGCTGATGTCACAAAGACAGGTAGGTTAGTAAGTTGGGAAGAAGACATAAGGAGTCTGCAAAGGCTATAGATAGCAGGTGGAGTATAATGTGGAGGAATTGTGAACTTGTCCACTTTGGCAGGAAGAATAGAAAATAAAACTATTTAAATAGAGATTGCAGAACTCAGTGCTACAGAGGGATCTGGGAGTCCTGGTGCATGAATCACAAATAGTTAATATGCGGGCATAGCAAGAGATGAGGAAGGCAAATGGAATGTTGTGTATTGTGAGGAGAATGAAGTAGAAAAGCATTGAAGTTTTGCTACAGTTGTACAGGACCTGGGTGAGACAAAACCTACATACCATTTTGGTCTCTTTATCTAAGGAGGAATAAACTCACATTGGAGGAAGTTCATTGGGCTGGTTTCTGGAATAAAGGAGTTGTCACATGTGGAAAGGTTGAGCAGGTTGGGACTAACTGGAGTTTAGAAGAATGAGAGGTGGTCTTATGAAAACGCATAAGATCCTGAGGGGAATTGACAGAGCGGATGCTGAAAGGATAACTCATTCCCCTTGTGGGTGTGACTAGAACTAGGGGACACAGTTTAAAAATAAGGGGTCACCCATTTAAAAGGGAGATGAGGGGAATTTTTTTCTCTGAGAGGGCCGTGAGTCTGTGGAAATCTCTTCTCCGGAGAGCAGTGGGGGCAGGGTCATTGGATACTTACAAGGCTGAGTGAGGTAGATTCTTTACTGACGAGGGAGTCAAAGGTTATTGGGGGGTAGGCAGAATGTGGAGCTGAGACCACACTCAGATCATGGACATATTGAATAGTGGACCCAGCTCGAGGAGCTGAATGGCCTACTCCTGCTCCTCTGTATGATCATACATTTTAACTTTTCCCAGTTCTGATGAAAGATATTTGACCTGTAACATGAACTCTTGTCTCCCCCCTCCACAGATGCTGCCTGCCCTGAGTATTTCCGGCATTTTCTGTTTTGTTATTTCAGATCTCCTGCATCTGCAGTAGTTTAATTGTTGTCATTTAAACTCAGCAGCCTGAGTGGGAAGGTGGAGCATGTTTTACCTGCCGGGTGAAAACAGTGGGAGAGAGGACTGGGCTCTAATGAAACCCAAGCAGAGAATTTGTTTGCTTTCTGTGTGTTCAGGAGGAGTGTGGATCACTATCTCCCGTTCCCCACAATCAATCACTTAGGCCCCCGCTGCAGAATTATACCCCCTCCCTGATTAAAAGATCCCACCACTTACCTCAGGTTCTCCCGAGTCTGGGGATTTCACAGAATCACAGAGCGAGGCCATTCAGCCCATTGTGTCCGCACCTGTCTCTGAATGAGTAAATCCCTCAGTGCCAATCTCTCACCTTCTCCCTGCACATCCTTCCTTTATAGTTAACAATCTAATTCCATTTTGAATGCTTCGATCGAAACTGCCTCCACCACACTCTCGGGCAGTGCGTTTCGGACCCCAACCACTCACTGTGTGAAAACACTTTTCCTCAGGTCACTTCTGCCTCTTTTGCCAATGACTTTAAACCTGTGTCCTCTTGTTCTTGATCCTTTCCCGGGTGGGGAGAGTTTACCCTTTCCGACTCTGTCCTGACCCCTCATGATTTTGAATATCTCTATCAAATCTCCTCTCAGTCTCTCATCTCCAAGGAAAACAGTCCCAATTTCTCCGATCTTACTTCATAACTGAAGTTCCTCACCCCTGGAACCATTCTCGTGAATCTTTTCTGCATGTTCCCCAAAGAATCCACATGCACCACATTCCTCCTGGGTGAACTGGGAAGTTAGCTGGTGGGACTTAACTGAGGCCCAGGCAACAACATATCCAGGAACTTATTTCTGGAGCAAAGATGAGTTGTGAAGTCACTCTCACCCACAGAAATCTGGCACAAAGTTAAAATCCAGGCTGTGAATTTCCAATGACCACTGCTTTTCAATGAACCAATTGAAAAGGACACTTTGGACATTCCTTTTTTAAACCAGCTTCAGCAATTAAAAATATGCTAAAAATATTCATCAAGTAAGTTAGATATTTGATTTCCGACATGGCTCCCAGGATCTCAGCATTCTCTCAGGAAGGTAATAAATATGAGGCAGTTACAAAGCTGTGGTTGCTTTAAGGAGACCACTTGGGGGCGATGTTGTCCAGCAGTTGCTGATAGGCCTTGTCTCTTTGGTCAGTTTGTGTTTGAGCTGCAGGTGGCCAGACTTCACACAGCTGTTCAGGCTGGAAAGGCCCACTTCACCCTTGACCACTCCGTGCGGCGCTCACAGTGTTGTTCTCTACATCATGTTTCAGCTCTTTGTGTAAAGACAACTCACCGAGTAGAGAGAGAAATAAAGACACAGAAGATTGTGTCACCCATTCACATGCAGAAACCAACACACAAGAGACAAACATCGACACACTGACCCCCACTCACTGACCCCCACTCACTGACCCCCACTCACTGACCCCCACTCACTGGCCCCCACGCTCTCTCACTGACCCCCACGCTCTCTCACTGACCCCCACGCTCACTCACTGACCCCCACGCTCACTCACTGACCCCCACTCACTCACTGACCCCCACGCTCTCTCACTGACCCCCACGCTCTCTCACTGACCCCCACGCTCACTCACTGACCCCCACTCACTCACTGACCCCCACGCTCTCTCACTGACCCCACCACGCTCTCTCACTGACCCCCACGTTCACTCACTGACCCCCACTCACTCACTGACCCCCACGCTCACTCACTGACCCCACCACGCTCTCTCACTGACCCCCACGCTCTCTCACTGACCCCCACGCTCACTCACTGACCCCCACTCACTCACTGACCCCCACGCTCTCTCACTGACCCCACCACGCTCTCTCACTGACCCCCACGCTCACTCACTGACTCCCACTCACTCACTGACCCCCACGCTCACTCACTGACCCCACCACGCTCTCTCACTGACCCCCACGCTCTCTCACTGACCCCCACGCTCACTCACTGACCCCCACTCACTCACTGACACCCACGCTCTCTCACTGACACCCACACTCTCTCACTGACCCCCACGCTCACTCACTGACCCCCACTCACTCACTGACCGCCACACACTGACCCCCACACACTGACCCCCACACACTGACCCCCACTCACTGACCCCCACTCACTGACCCCCACACACTCATTGAGCCTAACTTACTGACCCCCGCTCACTGACCCCAACTCACTCACTGACCGTCACACACTGACCCCCACACACTGACCCCCACACACTGACCCCCACTCACTGACACCCACTCACTGACCCCCACTCACTCACTGACCCCCACGCTCACTCACTGACCCCAACGCACACTCACTGACTCCAACACTCACTCACTGACCCCAACACTCACTCACTGACCCCCACGCTCTCTCACTGACCCCCACTCACTGACACCCACGCTTTCTCACTGACCCCCACGCTCACTCACTGACCCCCACTCACTCACTGACCCCCATGCTCACTCACTGACCCCAAAACTCACTCACTGACCCCCACGCACTCTCACTGACCCCCACTCACTGACACCCACGCTCACTCACTGACCCCCACGTACTGACCCCCACGCTCACTTACTGACCCCCACGCTCTCTCACTGACCCCCATGCTCTCTCACTGACTCCCACGCTCTCTCACTGACCCCCACGCTCTCTCACTGACCCCCACGCTCACTCACTGACCCCCACGCTCTCTCACTGACCCCCACGCTCACTCACTGACCCCCACGCTCTCTCACTGACCCCCACTCACTGTCCCCCACGCTCTCTCACTGACCCCCACGCTCACTTACTGACCCCCACGCTCACTCAATGACCCCCACGCTCACTTACTGACCCCCACGCTCACTCACTGACCCCCACCCCGACTCACTGACCCCCACGCTCACTCACTGACCCCCACTCACTGACCCCCACTCACTGACCCCCACGCTCACTCACTGACCCCCACGCTCTCTCACTGACCCCCACGCTCACTCACTGACCCCCACGCTCTCTCACTGACCCCCACGCTCACTCACTGACCCCCACGCTCTCTCACTGACCCCCACGCTCACTCACTGATTCCCACGTAATGACCCCCATGCTCACTCACTGATCCCCACACACTGACCCCCACGCTCTCTCACTGACCCCCACGCTCACTCACTGACCCCCATGCTCACTCACTGACGCCCACGCTCACTCACTGACCCCCACGCTCTCTCACTGACCCCCACGCTCTCTCACTGACCCCCACTCACTGACGCCCACACTCACTCACTGACCCCCACGCTCTCACTGACCCCCACTCACTGACCCCCACTCACTGACCCCCACTCACTGACCCCCACTCACTGACCCCCATGCTCACTCACTGACCCCAGCGCTCACTCACTGACGCCCACGCTCACTCACTGACCCCCACGCTCACTCACTGACCCCCACGCTCACTCACTGACCCCAACACTCACTCACTGACACCCACGCTCACTCACTGACCCCCCCCACGCTCTCTCACTGACCCCCACGCTCTCTCACTGACCCCCACGCTCACTCACTGACCCCCACTCACTCACTGACCCCCACGCTCTCTCACTGACCCCCACGCTCTCTCACTGACCCCCACGCTCACTCACTGACCCCCACGCTCACTTACTGACCGCCACGCTCTCTCACTGACCCCCACGCTCTCTCACTGACCCCCACGCTCACTCACTGACCCCCACGCTCTCTCACTGACCCCCATGCTCACTCACTGACCCCCACTCACTCACTGACCCCCACGCTCACTCACTGACCCCCACTCACTCACTGACCCCCACGCTCTCTCACTGACCCCTACGCTCTCTCACTGACCCCCACTCACTGACCCCCACTCACTGACCCCAACGCTCACTCACTGACCCCCACGCTCTCTCACTGACCCCCACGCTCACTCACTGACCCCCACGCTCACTCACTGACCCCCACGCTCACTCACTGACCCCCACTCACTGTCCCCCGTGCTCACTCACTGACCCCCACTCACTGTCCCCTGTGCTCACTCGCTGACCCCCACTCACTGACCCCCACGCTCTCTCACTGACCCCCACTCACTGACCCCCACGCTCACTCACTGACCCCCACTCACTGTCCCCCACGCTCTCTCACAGACCCCCACGCTCACTCACTGTCCCCCACGCTCTCTCACTGACCCCCACGCTCACTCACTGACCCCCACTCACTGACCCCCACGCTCTCTCACTGACCCCCACGCTCACTCACTGACCCCCACTCACTGACCCCCACGCTCTCTCACTGTCCCCCACGCTCTCTCACTGACCCCCACGCTCACTCACTGACCCCCACTCACTGACCCCCACGCTCTCTCACTGACCCCCACTCACTGACCCCCATGCTCACTCACTGACCCCCACTCACTGACCCCCACGCTCTCTCACTGACCCCCACGCTCACTCACTGACCCCCACGCTCACTTACTGACCCCCACGCTCTCTCACTGACCCCCACTCACTGTCCCCCATACTCACTCACTGACCCCCACGCTCTCTCACTGACCCCCACTCACTGTCCCCCACGCTCACTCACTGACCCCCACGCTCACTCACTGACCCCCACGCTCACTCACTGACCCCCACTCACTGACCCCCACGCTCACTCACTGGCCCCCACGCTCTCTCACTGACCCCCACGCTCACTCACTGATCCCCACTCACTGACCCCCACGCTCTCTCACTGACCCCCACGCTCACTCACTGACCCCCACGCTCACTCACTGACCCCCACTCACTGTCCCCCACGCTCTCTCACTGACCCCCAAGCTCACTCACTGACCCCCACGCTCTCTCACTGACCCCCACACTCACTCACTGACCCCCACGCTCTCTCACTGACCCCCACTCACTGACCCCCACGCTCACTTACTGACCCCCACTCACTGACCCCCACGCTCACTCACTGACCCCCACTCACTGACCCCCACGCTCTCTCACTGACCCCCACTCACTGACCCCCACGCTCTCTCACTGACCCCCACTCACTCACTGACCCCCACTCACTGTCCCCCGTGCTCACTCACTGACCCCCACGCTCACTCACCGACCCCCACTCACCGACCCCCACACTCTCTCACTGACGCCCCCCCATGCTCACTCACTGACCCCCACGCTCTCTCACTGACCCACACGCTCACTCACTGTCCCCCGTGCTCACTCACTGACCCCCACTCACTGTCCCCCGTGCTCACTCACTGACACCCACGTACTGACCCCCACGTTCACTCACTGACCCCCACGCTCTCTCACTGACCCCCACGTACTGACCCCCACGCTCACTCACTGACCCCCACGCTCTCTCACTGACCCCTACTCACTGTCCCCCGTGCTCACTCACTGACCCCCACTCACTGTCCCCCGTGCTCACTCAATGACCCCCACTCACTGTCCCCCGTGCTCACTCACTGACCCCCACGCTCACTCACTGACCCCCACGCTCACTCACTGACCCCCACGCTCACTCACTGACCCCAACACTCACTCACTGACCCCCACGCTCACTCACCGACCCCCACGCTCACTCACTGACCCCCACGCTCTCTCACTGACCCCCACGCTCTCTCACTGACCCCCCCCAGCTCTCTCACTGACCCCCACGCTCACTTACTGACCCCCACGCTCACTTACTGAGCCCCACGCTCTCTCACTGACCCCCACGCTCTCTCACTGACCCCAACACTCACTCACTGTCCCCCACGCTCTCTCACTGACCCCCACGCTCTCTCACTGACCCCCCCCACGCTCTCTCACTGACCCCCACGCTCACTTACTGACCCCCGCGCTAACTCATTGACCCCCACGCTCTCTCACTGACCCCCACGCTCACTCACTGACCCCCACTCACTGTCCCCCACGCTCTCTCACTGACCCCCACTCACTGTCCCCCACGCTCTCTCACTGACCCCCACGCTCACTCACTGACCCCCACGCTCACTCACTGACCCCCACGCTCTCTCACTGACCCCCACGCTCACTCACTGACCCCCACGCTCACTCACTGACCCCCACTCACTGTCCCCCGTGCTCACTCACTGACCCCCACTCACTGTCCCCCGTGCTCACTCACTGACCCCCACTCACTGTCCCTCGTGCTCACTCACTGACCCCCACTCACTGACCCCCACGCTCACTCACTGACCCCCACTCACTGACCCCCACGCTCTCTCACTGTCCCCCACGCTCTCTCACTGTCCCCCACGCTCTCTCACTGACCCCCACGCTCTCTCACTGACCCCCACGCTCACTCACTGACCCCCACGCTCTCTCACTGTCCCCCGTGCTCACTCACTGACCCCCACTCACTGTCCCCCGTGCTCACTCACTGACCCCCACTCACTGTCCCCCACGCTCTCTCACTGACCCGCACGCTAACTCATTGACCCCCACGCTCACTCACTGACGCCCATGCTAACTCATTGACCCCCACGCTCACTCACTGACCCCCACTCACTCAATGACCCCACGCTCTCTCACTGACCCCCACTCACTCACTGCCCCCACGCTCACTCACTGACCCCCACGCTCACTCACTGACCCCCACGCTCACTCATTGACCCCCACGATCTCTCACTGACCCCCACGCTCTCTCACTGACCCCCCCCCATGCTCATTCACTGACCCCCACACTCACTCACTGACCCCCACGCTCACTCACTGACCCCCACTCACTGACCCCCACGCTCACTCACTGACCCCCGCGCTCACTCGTTGACCCCCACGCTCACTCACTGACCCCCATGCTCACTCACTGACCCCCACGCTCTCTCACTGACCCCCACGCTCTCTCACTGACCGCAACACTCACTCACTGACCCCCAATCACTGTCCCCCACTCACTGACCCCCACGCTCTCTCACTGACTTCCACGCTCTCTCACTGACCCCCACTCACTGACCCCCACGCTCACTCACTGACCCCCACGCTCACTCACTGACCCCCACGCTCTCTCACTGACCCCCCCACGCTCTCTCACTGACCCCCACGCTCACTTACTGACCCCCACGCTCACTTACTGAGCCCCACGCTCTCTCACTGACCCCCACGCTCTCTCACTGACCCCAACACTCACTCACTGTCCCCCACGCTCTCTCACTGACCCCCACGCTCTCTCACTGACCCCCACGCTCTCTCACTGTCCCCCACGCTCTCTCACTGTCCCCCACGCTCTCTCACTGTCCCCCACGCTCTCTCACTGACCCCCACGCTCACTCACTGACCCCCACGCTCACTCACTGACCCCCACGCTCTCTCACTGTCCCCCGTGCTCACTCACTGACCCCCACTCACTGTCCCCCGTGCTCACTCACTGACCCCCACTCACTGTCCCCCGTGCTCACTCACTGACCCCCACTCACTGTCCCCCACGCTCTCTCACTGACCCGCACGCTAACTCATTGACCCCCACGCTCACTCACTGACGCCCATGCTAACTCATTGACCCCCACGCTCACTCACTGACCCCCACTCACTCAATGACCCCACGCTCTCTCACTGACCCCCACTCACTCACTGCCCCCACGCTCACTCACTGACCCCCACGCTCACTCACTGACCCCCACGCTCACTCATTGACCCCCACGATCTCTCACTGACCCCCACGCTCTCTCACTGACCCCCCCCCATGCTCATTCACTGACCCCCACACTCACTCACTGACCCCCACGCTCACTCACTGACCCCTACGCTCACTCACTGACCCCCGCGCTCACTCGTTGACCCCCACGCTCACTCACTGACCCCCATGCTCACTCACTGACCCCCACGCTCTCTCACTGACCTCCACACTCTCTCACTGACCGCAACACTCACTCACTGACCCCCACTCACTGTCCCCCACTCACTGACCCCCACGCTCTCTCACTGACTTCCACGCTCTCTCACTGACCCCCACTCACTGACCCCCACGCTCACTCACTGACCCCCACGCTCACTCACTGACCCCCACGCTCTCTCACTGACCCCCACGCTCTCTCACTGACCCCCACTCACTGACCCCCATGCTCACTCACTGACCCCCACGCTCACTCACTGTCTCCCATGCTCACTCACTGACCCCCACGCTCACTCACTGACCCCTGCGCTCACTCACTGACCCCCCCCCACGCTCTCTCACTGACCACCATGCTCTCTCACTGACCCCCACTCACTGACCCCCACGCTCACTCACTGACCTCCACTCACTGACCCCCACGCTCTCTCACTGACCCCCACGCTCACTCACTGACCCCCGCGCTCACTCACTGACCCCCACGCTCACTCTCCAACCCTGCGCTCTCCCCCTCACTGACCCCACGCCATCTCGCTCACTGACCATCACTCGCTCGTTCACTGACCAGCACTCGCTCGTTTTCCATTGGGACCTTTCTAGAATGAAGAGAATTTTGGAAGCGTCCAACTAATGCTTTCACTATCTCTGTAATCCTCTCTTTGAAGATCCTCGCAGGGAGATTATCAGGTCCAGGGTGCTTGTCAGACTTTAGTCCCTTACTTTTCCTAGTTAATATTTTCTTGTCTAGCGATAGTGATTTTCAATAGATTTTCCGTTCCTCAGTTGTTTGATTTTCTACTCTTTTGGGGTGCTTTCTGTGTATTATCCTGTGAAGATAGATACAAAAGACTTGTTCAAAGTCTCTGCCATTTCCTTGTTTCCATGAACACGTCAATGACAGAAAATGATACATCTCCAAGGACTCAATATTCTGGAAGAATATGTGTTTTGCAAGAATCTCTTTCTTAAAGGGTTAATGCAGGGCTCTGATTGCCTTTATTGGAAGAGATATCCATTTCCAAGAAAAGGTAATTAATCAGTCGTAAAGAAACTGAAACCTCCTGACTTGGGTGAACTGTGTACAAAGGGTGTGTGGGGTCGGGGGGGGAGGGGAGGGGAGTCACATGCTGTCTTATGGCTCTGGAAAAAAAATCATGTCCAGAGAAACTGTTTAAAGTGTTTTTTTTTTGGTTTTGCTTTTGAGAAGAGAAGGACCAACTGCTTGTGAAGAAGACAGCAGCCTTTTTGCATTCCAGCACCAATCCATGTGCTGGGATTGAGAACCCTTGAGTGTTCCTTGAGCCTGCCTGGAAAGCAGTGCAAATGTTATCGATTGTTTCATGGATCAGCGCTGAGAGACCAACTGTATAACCCAGCATAATTCAAGGATTCCATTATCTATCCTTTTTCTGTTGAACAATTGACTTTTAACCTTTGACAGAATCCATCTAGTTTTATTTACTTTATTTGTGTGTGTCTTAGGGTATTTTGAGAGAGTAATTATTATACCTTCATATTCCATACTATATGTTAATAAGCTTTGCCTTTCTATTCAACAAGGCTAATTTTATAATAAACTAATAATTTTGTGGTTTCTTGAAGAAACCTGGTCACTGAGTGGTCATTCTGAGGTTAACAGGGAAAACACATATTTGGCCATAAACTAAACTATGGCAACATCATGTAAATAAATGCTGTGACCCATGGAGTAGTTGGACTAGACAGAGACAGTGCACTCCTCCCATTCCAGTCGCAACATTCAACAGCCCATCCTCTAAGTGACCAATGCTCATTTAGCTACTCTCTTCCTTTTATGTGTTGGTACAAACTTTTCCTTTGTCTGTTTTTATATTTCTTGCCGGTTTTCTCTCGGGCTCTAATTTCTCCTGCTTTATTTTTTTTCATCGTCCTTTGCTGGTTTCTAAAAATTTCACAAGTTTCCAGCCTATCAGTAATCTTCACATCATTGTACAACTTTTCTTTCAATTTGATAACTTAACTTCCTTAGTTAGGCAAAAATGCTGCATCTGTCTCAGTGTCTTCCTTTCTCAATGGAATATATCTTTTTTTCAGAGTTATGAGATATCTCTTTGAATGTCTCCCACTGCTTCTCTACTGTCTTACCTTTTAACCTATTTTGCAATTTAGTCAACTGTTTTCATACCCTTGTAATTGCCTTTATTTAAGTTTAAGACACTAGTTTTAGATCCACATTTCTCAAACCCAACTGAATGTGAAATTCTTCTATGTTCTATCACTCTTGCCCAGTGGATCCTTTACAATGAGACCATAAATTACTCCTGTCTGATTATACATTACTAAGTCTAATTTAGCCCACTCCCTGGTTGGTTCCAGACTATATTGTTCTCAGAAACTATCCTGGACGCATTCTATGAACTCATCCTCCAAGCTACCTTTGCCAATTTGATTCATCCAATTCAAATGAAGGTTAAAATGACCCATTTTTATTGCAGCGCCTTGTTTATGAACCTCAGTATTTCTTGATTTATATTCTGTCCTATAATGTAGCTACTGCTAGCAGGTCTCTAAACTATTCACACCAATGACTTCTTTCCTTTGCTATTTCTTATCTCCACCCAAACTAATTCTACATCTTGATATTCTGAAAAAAGATAATTTCTCATTTACTGTACTGATCTCATGTTTGGTTAACAGAGCTACCCCACTTCTTTTTCCTTTTCTCCTGTCCTTTCAAAATGTCACGTATCCTTGATTACTCATGTTCCAGCTTTGGTCACCTTGTAACCACATTTCTGAAGCAGCTCATTCTCATTTACCTCTATTTGTGTATATAGATTTTCAAAAGGTATTTGGGACAGGGCCACACAACAGACTGGTGAGCAAAATTCTAGGTCATGGGATAAAAGGGAAAGTAGGCACTTGGATAAGAAATTGGCTGAGTGACAGGAAACAGAGAGTAGTGGTAAATGGTTGTTTTTTAGATGGAGGAAAGTTTGTAGTGGAGTTCCCCAGGGTTCAGTGTTGGGACCCTTGCTCTTCTCCATATATATTAATGACCTAGACTATGGTATGCAGGGCAGGACTTCAAGATTTATGAATGATATGAAGGTTGGAAGGATCGTCAACTGTGATAGCCTTGAACTTCAAAAGGACGTAGACATGTTGGTGGAATGGGCAGACAAGTGGCAGAGTTGTGTGAGGTGATTCATTTTGGCAGGAAAGATACGGTGAGACAGTATAAAATAAAGGGAGAGCCTCTAAAGGAGGTGCAGGAACAAAGGGACCTTAGTGAAAACGTACATAGGTCATTGAAGGTGGCAGGGCGTTTTGAGCCATGCATTTAGCCCTCTGATTTTCCTTACTCTATGTCAATTTGCTTGTGTAATACAGAGATTATTACCTTTGTGGTTCTGCTTTCTAATTTCGCTTTGATCTGCTCATCCTCCTTCTTGCCTAGTCCTGCCTATGTCATTGGTGCCCACGCGGAACATGTCAACTTTATTCTTCTCCTCTGACCCCAAGTTCCTCTCCAGCCCTGAGGAAATGTACTTCACTCAGCATTGGACAGGCAACACAGCTTTTGGGACACACGCTCCTGGTTGCAGAGAATAGTATATATATCTCCCTAAGTATACTGTTCTCTAGTACAACTACATTCCTTTTAAGTCCCCCACCACCTGAATGGTCCCCTGCACCTTGTTGCCGTGGTCAGTTTGCTTATCCTCACTACAGCCCCTGCTCTCGTCCACACAACCTGCAAGAACATCAAACCGTTCAACAAGGGGAAGGGCTGAGGCTCCTTAGCTGCTAGCTGCAGGATCCCCACACCTGACACCTGTCTTGCTCACCAGTCACTCACGCCTGCCCCTGACCCTGGACCAAATCTAAAGTACCTGACCTAAGAGGTGTGATGCCTCTGGGAACAAAGTGTCCAGGTAACTTGCCCCCTCCCCCATGCATCGCAGTGTCTGCAGCTCCAGCTTTGACCAAACAGTTTCTTGCTAAATGTCAGTGACAGGATAACATACAGTCCAGTCAGGGTGAATGGTAAATAGAGAGAGAGAGAGAGGGTTCACTCCTGGGCCTCTGGATTTCCTGCCTGATGTGTGTGGGAGAGGTTGGGTCAGGCATTTCACTCTTACAGCACACAGAGGAGTGATCAGTATTGCAGCTAGTCACACAGCTCTGTGCAGCTAGACTCTCGGACACGCAGCATCACTGCCTGTCACTCAGATCACTCTCACCCAGCAGGCAGGGTTTGGTTACTACTCACCACCGCCGCCCCCCCCTCCCCACCACCACCACCACTCCGAGATTCTCTCCACTTTGCTCTCTGATGTTGAATTTTTGAAGTGCGAGACCAATCTTGGTAAACAGGTCTCAGTACCACAAGGAACATTCCGGAATCATCGACACACTTGGGGTTTCTACAAATTAGGCACGCCCCTGCTGAATTATTGTATTGAATTCTGGGCACCACAATTTAGGAAGGACACCAAAAGCATGGGGAAGGTGTAGAGGAGACTTACGGGCAATACCAGGGATGAGTTACATGAAAAGTCCGAAGAAGCTGGATTGTTCTCCTTAAAGCAGTGAAAGTCAGGGGGGATTTGATTGAGGTGTTATAAAATCATAAATAGTTTTGACAGAGTTAAGAACATAAGAAATAGGAGTAGGGGTAGGTCATACGGCCTGTTGAGCCTGCCCCATCATTCAATACTGATCTTTAGCTTCAACTCCACTTTCCCAGCTGCTCCCCAGGAGCCTCGATTCTCCAGGAGACCATAAACCTGTCTCTCTCAGCCTTAAATATATTCAATAATGGAATATCAGCTGAGCGAATAGGAGAAATGATTTTCACTGGCAGGAGGGTCAGTAATTAGGACCATAGATTTAAGATCATTGGCAAAAGAGCCAAAGGGGGCATAAGTAAAAAAATGACACACCAGGGATTTACCACACAAACTGGATGGGTGAGCTGTGTCTGGGAGCTGCAGGATTTACTGGGTATTGGGAGGAAACCTATCCTGGAATTTCCTTTTTCCAGTTTGTCTCTCTCCTGCTCCCTGGTGACTGTGGAGCCATAAGCATTGTGTTGACTTTCCGAATGAATGATTTTAACGGTGACTGGCTGTGACACATGGTGAATACCGACTGGATATTACGATTCTCCAGTGTCTTGCTCAAGCAGCCAATTTAAGAGGTGCAGATCAGGGTTTGTAGGGTATTGGATCATGGGGAGCATTGCAGGGGAGCAGAGGTCATTGAAAGAGGATCTCTAGTTTGCCGATTACTTTCTCTTCCCAACCACGGGGGGACTGAGTCTTGTTAGTTGACTCCCAACCACTGCAATGGCTGAGGTCAGCACAGGACACTGTTCCAAGCTGGGACATCTTTCGTTACTCTGAAATGTGTTAGAGGAGTGTTGATGAATGATAATACATTGATAAAAACAAAACAAAACTGCGGATGCTGGAAATCCAAAACAAAAACAAAAACAGAATTACCTGGAAAAACTCAGCAGGTCTGGCAGCATCGGCGGAGAAGAAAAGAGTTGAGGTTTCGAGTCCTCATGACCCTTCGACAGAACTTGATTTCGAGTCCAAGAAAGAGTTGAAATATAAGCTGGTTTAAGGTGTGTGTGTGGGGGGCGGAGAGATAGAGAGACAGAGGTGCTTGTGTAGACAAACAAGTAGTGATAGAAGCAGATCATCAAAAGATGTCAGCAACAATGGTACAAAAGAACACATAGGTGTTAAAGTTAAAGTTGGTGATATTATCTAAACGAATGTGCTAATTAAGAATGGATGGTAGGGCACTCAAGGTACAGCTCTAGTGGGGGTGGGGGGAGCATAAAAGATTTTAAAATATTTAAAAATAATGGAAATAGGTGGGAAAAGAAAAATCTATATAATTTATAGGGAAAAAAAAGGGAAAAAGGGGGAAACAGAAAGGGGGTGGGGATGGGGGAGGGAGCTCACGACCTAAAGTTGTTGAACTCAATATTCAGTCCGGAAGGCTGTAAAGTGCCTAGTCGGAAGATGAGGTGTTGTTCCTCCAGTTTGCGTTGGGCTTCACTGGAACAATGCAGCAAGCCAAGGACAGACATGTGGGCAAGAGAGCAGGGTGGAGTGTTAAAATGGCAAGCGACAGGGAGGTTTGGATCATTCTTGCAGACAGACCGCAGGTGTTCTGCAAAGCGGTCGCCCAGTTTACGTTTGGTCTCTCCAATGTAGAGGAGACCACATTGGGAGCAACGAATGCAGTAGACTAAGTTGGGGGAAATGCAAGTGAAATGCTGCTTCACTTGAAAGGAATGTTTGGGCCCTTGGACGGTGAGGAGAGAGGAAGTGAAGGGGCAGGTGTTACATCTTTTGCGTGGGCATGGGGTGGTGCCATAGGAGGGGGTTGAGGAGTAGGGGGTGATGGAGGAGTGGACCAGGGTGTCCCGGAGGGAGCGATCCCTACGGAATGCCGATAAGGGGGGTGAAGGGAAGATGTGTTTGGTGGTGGCATCATGCTGGAGTTGGCGGAAATGGCGGAGGATGATCCTTTGAATGCGGAGGCTGGTGGGGTGATAAGTGAGGACAAGGGGGACCCTATCATGTTTCTGGGAGGGAGGAGAAGGCGTGAGGGCGGATGCGCGGGAGATGGGCCGGACACGGTTGAGGGCCCTGTCAACGACCGTGGGTGGAAAACCTCGGTTAAGGAAGAAGGAGGACATGTCAGAGGAACCGTTTTTGAAGGTAGCATCATCGGAACAGATGCGACGAAGGCGAAGGAACTGGGAGAATAGGATGGAGTCCTTGCAGGAAGCGGGGTGTGAGGAGCTGTAGTCGAGGTAGCTGTGGGAGTCGGTGGGTTTGTAATGGATATTGGTGGACAGTCTATCACCAGAGATTGAGACAGAGAGGTCAAGGAAGGGAAGGGAAGTGTCAGAGATGGACCACGTGAAAATGATGGAGGGGTGGAGATTGGAAGCAAAATTAATAAATTTTTCCAAGTCCCGACGAGAGCATGAAGTGGCACCGAAGTAATCATCAATGTACCGGAGAAAGAGTTGTTGAAGGGGGCCGGGGTAGGACTGCAACAAGGAATGTTCCACATACCCCATAAAGAGACAGGCATAGCTGGGGCCCATGCGGGTACCCATAGCCACACCTTTTATTTGGAGGAAGTGAGAGGAGTTGAAGGAGAAATTGTTCAATGTGAGAACAAGTTCAGCCAGACGGAGGAGAGTAGTGGTGGATGGGGATTGTTCGGGCCTCTGTTCGAGGAAGAAGCTAAGGGCCCTCAGACCATCCTGGTGGGGGATGGAGGTGTAGAGGGATTGGACGTCCATGGTGAAGAGGAAGCGGTTGGAGCCAGGGAACTGGAAATTGTTGATGTGACGTAAGGTGTCAGAGGAATCACGGATGTAGGTGGGAAGGGACTGGACAAGGGGAGAGAGAAGGGAGTCAAGATAATGAGAGATGAGTTCTGTGGGGCAGGAGCAAGCTGAGACGATCGGTCTACCGGGGCAGTTCTGTTTGTGGATTTTGGGTAGGAGATAGAAGCGGGCCGTCCAAGGTTGGGCGACTATCAGGTTGGAAGCTGTGGGAGGGAGATCCCCAGAGGAGATGAGGTCAGTGACAGTCCTGGAAACAATGGCTTGATGTTCAGTGGTGGGGTCATGGTCCAGGGAGAGGTAGGAGGAAGTGTCTGCGAGTTGACGCTCAGCCTCCGCGAGGTAGAGGTCAGTGCGCCAGACAACAACAGCACCACCCTTGTCAGCGGGTTTGATGACAATGTCAGGGTTGGACCTGAGAGAATGGAGTGCAGTAAGTTCGTTTAGATAATATCACCAATGATAATACATTGTCTGGTATGCACTGAGTTCTAACATTTAAAAATGTTGTGCAACTCTGTGAGAAATTTAGTAGCTTCCATTTCTGAATGAAATAATAAGAATACTTCGTGTGCACAATTCTGTACTGGGGATGGTATCAGTACCAGACTCCGTAACAGGGACACTAAACTTCAATGTGGAATCACAGGGATTGAGACTGAAGATGCAGAAAATTTGGATTTATTTTGAAGTGCCAGCCAGGAGCAGCAGTTTGGGTGCCAAAGCAGACACAGACAATCACAGCCTTACATAAAAGCTAAAAACTTGTACAAAGGGCTCAGCTGTAAATTTGCAATGAGGAAATGGGAGACGCACACGGGTGGGGACAAGGGATGACTCGATCAAGAAATGGGGAAGGCCATTTAACACCGTCTGATGGCCTCGAACCACATCCGGTCAACCCCCGTAAATCCAATTGTATAGAACAAACATACATTCTTTGCTGTCTCCAAAAAGGACAATACTCAGTCTCTGCACTGCTCTGCACAAGAACACAATTATCACCCACTGGGGGGTCATTGTTCTGTGGCCTTTGTCTAACGAATGCCATTAAGTTGTAACTGATAGTAAAAGATATATAAACTGTGCTCATTTGAACCTCGGTGGAGAAGCATCTGGAGTGCCCAGCGTTTGCTCCCCGCATGTGTAATAAAGGAACCACTTGAATATTGCATCTGGACTCCCAGTGTTGAAATTTTGTACCAGAGTATTCCTCGGACCTTTCAAGGCCATTCAGCCATCTAACCCATCCTTCCCTCGATACTTCAAACCCTCAACCACAGTATTTGACTGATCCTATGATCAGGGTTTTTGTTTCCACTGGCCCACACACACCCTCACCACAGAGCTCATTCCAAATTTTCTTAGTGTGTGCCAGAAAGATCTTGGACTTGCCGTTGATATTTAACCCTTAACCAATATCAGTGAACAGATTATCTGATCATGAGTGTGTTG
This sequence comes from Isurus oxyrinchus, assembly GCA_026770705.1. NCBI lineage: Eukaryota > Metazoa > Chordata > Chondrichthyes > Lamniformes > Lamnidae > Isurus > Isurus oxyrinchus. The sequence continues at coordinate 42,334,814 of JANJGN010000024.1, read as the reverse complement.
CTGTTTGTGGGAGCTTGCTATGCACAAATAGGCTGCTGTGTTTCCCACATTTCAACTGTAGTACCAAGGATCTGGCACATATAGGGTTAACATGCACTGAGTACCGCCCATACAGTGATGTAAGAGAACACATGACCTGTACCTAGGGGTCAGTATATTTTGGACAGAGTTGTGTGCACAAGCAAGCATGGAGACAGTTTCTAGCCTGAACCCTTTACTGATTATATGTACATGGTCCTTGTAACTAATAAATACGTACAGTTAATGTGATTAAGACTATGAAGACTTTATTAAGACCTACCAAACGATAACTGATACCCTACAACCTCAACAGTGACTACACTTCAAAACTATTTCATTGATTGCTAAGTGCTTTGGAACACCCTGAGGTCACGAAAGGAGCTATACAAAGCAAATATTTCTTTCTGAAAGTGACATTTTCAGCTCCTGCCTTGTGTATTGAGGCTGAGAGAGGTGCGATACTCAGGATATGGAGCTCCAGGGGATGGTGGGGCAAGAATCTAATTTTAAACCAGGGTGGAGATGTGATGTGCTTTGACAGAGTGCTCAGTCTTACCACAATGAGCAGACACGCTCAGTGCTGGTACGAGCAGCTCATTGCCATATGATAACAAGTAGCTGAACTAGGACTCTTTAAGACAAGGAGCAGGAATGAGTTTTCAGTAAATAGCAGCTTGTTAACCATCAGCATTAAATAGAGGGCCCAGGCCAAGCACAGTGTTCCATTCTTTTCACTCATTTAGAACCTTGAAACCGGATCTCCATTGCCGAACTGAACAATCAGAACCGTTTAAGAATGCAGCACCTTTAATGATCAGATACAATTCAAGTCCTCAAACCTGAAAGGTTTTTTGCAATGACTGTGACAGGTCCTGTTTATTTTCATACTGATTCCTGTCACATTTTATACAGCTTACAGTCCCTAACACCACATCACATTTAACCATTGCCATCTGCTTATTGTCTTTAGGCCACTTTCAATGCCACACTCTTTGTTAATTATAATACACCGCTGGAAAATCCCAAACAAAATATCAAATTCTAGGAAAGTATTGAAGCCTAGATTTTAGTCTCCTGTCAACTGAACTGTGGGATCTTAGCACAAAGGAACAAAGCCCATTCCCACTTCAGGACCAGACACTCCAAATTCAGGTACAGCACGGGGTTAGATACAGAATAAATCTCCCTCTACACTGTCCCCATCAAACACTCCCAGGACAGGTACAGCACGGGGTTAGATACAGAGTAAAGCTCCATCTACACTATCCCCATCAAACACTCCCAGGACAGATACAGCACAGGGTTAGATTCAGAACATATGTCCATCTACACTGTCCCCATCAAACTCTCCCAGGACAGGTACAGCACGGGGTTAGATACAGAGTAAAGCTCCCTCTACACTGTCCCCATCAAACACTCCCAGGACAGGTACAGCACGGGGTTAGATACAGAGTAAAGCTCGATCTACACTGTCCTAATCAAACACTCCCAGGACAGGAACAGCACGGGGTTAGATACAGAGTAAAGCTCCATCTACACTGTCCCCATCAAACACTCCCAGGACAGGTACAGCACGGGGTTAGATACAGAGTAAATCTCCCTCTACAATGTCCCCATCAAACACTCCCAGGACAGGTACAGCACGGAATTAGATACAGAGTAAATCTCCATCTACAGTGTCCCCATCAAACACTCCTAGGACAGGTACAGCACGGGGTTAGATATAGAGTAAAGCTCCATCTACACTGTCCGCATCAAACACTCCCAGGACAGGGACAGCACGGGGTTCGATACAGAGTAAAGCTCCATCTACACTGTCCCCATCAAACACTCCCAGGACAGATAAAGCACAGGGTTAGATTCAGAGCATATGTCCCTCTACACTGTCCCCATCAAACAGTCCCAGGACAGATACAGCATGGGGTTAGATACAGAGTAAATCTTCCTTCTACACTGTCCCCATCAAACACTCCTAGGACAGGTACAGCACGGATTAAATACAGAGTACTCCCCCTACACTGTCCCCATCAAACACTCCCAGAACAGGTACAGCACAGAGTTAGATACAGAGTACAGCTCCATCTACACCATCCATTGTGAAGCTGTGCTATAGCTTGAGGAAAGGTTGTGTCTGAATTTATTTCACTGATGTTCTTACAGGCACGAGGCTTGTCTATGAGCACTGTGAACCCATTCTAAAGGCAAGAAGCTGCTGTGTAGCCTCAGTATTCTATCTGTCACAGGTACATCCCTCAACCCGGGGCACTCAGCTGGGGGCCATTCACACAGCAGCAGCTTCAGGTGTCAGTCCGACAGACCTATTCTTGTTTTCCAGTGTAATTTGGAGCCCTGGGCAGAGCTGTACTCAGTGAGGGACCTACGGTGAATGTGAAGCCAGGTGTGGTATATGCAGCATTCCCAGCATGCGGGAGTGTGCCACTGATGTAGGCCTCATACTGAAAATCTGCTCTGTTTGATAATTTTGTGTTTGGAAACAGTAGCGGCCCCTTCACAAAGAGACTGATGATCCCATTGTAGGTAGCGGGGAGATTACAATGCTTTGTCCATTGCTTAATCTTATCCTGCTTCAAAGGCAAATCAATTCGAGGGGAGCAGAAATTGGGCACCCGTTACTTCCACAAGATGGGGGGCTTAGGTTGAAATCACCCCCTCCTCAACCCGACAAAACTCTGAGACAGGTTTGTGTTTCTTGAATAACCTATCACAGCCTCATGGAACTATATTGAAACCACTTATTTATATAATGAATTCTCATTTCACCAGCATCTGGGGGAAGCAACTGGATCAATCAGCTGTTAATACACCTAAAGGTGAGAATTCTTTCCTCTGCTCTTCCCCTGGTTAATGAACACACTCAGGATATCCATCATCTGAGAGGCTGTGTGTTTGCAGGATAAAGCATTGGAGATATAATCTGCAATATGAGAGAGGGTTTCTCCTCAGTAATACTGTTGAAGCTACAGGTTAATTATAAAGGGCAGTCATTAAGACAGAGAGGTTAGCTCTGACCACTGGCACAGTCTGAGCTAGCAGAGTTCACAGAGGCTCACAGCTCCGATGGACTATGCAAAATCCTGTTAAACTCCATATTCTCCTAAATTTTTCCAAATTTCAGGAAGGGAAAATGATCCCATATACAGGAGGATGGCTATAAATATATTTCCACAATCTCCTTTACAAGTGCCTCTCCAGCACACACCCCATGTCCATCACCTTTAAGTCAGTCAGAGACCAATTTGTAACCATAAATTGAAGCCCTTTTGATTTGATCCAATCTGTGATTAACCACAAAAATAACAGGAAAGGGGGAATTTTCCTGACAGCACCACAGACCAGGTGTAGTCAATTATGGTTCTGAACTATTTACAATGAGTTTTAGACATTGCTCTGAGACTTAAATGAACAGTAATTATTACTGACCATTCAGCTCATGATCAGTTGGTTAAGCTCAGTGAAGTATAATTGGAACAATCTACTTACCCTTTGACTGGGCCCCAATGGCCAGCATACACTGATCTCATCTCACCATTTTGATGTAAGTGCTTTAACAGCATCTGGGCCCAATCTCCTCGTTGTTGGACAGGCATTGCTGGCATCTGCTGCAAATGGAGAAGTTGCCACATCACATGGTCCCAGTTTGATAAGTGCTGAGAATCCTATAGGCTGGTCCACTGATGTTGAACTTTCACTTACAGCTTTGGGTGCTGACGTCACCAGCAGAAACTCCAGTGTTAAAGAGTTGGCTGCACCACCAGCTCCCCCACAAGCTGTATCCGCTTCCATTACCAACTGTGTCACTTTGAATTCATCTTGATGCCCAACTGACCCTATTTAACTCTCCCATTAATAGTTTGCCTGGCAATTGGGCAGGTTTGAACTCTCACAGCAGGAACACTGAGCAGCACAATGTGCTATGAAATGTGAGTGTTGGATGGTAGTGAGCATGCTCCATATCTCAGTCAGATGGAATTTCCAGTAGTCGGGGTTGTGAAGCTGCAGCACTAGTCATTGGCTCTTTGGAAGCCAACCAGGGTAGTTCCTAAATGCTGAACAATGCCCTCACCCTGGCTTCCGGTAAGCTTTACTGCTTTTGGTTATCAGGTTTGCTTTGTCCGGCGAACGCTAGCTGCGCCCTTGATATTAACACGTTAGTTGTTGCTTGAAACAATACAGGCAGAGAGACCGATTAACTGAACAAACACTGGTGGTTTATTGGAACAAAGAACAGGGCACTAACACCATGTCTGCTTCTTCAATCACCTCCAGCTCCAGACTTACAGTTACCCAAGAAGCTCGCGCTGTATAGCGATTGGTCGATACAGTCACATGGTCAACTAACTACATTCCCTTAAAGGTACATAGCACTCCATTTTACCACATAACCCCTCCCAGCAGCTCCCAAGTGGGAGAGGTTCATTATCACTTGTGAATGTGAATCACTTCCATTCAGAGTCAATAAGAACTGCGTGCGATTATGGACAATGGGAAATCAGCTTGTTTATATTGTGGCAAATACAGGAGTGAAAAGACTGAAGGGGGGAAATGGGCTGGATCCATTCTAGTGTCTTCCAATGTTTGTGTCAGTCATGGGCCTCACTTGTTTCACTGTCACTCTTTAGCTTCTGGCCTCTTGTTAATGATGAAACGTAATTTAGAAAGAAAGGATCTAGAATGGATCTCTGAGCAGGGGCAGGTGGTATTGGTGTGTTTAATGTGAGTCCTGGTTTATAGATCTGCTGCCTGCTTCTCTTAAATATATCTGATCACATTATCAACCTTTTCAGCTTTGTGTTGGCCTGTGAGTGGTGCACATTCTGACCCTGTGTGCTGGGACTCTGATTCACACTGAAAACCAAGTGATATGTTACCCCTGCTGGATTCATTGTGTGGAATGTCCATAGCAAAATGAAACGTGTTGTAAAGGCAGCTTAGTGTGTTGTTGTTGATGATGATGTGAGTATATTGACGATGATGTTGAGAGTGTGTATGACAGTGTGAGTGTGTTGTTGTTGATGATGATGTGAGTATATTGACGATGATGTTGAGAGTGTGTATGACAGTGTGTGTGTTGTTGTTGATGATGATGTGTGTATATTGACGATGATGTTGAGAGTGTGTATGACAGTGTGAGTGTGTTGTTGATGATGTGAGGGTGTACGACAGTATAAGTGTGTCTTGCACTGAATTAAATAGACCCTTGGCCCTCCAGTAAATGGTCCATTTCTCACAGGCTAACTCCACTGTTTCCTTAAAGGCTGGAAGAGATGTACTGCTCCATACTGAACTGTGCTTAAGCAGTACACGGTTAGCAGATGACCTGTATCACTTGGATCCAGTTCCCATTTTCTATCACATGGGCCTGGACTCTTTTTGCCTTTGTCAAATTTTCCATGTTTCCCTCCCCCTCCCCCTCTCCTATCCAGGTATATCCATCCAGCTAAATCCATCCACACATCTTCCAGGTCTCTAATACAGATTTTATTTCTCTAATTTCTCTCATTATTGTCTCCCTTGCCATTAACTACTTCCATCATTATAATTAGTTCTCGTCCCCAATCTAATCACAGACCTTGCTTGCCTGCCCTCTCTCCCCTGGCTCTATCCTGTGTGTTAGATGTTAAAACAAGGCCCCCTCAGCCTTAGGGAGGAGGTAAAAGATCATTTGGCACTATTCTGAAGAAGAGCAGAGGAATTACCCCTGGCATCCTGGTCAGTAATTACCCCTGGGATACCCTGTAAATCACATCCAGTTCAGGAGACCCGATCTGGCACAAAATTGAAGGCACCATTCACTATATAACACCTGTTGTTTTGAATATTTCACATCAAAATACAGCCTGAATTTTAAATCAATAAAATGCCCGGCATGAGTTTGATGTATTCAAAAAATCATTGCAACAAGCGGCCAGTTCTATCCACACCACCAACCAGTTAAACAGTTTTCTTTATTCTTCCATGGGATGTGGGCTTCACTGGCTGGTCAGCATTTATTGCCCATCCCTAATTACCCTTGAGAAGGTGGTGGTGAGCTGCCTTCTTGAACCGCTGCAGTCCATGTGGTGTAGGTACACCCACAGCGCTGTTAGGGAGGGAGTTCCAGGATTTTGACCCAGTGACAGTGAAGGAATTTGTAAACTGTATCTGAATCATTTTGCTATCTTTCTTCACCTGGTTTTGAGGACAACTTTAGATAGTTGGGGTCTAGATCTTGACTTTGACATCTCCCCCATTTCTATTTCCAATAACGTCAATGGAAATAAGCACCAGGAGATGTAAATCAGGCTGCTGATTTCTCGTGCCTGTTCTCCACCATCTCTATGAGGATAATCCAAACTTGGAGTCTTGGGTGTCTGAAGGGAGCCAGCTTCTCATTGTGATCTGATCTGTTTGGAATTTTACACCACTTCTATTCACTAATGAGCCCTTCAGATTATTCTTATTGAGAGTAACTCCCTCCTACTGACCTAATGTTGATTTTAAAAATCACCTTGCCAATTAACCTTGCTGAACAGAAACAAACATCACAGAGATTCCCTAAGCTTAAAATTCAACTTGGGCAGTGGAGGCTAAACTCAAACTTTTAAAACCCATTCTCAATTTTTTAAACACTAAGTGAAAGGAAAACAGTGCAGATGCTGGAAATCTGAAATAAAAACGGAAAATGCTGGAACAACAGATCTGGCAGCATCTGTGGAGAGAGAAACAGAGTTAACGTTTCGAGTCTGTACGAAGAGTCATATTGGACTCCAAACGTTAACTCTGTTTCTCTCTCCACAGATGCTGCCAGATCTGTTGTTCCAGCATTTTCCATTTTTATTTCTTTTTTTTAAAGTTGATTGAAGTCAGCCATGCCTTAGTTGGGAGCTTCTGAGTCACACTCCAGGACTAAAGCTGACACTCTAGTGCAGTGCTGAGGGAGTACTGTACTGTTGGAAGTGCTGCATTTCAGAATAGATGTTAAACCGAGGCCCTATCCGTCTGTGAGTGGATGTAAACAATCTCATGCACAATTTCAAAGATAAGTAGCTGGGGCAGGGTGGTCTTATCCCCGGTGTTTTGGCTAATATTTATCCCTCAGTCAACATCATGGAAACAGATTATCCAATCATCATCATATTGCTGTTTGTGGGAGCTTGCTGTGTGCAAATTGGCGGCTGCATTTCCTGCATTACAACAGTGACTACACTTCAAAAAGTAATTCATTGGCTGTAAAGCACTACATCAATTTAAGCCTTTCATTTCAATTTCTAAAGCTTCAGCTGAACTTGGAAGTAGGTTCTTGTGGTTTGGGAGGTGTTATAATCAGCTGCCTGTAACTTTGTTCTGGATTAATGCAACTTGATGGGAATCTGAGGAATTCACAGCACTGTGTGCGACGGAAGGTTTGAGCAGTTTGACAGATCTCAATTTCCAAGCAGTGCTAGTCCCACACTCTGGCTGTAACAATAGGATGTAAACTAGGAAATAATGTCGACAATCAATAGGAAACACTCTGGATAACTTTTCCCACTGGTGAACAGATGACTTTTGACTTCACATCTTTTTAAACTGTTTAGCCAGTAAAACAACATTCAGCTCCATTCACACGAAGTACTGGTCCCAGCAAAACACCAGATGGTGTGTTTACTGCAGCTGTGTCAAGTGACTGTGGGATTCAACTGGTGAGTCATTCAGTAAAGTACAGTCTACATTAATATTCATATATTAGAAAATAACAGCAGTGTGAACTCAGCAATGAGAATGTATGTTAAATAGATAATTGGTGACACTGTTTATGAATAAAACACAACTTTGTACATTTACACAGTGAGTAGCTCTTAATGTGCTGAATAAACCATGGCTCTACATAACTACACAATGACCCTTACCCTGAATAAACAATGGGCCCGTTTTACCTCTGTTTGAGTGAATGGTTTTGACTGAGTTAAAATTGGACTGAGTGACTCTGTACAGTTAGAGTGAGCAACTCTTGCCCTGAACGAACAGTAACTCTGGACTGTTTTACAGGAAATGTAATATCTGGGGCTATGATTCAAAAGTACGGCAGGCTATTGAAGTGTAATGGCTCTGCTGTTTTGATCTGATGCACTCACTTTCACAGCTGAGTAACAACGTAGAAAATGACAGAACTTAGATGTCAATAGCTGCACCCAGCTCCCAATACGCAAACCCACAGGATACAAGCAAGGAGTGTGTGGGGCTCAGCATCAGCCATCACTGAGAGTTGGAAAGTTGCTTCATTATTGAGCAGCAGGGGGCAGTAAGACACTATCTAGAGCACTGCATCATTGAGTATGCCTGGAAATTAGTGTGTGTGTTATTTAAACTTACTGAAAACTATAAGCTCTCAAACATGGCAATGTTACAGAAATGCTGTACTTACTGTCAAAACCCATTCTTAAAAAATGCTAGGAGTGTTTGGGGGAGTTGGAGCTTCAGTTTTTCCCTTGGGCAAAGTTCCTGTAAAACACTGGAATGTGCAGTTTACTTTGGGCTTGAACCTTCTCTAGGATTGGGAGGGTGAGGGTGGAGGTCAGGGGAGGTGGGGAGGGGTGGGGGGGGGGGGAATAAATTCCTCCTTGTTTTCCTACACCTAGACACTGTTAGTCCTGAACACAGCGAGAAAGTAACACAGGCCAAGCTGCAAAGGATACTTTGCTTTCAATAAATGATCTAAATATGGCGGTGTCATTAAACGTATAGTAGGTATATTATTATTGTCTGGCAGACAGGATATGGAGAGGGTGCTAAGTGTCAACGATGTCAAGTTTCACTTCCTTCTCTCTAATAAGTTCAACATGGGCTTGGAGTCAGAGTGAGGAGCTGCCAACAAACAGGGAGTGACCTCGCTAGGCCTCATTTAAATCACCCAGGGAGGCCGGGAACAATACTGGGCAATATTCCACTGCCTCAATCTCCTGGCTCCCTCGGCCATAAATATGAAAGAAATTTGTCACGACTTCTGTGGTGACTAGGGAGTTGACTGGATGATTTCATAGTCTGGCTATTAGCAGGGAAAATGTAGAACAGACCTGTAGTACAGGGCAGGAGGCAAGCAAGTATCTGAGGGTCACAGCGAAGCAGACGTAGGAAGTTAGAAAGAAGCAATGCTGCCTTGGGGAGTCCGAACTGTACACAGTCTGCTTACACTTAAAGGGGCAGTGCACCATTTCCAAACAATTAGTTCAGCTTGCCACACTCGTACAGTGTACACCCACACACACACACACACACAGACTCACACAAACATGTTCACATACATATACACACATGTATATGCCCACACACACATACATACAAACACAAGCAGATAAATATACTCTCTCACTGCTGCAGGGTGAGCATGGGGCAGGGGGAATTGTTTGTAATATGCTGGAGCAAAGAGGTTAGAAAGAAACACTGGCATTAACAAGCACTGGACATCTCAAAGCACTTTACAGCCAATGAAGCACTTTGAATGTTAGTCACTGCTGCATTGTGGGAACACAGCAGCCAATTTCTGCACAGGAAGCTCACACAAAAAGCAGTGTGATTTGTTTTTGGGATGCTGGTTATTGAACTTCCTCTAGTCCTGATATGTGATGACAGGAGGAGGCCATTTAGCCCCTCAAGTTTGTTCTGCAATTTTTTTAGATCATAGCTCACCTGTATCTTAATTTCTTCTACCAGCCTTAGTTCCAAGCCCCTTCATACCCGCATATAACAAATAGCTATCAATCTCAGCATTAAGCTTATCACTTGGCCCTTAGCCTGGTTCTCATTATAATGTTCTGTCTTCTTGTTTTGGATTTTGTCACCAGAGAGAAGAGTTTCTCTTTATCCACCCGATCAACCCCATTAATCATATTAAACACTTTAAAAAGATCACCCCTCAATCTTCTACACTTGAGGGGACAGAAAATTGTCTATGTGAACTACCCTCAGAGTTCAAAAATAAATACATAAACGACATAGATGACTATGTGGGGGGTAGGATTAGTAAGGTTGCGGATGACACAAAGATTGGCCGGGTGGTTAACAGTGAGGTTGAGTGTCTTGGGCTACAGGAAGATATAGACGGGATGGTCAAATGGGCAGATAAGTGGCAGACGGAATTTAACCCTGAAAAATGTGATGTGACACAATTTGGAAGGAGTCATTTAACAAGGAAGTATTCAACGAACGGCATGGCACTAGGAAGTTCTGAGGAACAAAGGGACCTTGGCATGTGTGTCCATAGATCTCTGAAGGCAGAGGGGCATGTTAGTCGGGTGGTGAAAAAGGCATATGGGACACTTGCCTTTATCAATCGACGCATAGATTTCAAAAGTAAGGAGGTCATGTTGGAGTTGTATAGAAACTTAGTGAGGCCACAGCTGGAGTACTGTGTGCAGTTCTGGTCGCCACATTATAGGGAGGATGTGATTGCACTGGAGGGGTTGCAGAGGAGATTCACCAGGATGTTGCCTGGGATGAAACATTTAAGTTATGAAGAGAGGTTGGATAGACTTGGGTTGTTTTTGTTGGAGCAGAGAAGACTGAGGGGCGACTTGATCAAGATGTACAAGGTTATGAGGGGCATGGACAGGGTGGATAGGGAGCAGCTTTTCCCTTAGTTGAAGGGTCAGTCACAAGGGGACATAAGTTCAAGGTGAGGGGCAGGAGGTTTAGGGGAGATGTGAGTAAAAACCCAGAGAGTGGTGATGGTCTGGAATGCGCTGCCTGGGAGGGTGGTGGAGGCGGGTTGCCTCACATCCTTTAAAAAGTACCTGGATGAGCACTTGGCACGTCATAACATTCAAGGCTATGGGCCAAGTGCTGGCAAATGGGATTAGGTAGGTAGGTCAGGTGTTTCTCATGTGTCAGTGCAGACCTGATGGGCTGAAGGGCCTCTTCTGCACTGTGTGATTCTGTGATTCAACCCCTTTCACCCTGGTATCATTCTGATGAGTCAGAACTGAACCCTCTCCACCCTGAAAAGGGGGTAAGAGCAAATTCAGCAATGGGATGTGTTGTACTCAATCTGAGCAACTGTCCGGCTCACAGCTGAAGGGTATGGGGAAATTTAATAGAGCTGTTTAAAATTATGAGGGGTTCCAGTAGAGTAAGCAAAGAGGAAATGTTTCTGTTGGCAGGAGTCTCAATAACCAAAGGACACAGGGAGGTAGAAGCAGGTTCAATGGACAGAATTTGATGGGGTTTTGGGCACAGACTCAAAGGTGGAAAGGCACAGGAGGGGAGGAGTGAGGGGGCCTCATTTTGGGTATTTTTTGGCCCATTAAAGGTCCCCTGAGGTTGCAATAGCTGCCCCCAGTGGCATTGCTTTACCTGTCCTCAGTGACCACCCACTCCACCCCCCCCACCACCCCCCCTGCCCAACCCTTGCCGAGGTCTACCTGACCTTAATTCTAGGGCACATGGCCATTGGTGCGCTCTCCTCTTCCAGTTGCAGTGCCGGCGTTGACCACCGCTTCCCATTGGCGATGCTGAGCCCCCCAACCCCCTGACTGGGGGTGGCAGCTCTTGGGGAAATGTCGTTACCCTTAATTGGACAGTGGCCCCGGTGATGGCCACATGTTTGGCTGCTGCTTGTAAAATGTAGCCCCAGGTCCCTCCACCTGCCAGACTGGAGTCACCCCAACCTCACCCCCCTCACTTTTGCCTCCAGTGGCTGGGACCTTGCTGCCTCCTGATGGGGCAGAATTTTATGACCAGTGATGGGCGTGTGCCTGTCCCAATTGGATGTAAAATAACCCGCGATGAGGTCAGATGAGCGTCCTGATGTCATCGCGCACTCACGCGATGTTTCAGTCGACAATTCCGAGGCCTATTGAGTCCATTGAAGTTTCAATTAACTGCCATTTTTCACTGCCCACCCCAACCTTACAGTCAGCAGGCGGGCAAATCGGCCGGGCGCCTTTGTAGGAAACCTTGCCCAGGGGCGGGATGAGGTTCCCAACATTAATTTGAAAAAAAAATGTTTTGAGATAAGTTTCGTTAGGTTTGCGCTCATGTGAGTGAGTCCGAGGTGGGGACTTTTTTTTTACCGATTTTCAAAGGTTTTATTTTTGGTTTTAAAATTCTTCAGCTCCCTGAGGCAGCTCCCAGCCTCCCTGAAAGGGGAACTCTCAGTGTGTGCCCACCCCACGCATGCACAGACTTTTGCGCTGGCCCTCCTCCCCTCCTCCCCTACCCCCTCCTCCCGCCCTCCTCCCCCACACACCCCCCCTCCCCCTCCGGCAGCGCTGAGCTTCTCAGCGCACGTTTCCAGCTGCTTGGCCGTTAATTGGCCAGCCAGAGTGAAATCACGGTCGGGGGCCGGTTGCGAGCGGCGGACTGTTTCCCAGCCACTCCTGGGCCCACCCGCTGTGCCTACCCAACAACCCGGAAATCCTGCCCATGATTTCCAAAGTAGAATTGGATAAATGCTTGAGAAGGGAAAAAAAAAGGTTGAGTTATTGGGAAAGAGCAAGGAGTGTGGCTATTTGTGCAACTCTATTAAAGAGCTGGCACAGGCACAATGGGCCAAGTGATCTCCTTCTGTCCCATTTGATTCTATGATCAACTTATAACTATAAGTGCTTGTGCTTAAATTCTGTAAACAATGAACCCCACCCCCCCCACCCCGCCGTGGAACCGCTTTGCCCAAATCTTTCATAATTTAAAAAAAATTCTCTCATATTCACCCTCAGGTTGGATCATATTGATATGTAGGAGCCGTGAGAGGAAGCTGTTTCGTGTGTGCATACATCAAGCACTCAGGCTTCTATGGTAAGTTACAAAGACACAAGAACCTGATGCTTTCATCGAAAACTCCTCTCCTTGATATTTCAGGAGGTCTAGAAAGCGAACGGGTTAATGAATCAATGGAGAGGGCAATTTTAGACAAACTCTTAATGGTTGTACATTGGTGTCCGATCAGGGAAATCATGTGTTTACTTTTATTTTAAAATGCTTCTCAGTTTATCAAAGAGTTAAACTTCAGTTTTCTCTGAAACTCTTGAGGAAGGTCTAGATTGGAACTCCTGACCCGAGGAAATTGAAGGCCCTGCAGCCCCTACCTTGAATACTTTACCTAACATGAGCCTGAGTCTGAGAGCTGTGTGTAACTGGAACTACTAACTTGAAGGTTAACCCTCAGCACTAACCTTTGACCTGTGATTAACAGAACAGAGGGGATGGCGGGAGACTCATAACTTTCTAATCTGGCTGAAGGGTGAGTGCACAGATTTGGAAAATGTGCCTTGTCAAATCCCTGATGTTAGTAATTATGGTGATTACAAGACCCATGGGGATGAAGGGTATTTGCTATTTCAGTGGGCTGATTAATGGCTTTCTCCTGAAGGCTTTCTCTCACTCTGTCATCCCTGCTTCATCTATGCTACGCCTGAGTCACGTAGGCACTGATTATAACTGGGTATTTGCTCTGAATGAATGAATGAATGAATGAATAAGCGAGTGGCTAAGACCTTTACAATGTTACTGATAATTTGAGGATTTGTATATAACACATGAAAGACTTTGGCATTACTGTGTAGTCTTGAATCGTACAACTTTCCACAAAACTGCACAAATTTAGTTCCAGCAGTAAACTGGGACACGAGACAAAACTATCTGTACTAGGCTGATATTCTCATCTCATATTAGAGCTGTGCCCAATTGTCAAGTTATCTTACATGAGACTTAAATTAACGCACAGGTAAAACTATGAAAATATTGTAGGTGCTGATTTCGTGCTTTGGGTGGGTTTGTGGGACGTTTATTTTATTCATTCATGGGATGTGGACATTGCTGGCAGGGCCAGCATTTATTGCCCATCCCTAATTGCCCTTGAGAAAGTGGTGATCAGCTGCCTTCTTGAACCGCTGCAGTTCATGTGGATGTGGTGTAGCTACACCCACAGTGCTGTTAGGAAGGGAGTTCCAGGATTTTGATCCAGTGACAGTGAAGGAACGGTGATATATTTCCAAGTCTGGATGGTGAGTGACTTGGAGGGAACTTCCAGGTAGTGGTGTTCCCATCTATCTGCTGCCTTTGTCCTTCTAGATGATAGTGGTCGTGAGTTTGAAAGGTTTCTAAGGAACCTTGGTGAGTTCCTGCAGTGCATATTGTAGATGGTACCCAGTGCTATTGCTATACGTCAATGGTAGAGGGACTGAATGTTTGTTGATGTTGTGCCATTCAGTGGGCTGCTTTGTCCTGCCTGGTGTCAAGCTTCTTGAGTGTTGTTAGAGCTGCACTCATCCAAGTAAGTGGAGAATATTCCATCACACTCCTGACTTGTGCCTTGTAGGTAGACAGGCTTTGGGGAGTCAGGAGGTGAGTTAAGTGCCTCAGGTTTCCTAGCCTCTGACCTGCTCTTGTAGCCACAGTATTTATATGGCTCATTCAGTTCAGTTTCTGGTCAATGATAACCCTAGGATGTTGATAGTGGGGGATTCAGTGATGATAATATCATTGAACATCAAGGGGCGATGGCCAGATTCTCTCTTGTTGGAGATGGTAATTGCCTGACACTTGTGTGGTGCAAATGTTACTTGGCACTTGTCAGCCAAGACTGGACATTGTCCAGGTCTTGCTGCATTTGAACATGAGCTGCTTATGCACTTGGTCCTTTTATCTGAGATATTCTCTCAACTCCCAGAACAGTTATCAGGCAGTTATCTTTTCTATGATCAGAACCAATCAACCTACATCGAGATTATATCATTTTCTGGTCATGAACTGGAAGTGATCACGCAGTAAATATGCCAAGTTGATGTCACAGCCATTAATCCTGTTGTTGGCTATCACAACATATCAGTGCCATGTCACTCATTGATGAATATCTACACTGAGAATTGATGGTTTAAAAAAAAACAGACCAATAAAAGACCAAAAATGTAATTAAATGACCACTCTTTAATAACCAGCACCATCCTGTAGATTAGATAGGGCAAATACAATGACAAACAAGTGAAGAGGATAGGGTATATACCTCTACCTTGCTGTGCTAACTTCATTAGTTACACAGCTCTTCCTTGAGGCGTTTCCCTGCCTGGTTGATGCTCTGTAATTACAAAGCTGAAAAAAGAACTCTTTTTATGAAGAGTTCCCATCTCACTGAAGAAGCCTCAGGTCAATCCACATCCAACAACCTGCTCTGAAAACTCTGCTCACATTTTGACAGCTGAGACAAATTCCACCACAGCAGCTGAAACAATCCCCAAAATTCTAAAGCAATCAATAACATTCTAAATAAAACAACACATGACGTTCTAAAAAAAAAGTTAATTTTCCTTACATCCCAATGTTAACGGCTCCTTTAAAAAAATCTAGGATCCGGATCAGGATCTGCATCTTCGTTAAAACCCAATCAGTCTTTCCTTGGGCCATAACCTAGCTGCGAACCCAGTTTTGTTGAAATCCATCCATTTGTTTTCAAGACATATTATTTAGAGACAAACAGGCTAATAGACTAATAAACAGGGGCAGAAACATTACCCCAGTGGCTGAGATAATTATAAAATGGGTGAGTAACTTCAAAGCCTAACTCACTGGTAGTTCCGTTTTTATATGACTCACCCACCTGGTCAGGAGTACCAGTATGAGTGGTTGCCAGCTGTGACAAATTTGGTATCACTCTCAGCTCTGAGTCTAAACCTCACACCGTGATACTGGAGCACAAAACCTAGCTCTTGTCCAGCACTGAGGGATTTATGCGTTACTGGAAGCATCATCTTTCAGATGATATGTTAAACTGGGATTCCATATGCCTTTTCAAGTGAGAGTAAAAGATCCCAAGCATTATTTTGAAGAAGAACAAAGGAGTTCTGCCCAGTGCCCTTGCCAATGTTTACCCCTCGCCCTACATAACGGAAAATGATCTGGTAATCATCACACTCCTGTTTGTGGGATCTTTCTGTGTGCAAATTGACTGCCGAGATTTCTGCATTACAACAGTGACTGCACCTCAATTGTGTTTTGTTGCCTGTGAAGTGTTTTGGGACACCCTGAGGTTGTGAATGATGTATAAATGTCAGTGTTTTTGTTTGTAGCTTGGTGCCTCTTGCTGAGGAACAGTTCCTCAAACATTAATCCTCCAATACCTGGTCCAAGTGTCTACCCTCCATGACTGAGTTTGCACAGATTGCTTCATATTCAGCAAGCTGACCTCGGTGTGATGTTGTAGATCTCAGCCTGTTCTTATCTACAAACTGAGAGGTGAGAGTATGAACAAAATGTGCAGCTTAATGGGAATTAAAGGTTTTAATGAATATACGGGGGAAGATGAGTCACTCGGAGGGTTTGAGACTATTGAAAAATGCTCATTGGTGTGATATCAAAGATTGTTAGTTTCCTAAACTGGGTAGATTTGCGATGTGCCTGCACGTGCCGGAGAGGTGGAGGTGATATGAAGAAGCTGAGAAAATAGACAGGTAGTCTATACGTGAGGTAACATATCGGGAACTACAATAAAAAGTGGAAATGTACCTTCAATCAAGGATCAAAAACATTGAAAATTTGTACCCATGTGGTTACGGAAAGTGGCAGAACTGCTTTATGACTTTGTTTCAGTATTTACAGTGGAATGTGAAAGTTAATTTGTGGATGAACAATTTGCAGACATCTATTTGTAAGAAGCAATCTTAAGGTGCTATTTTGGATGGTCCCTCTGATTTGTGGACTCTTGCTATGGTTCTTGGGTACTGGTAAGTGTGACCTAACTTTCCTTAGACAGATTGTAATTAAACTCTGGCAGTTGCTTAAAACAGGTTTATTAGTGCTACATCTAAACAGTTAGAGAGTAAGCATGTTCCAACCTCTCTCTCAAGAGTCTAACACATGGCTGACTGGTGTCAGTGATACATCATCATCTACACCACATATTAGCATCTTCCTTCTGTTAACCCTTTATACTACACCTCCCCCAAGTATGCTATCTACCTTTTAACAATAGTATGAAACTATATCTTTATTTACATTGCAATTCTGTAACTCCTTTCTTATAACTGCAGCTTCTACCCAACACCAACTCCCAATCTCTGCCCCTCTTCAATTCACAGTCCTGAGGGATTCAATCTCCCCATAGTATTCTCAACCCTTAGGGAAGATGTCTTGAGACATGTGGGCTTTCTTCTTTCCTGTGGACGACATCTTCATTGGTAAAACAGGACACTAACTTCACCGTGTTGCTAGGAAGCTCAGTGTAGGTTGCAGGTTTACTGAACTGCAAGAACAATGTGTCTTTTGGAACAAAATACTGAACCAAGAGAGATGACGGAAGGGCATCAATGTTTGGACTCTCTGGGACCAGAAGAGAAGAAATCAAGACTCCCTGAGGAACTTATCTCTCCCTCAAAGCACACAGGGAAAAAGCTTCAGAATGATGTTCAACTCCAAAGAAGACTCTCACGGCTGCAGCATTCGCTGCTACATTGAAGATGGAAAAGATATGGAAAATCTGACATTCCAATGAATCTGGACAACATAGGAAAAAAAAGACAAAATTCTAGTTAGCCTTTAAAGAAAAGAAGAAGAGAGGATTTCCTGTTCAGAAGGAATGTCCACTTTCTGCAGGCACTGGTAAGAGACCCATACTTCTCCCTGGGTGAGGTTGCTCCACTCTGGGCAATGGGAAGAATTGTTGAGGATATAGAGACAAGACAGCTCCATCTTCTGCAACAGGACAACAAAATGATAATGTTTTTCCTGTAGACAAACTACTCTGAGACAAGATTGCTGTACAGGATTGTAAAGTTTTACAAGTTCTGAAGATCCTGCCTTGGCTTCTGTGCTGACAGCTTTAGAGGGAAGAAAACTTTCAGCTGGGTCTGAAGTCTGGATTTCATTTGACTTTCACCCCTGGAAATTGGAGCTAAGCTCTTTGGCAGTGTGACCCTCCATGGACTTTAACATGGAATCAGGTGAGGCATTCTCTCTGGAATACTCTTCATGGACAAGCAGTGATAGACGAGGCAATACATTGGTATGTTCAGTGGAACAAACATCTGAATGCAGCTCAGCCACTAGAAACACAGCTGACTCCTAAACAAAGACATCTGAAACCTGATATGGTGAGCCTATCGACTGGAAAGATGGACTAACCTCTCGGACCTTTTCCTCAGTGCTGCAATGGCTTCTTTCTCATTACCTTCTTCAAGAAAGAGCCAGCTCAGGTCCAGCAGGTCTTCACGGTGATGGTGACTGTCTGCTGCAGTGTCTTCTGTATCCCTCACTTCTGGCCTAACTACATGAGGAACTGAGAGATGCAGAACTTCAATCTCCACCTTGGGGTCTAGTGGACGGGTCTCTGTGAAAGAAAGGGACTCACTGCTCATTGAATAAACTTCCTCAGCTGCTGTAGGCTGAAGTCCCACTGGTTCTAAATAAAAGGTAGAAGTACGCCCACATCTCCCTTCAATAAGGATGTGCATTGACTGTGGACAACATAGATACAATCAATGAGGAGCAATAATCCTGCCTTTGTTTGGAAGGTTTGTGTATCCTGGACCTCATAATGTGATGTCTAATGGATGAAGAGGGATTGGCTGAAGCTTCACCGAATTGTTACAGTGCAGAAAGAGGCCATTTGGCTCATCATGTCTGCACCAGCTCTCTGAGCATTTTAAGTTAGTGCCAATCTCCTGCCTTTTCCCCGTAACCCTGCACATTGTTTCTATTTAAATAATCACCCAGTGCCCCCTCGAATGCCTCAATTGAACCTGCTTCCACCACACTTCCAGTCAGTGCATTCCAAACCCTAGCTACTCACTGTGTGAAAAAGATTTTTCTCACTTCACATTTGCTTCTTTTCTAAAACACTTTAAAACTGTGCCCTCTGGTTCTCAATCCATTTACGAGCGGGAACAGTTTCTCCCTATCTTCTCTGTCCAGACCCCTCATGATTTTGAAACTTTCTATCAAATCTCCTCTTAGCCTTCTTCTCTCCAAGGAAAACAGTCCCAACTTCTCCAATCTTTCCTCATAACTGAAGTGTCTCATCCCTGGAACCATTCTCATAAAACTCTTCTGCACTCTCTCCAATGGTTCACATCCTTCCTATAGTGTGGTGCCCAGAACAGTACACAACACTCCAACTGTGGTCCAAGCAGTGTCTTATATAAGTTCATCATAACGTCCCTGCTACTGTACTCTATGCCTCTATTAATGAAGCCTAGAACCCCGAATGCTTTAGAAACAGCTCTCTCTACCTGTCCTGCCACCTTTAATGACTTATGTACATATACACCCAGGTGTCCCTGCTCCTGCACACTCTTTAGAATAGTACCCTTTATTTTATACTGTCTCTCCACGTTCTTTGTACCAAAATGCATCACCTCACACTTCTCCACATTGAACTTCATCTGCCACCTATCTGCTCACTCCACCAATGTGTCAATGTCCTTTTGAAGTTCTACACTGTTCTCCTCACAGTTTACAATTCTCCCAAGTTTTGTGTCATCCACAAACTTTGAAATTGTCCCCCAGCACACCAAGGTCTAGATCATTTATATATATCAGGACTTGATGGGAACTGACCAATAGTCTTGACTAAGACCATTAACTTTCTCTAGAAACTCTGTAATTTTGTCTTTGTCTTGATTTCCAATTTCTTGGAAGGAGTATGTTTCATAACTGTTTTCTTGTCTTTACCTTGAATAAACTTGTTGGATTTGCAGAACATTGTGTCTCCTGCCAACACAAGTTGGTCACAAAGATGGCTACTGATACATGTTCAGAAAACCTCAGTGTATGGCTTTGTTATATGACCATAGTGTGGGAAGCAGGAACAGGAGCAGAGACACAATGTTGATTTATTGCATATCCTGAGTATTTGCATATTCTGTACCAGGGTGATTAAAGCTGTACTTTGTCACATATGTATAGAAACCAGTGCAGCTTTCAAGCCATATCAAGTATTATGCCTTATTTTTCTTTTAAATAGTGGAGAAAAAGAAACCTTCAATGCAATAGGTTCCTTCACTGAAAAACGGTAAAATCAGGTGAAAACAGTGTACCTGTCACTTGCAATGATGTCACGTCTGTACAACATCACATGTACCACATTGGCAGAAACGATTGAAATGTTGAGCCTTCCCACACTGCAAGCATTCCACATCCCCTGCTGGGCAATCCTGGCGTCTATTTCGGTTCTGCGCTCCGCTGTGGAAGTATTTCAAAATGGCTGCTGCTGTGGCGTTTCATGCCCTTTCACCCAGTTCGACAGGCTTTCATGTGGGTGGGGCCTCTGTTCATGGGCCTACCCAGACAAGGCTTCACTTCTGCCACCAAGTCTTGACCTGTGAACTCTTAGCATGGTTCTTGGTTATTGGTATGTGTGAACTATCTTCCCTTAGACAGATTGTAGTCATACTCTGGCACTTGCTTAAAACAGGTTTATTACTGCTACATCTAAACAGGTTGCAGAGTAGGCATGTTGCTCCCGAGCATGGTGTTCCAGCCTCTCTCTCTCAAGAGAGTCTAATACATGGCTCACTGATCTGCACCAGTCAAACAAGTTCCTAACTATTCTAATCCCATTTTCCAGCACTAAGCCCATAGCCTTGTATGCCATGGCAACGCAAGTACTCATCCAAACTTATTAAACGTTATGACGGTTTCTGCCTCTACCACCCTTTACCATTCACTTGCACTGTAACAAATATTGGCTCTGTCAACCCAACTTTCAGGTTAAACAATGAATAAATGTCAGAATTTGTTGTTTCAGGCACCTCTACACAATAGGTTTCATTGAGCTTCTTCTGTTGTTTGCAAGCCTGTTTAAATCTCTCTTTGCGCTGTCTCATTATATATCCACTTCTGTGACAAAAGCAACATTCTACTTTTTTAAACTGCCAATCGCTAAAAGATTGATTGTTTTTATATCGATTAAAGTTGTTCTTCAGTTTAGCTGCTAAATTATTTCTTCTTATTTTTTGGTTAGTGGGAACTGTTCCCCGCTTCTGGCGGAGTCTCGTTTTCTCTCACCACTTTCGGCTGTCTGTTCCCACCTGATTTGGAGTGCAGCGCCATTTTGTGCCCCTTGTATTGCTTGAGAATTGCTTACAGTGCTTTCCATGGCCAGCGCTATTTCAACACCTTCTTAAAATCCAGATTCACTTGGCCAGCAATCTTCTCTGCATAGTGTCTTCTTTCACATCACACACTAAACAATCTCTGAGCATGTCGTTCAGAGTCTCACCAAGCTCACAATGTTCCATTAGTTCCTTAAAATTCACCACATAGCTAGCAATTGTCTCACCTGATACTCTATTTCGCAAATTGAACTGGAACCTCGGTATCGTGACTGAGGGCTTGGGTTGAAAATGTCCCTTCACAAGGCCCTCAAATTCTCCAGAATTCTTCAAATCTGGGGCACAGGGTGCCCTCAAACTCTGAACCAAACTGTAGGTTTTGATCCCACAAATACTGAAGAGGATCGCTCACCTCATCTCTTCCCCCATGATTTTGTTCACTTGAAAAAAGAACGTGAGGCATTCTATATACTGAGACTAATTGTCTGGCTCAGAGGGACCGATTCTATCAAATTGTGGCATTTTGGGTGAATATATCTTCTGTTATTTTAAAAGTATGTTGAAATTCACAATCGCTGGGTGAGGTCCAGTACTGACTTTCATTTATCTTGATTAATCCTGAGTTATGCTCATCACTAGTTTGTTGTAGTGTGGCTGTGTCACCTATTTGTAATAGAACTGATCTGCAGACAACTTTCTAATTGGAAACATTAGGTTTATTTACAATACAGCCAGAAGCAACTACACATGTGCTTTCAACTCCATCTCTATCCCTACACCGCCTGTGGATGTAGCCCATGCTGCTAACACTTTGATTTTCACAGATCACATGATCTTACATCACAGGACTATTCTTAAAGGTACAGTCCAACATTTAACAAAACCATAATTACTACACAAGTATTTAATTATTTCTCTCATTTGTTAAGGATATCAAGGGGATCAAGGGATATTGATCGAGAATGCAATTGGAGTTGAAGTACAGATTAACCATCAACTAACTTAATAGGTGAACAGGTTTGAAGGGTTTAAAGGAATTGACTACGCTTGTTCCATTGCGCAATGTCCGGTAATTGCTCAAAACCTGGCATAAAGCTGACCTGATACCCCCATGTGAACAGAGGCAAAACATTTTCACTCTGCAATACTCTGGAACAGCTGCCACCTCTGCTGAATCTTGAAAAGTCAAGTTAGTTGGTTTGTCAGTTCTTCATAAAAGTTCTTCAGTATTGTGTGGTGGCCACCATCTGGACTTGGGCCTGTCCACTCTTTATGACCTTGGTACCTGTAGTGTAAGGGTTAACAGAATAGATATGACAATATATGATATAGATGATGATGTATCACTAAGATCAGTGAGCCATGTATTAGACTCTCTTGAGAGAGAGAGGCTGGAACACCATGCTCGGGAGCAACATGCCTACTCTGCAACCTGTTTAGATGTAGCAGTAATAAACCAAAGGACCCTTTTCTGTGCTGTAGACCTCTATGACTTTATGAGTAAATTGGAAGTAGACACGGGACTTTCCACTACTGTAATTGGAGAACACACTTACAGATGTTTAAGTAATGGTGAACATCAATTAAATTTGGAACAAGCATCTGCCAAGCTGAAAATGTACACAGGAGAAGAAATCCAAGTAAAAGCAGAGTAACTGTTCGTTATAGAAACCAACTGGCACAGCTACCAGTGATGGTACTGAGAGATAGGGGACCAAGCCTTCTAGGGTGAAACTGGTTAAGGGAAATTCACCTTGATTTGCCAGTGAGATTTCAGAAGGAAGCTGGAAGAGTTCATGTCTTGAAAAAGGAACAAGGCAAAGTATGGCAGAAAGAGCCTGGAGAGTCCAAGGACTGCAACAGAATGAAAAAAAGAATATGTAAGGACTCAACAACCTGAAGAACTGCGGTCTATCTCAAACAAAGACTTGGAAGAACAGTGGAAGAAACTCCAGGAGACCCTGCTGAATGACAGAATTCAAGATGAAGTGAGTAACCTTCACAACGAAAAGGAAAACCTGTTGAACAACCTTCACACACGACAAGATTCCATCAGGTCAAAGTTTGAGCCTCTGGAACAGCATGAAGAGAAATAGAATTAATTCAGTACCTCTCTGAACAAACTGAAGAACCAGTTGGCAGAGACGACACATCAATGTTCAGGTTTCCAGGAGGCAGTCAACAAATACAAGAAAGAGACAGAAGAGATGAAGAATCAGCTAAGTGAAGTCAAAGAGGCTTTGAAAACAAAAATCGGAGAGCTTTCCAAGAGGCGAGCAGATAATGAAGTTTTGGGAGACTCAGCTGCTGAGCTAAGACAAGTTGAGGTTTCACCTGAGAGAAGTCTGATCAACAGTGAAGTCAAAATGAAGGACAAGACTAAACTCTGTGGCAGAAAGAAGAAGATAAAAAGGAAGAAGTTTCCGAAAATACAATAAAATCGTGGCTGGCAGCACCTATAAACACTTGAAGGAGGCAATCAACAAGTGCCTCACAGTGTTTCGCTGGATGATGATACTGAAGAGAAAATCAAAGAGCCACAAGTTACTTCCAAGGCTTTATCTGGAAAGAGTTCTAGATGCTGTAGACAAATCTGAAGGAGTTAACAGATGAGTCATTGGAGGCCAATGCAGGCTTCCATTTCCACTGCAGGATGTCCCCTCCACATGACAACAGGAGCAACACCTGCAGAATTGTTGATGAGACACCGTCTTAGGACAAGGCTGAGCCTAATATTTCCAAATTTGGAGGGGAAGGTAGAGAAGAATCAAGGAACCCAAAAAGCTACACATGACTTGCATAGTCGTGAGAGACAATTTACTGTTGGAGAAGCAGCATATGTAAAGAATTTTGGTGGAGGACCAAAGTGGTTACCAGGTAAAGTAAGTTCAGTGACCGGACCATTATCATACCATGTTGAAGTAGAAGGCCAGCTCAACCATAAGCACCCATAAACAAGAAAAAGAGAGATATCACAACAAGATATGGTTCCACCTGCAACCATTACTGAACTAGCGTTTCCTGTTGAAGATGTTCAGTCAAGGACTGACATATCTGATGTCGCTATCAGAGTGGAAGACACTGAACTGCATGCAGTCTGAGGTACCTGATGTTCATGCAGTTCCAGAGAATGTGGTTCCTGAAAAATACTCTGAAGTTATGGAACTGAGAGATTCCATAC
This sequence comes from Isurus oxyrinchus, assembly GCA_026770705.1. Classification (NCBI taxonomy): domain Eukaryota; kingdom Metazoa; phylum Chordata; class Chondrichthyes; order Lamniformes; family Lamnidae; genus Isurus; species Isurus oxyrinchus. The sequence continues at coordinate 42,310,595 of JANJGN010000024.1, read as the reverse complement.
AGATCAGGAAACCACCTAAAAGACTGAACTTGTAAATTTCATGACCTGTGTAAATATTATAATGTCATGAGATAAATATGCTTGTAAATACAATATGTACAGCAAAGTTAAAGGGGGAGGAATGTAGTACAACATAAGATCTAGGAGCAGGAATAGGCAATTCAGCCCCTCGAGCCTGCCTCGCCATTCAATAGGATCATGGCTGATCTCATTTCAGCCTCAACTCCAATTTGCCGCCCTCACCCAATAACTTTTCAACCCGTTACCAATTAAAAATCTGTCTATCTCCTTAAATTTATTCAGCATCCTGGCATCCACTGCACTCTGAGGTAGTGAATTCCACAGATTCACCATCCTTTGGGAAAAGTAATTCCTCCTCAACTCTGATTTAAATCAACCACCCCTTAGCCTAAAACTATGGTGTCTCATTCTAGAATGCCCCACAAGGGGAAACATCTGCTCCACGACTACATTGTCCATCCCCTTTAGCATCTTATATACCTCAATTAGATCTCCTCTCATCTTTCTAAACTCTAGCGAGTATGGGCCTAAACTGCTCAACCTCTCCTCATAAGACAAGCCCCGCATCTCTGGAATCAATCTAGTGAACCTCCTCTGAACCACCTCCAATGTAACTACATCCTTCCTCAAGTAATTATGGCTTTGTTAAATGTTGGACTGTACCTTTAAGAATAGCCCGGTAATGTAAGATCACAATATCTGTATAAACCAATGTGTCAGCAGCATGGGCTGCTTTCACAGGCAGTGTAGAGTTAGAGATGGAGTTGAAAGCACATGTGTAGTTGCTGCTGGCTGTATTGTAAATAAACCTAATGTTTCCACTTAGGAAGTTGCCTACAGATCAATTCTATTACAAATAGGTGACAAGGCCACACTACAATAACTTGTTAGGAGAAGAATTGTTGGGAGCTCGCCAACATTAATTTGTTGAACCTGATGGAATGTTTGAATGTATAATGGAAAGTATATTCAGCGGCACCGTGAGAGATTCCAATCTTAAATTTCCATATGGTTTTCTTGATCTCCCACCAGAACATTGGCAGGAGAGCGACAGCAATCCTGGAAAAATGGTGTTTTTGTCCATTGTAGTGGTTTAACTAGGGCTTTTACCCATAACCTGGCAGAAAGCACAGCAGAAAGCCCTGGTGTCAATTTTTACCCCCCTGAAGGATAGTAAAATCCTAGCCTTCGTGGGGGGGTTATGCTGCTGTGAAACCTCGCAAATGGCTAAATCACAAACGATGAACATACTTTGCAACGGGAGTCAATTAGATAGGTTCCAGCCATCCCAAAATTTGACACGTATAAAGGATCAAGGGCAATGAAGACCATGCCCTTAATAAATTTAAAGAGAAATTTACTGGAGAAAATGTTTAATAAAACAAGAACAGTGTAAAATTTATCACACAGTACTTCCAGGAGGTGGACTGTGATCAGGAATTAAACTGCAGCACCAGGGAACACCCACATGCAGATGACACATGCCCAGTCCCACTTTCTACTGCAGGAAATGCATCATGAACGCTTTCTGTTTTTTTAACCTCATTTGGGCATTTTCTACTTGTTTCAGCATTTTGTAAAGTTGACTCCGATTTTTCACGGTTAAAACCAGGGATAAGGGAACATTTGGGTTCACAATGGGCAAAGCCTTTTGTGCAAATTTGCAAGAGAGAAAGTTACGAATGGCGGGACTTACTTTACAAAGATTTGAAATTCAATGAATATATTGACAAAGGTTTCTAAGAAATAAGAGTTTGTATTTATATTGTGACTTTCAGATATTTCAAAGTGTCTCACAGCTAGCGAATTGCTTTTTGAAGTGTCATCGTTTATTTTAAAGACTATTTTAGTGATCAGGTTATACAATTCTTCAACAATGAAATAGTTCCCCAGATAATAAGCCCTTGTGATGTTCGTTTTGGGATAAATGATTTGGCCAGGACACCAGAACTCCCATTCACTTGTGCAGAATTGGTGCCATGGGATCTTTAAAATGCATCTGAACAAGCTGTGAGAGACTTGGTTTAAATTTTCATTCAGAAGAAGTTTTTCTGACAGGTAGCACTCCATCACTGGTATGGCAGCCTTATTCAAATGGAGTTGGGCTTGAATCTCTTAACTTCAAAGGAAGAGTGCAATACACTGAGCCATGCTGATTATTTGCAAATAGTAATTATTTGTTAATTCATTCAAGGGATGGGGGCGTCACTGGAAAGGCCAGCATTTATTGCCCATCCCTAGTTGCCCTTGAGAAGCCAGTGGTGAGCTGTCTTCTTGAACCGCTGCAGTCCATGTGGTGTAAGTACACCAACAGTGCTGTTAGGAAGGGAGTTCCAGGATTTTGACCCAGTGACAGTGAAGGAACGGCGATATATTTCCAGGTCAGGATCGTGAGTGACTTGGAGGGGAACTTCTATGTGGTGGTGTTACCATCTATCTGATGCCCTTGTCCTTCTAGATGGTAGAGATCGTGGGTTTGTAAGGAGCTGTTGAAGAAGCCTTGGTGGGTTGCTTCAGTCCATTTTGTAGGTGGTGTTTAGATAAATACCTTTGTACACTGTGGCTTGCCATAGCCATGTGACCTTTAATGCCTTGTATGTAAATAAAAATTTTAGACCAGAAGCTGTTTTACACATCAACGGAACATGAGGCTGGATTTTACATTTCTCGGTAGGGTGGGTTGGAGGAATGGAAACTGAGTGATCCATTTGCTCCCTGCCCCATCATCTCAGCTCATTCAAACAAGTGTCAGATAGCCAATTAGTCTGATGGGAAGGAAGCCAATTCGAGGAGCAAAGTGGGGGCGGGGTTATGCATCTTATTGGCACTGTAGGCTGTGATGTCATGCAGCAGAGGGGTAACTCCACTGACATGGCTGAAAAGGCTTCCTTGTCTCAGAATCAGTATTTATTTTTTTACTCAAGTCCCGAAAAGGATAAGAGTGGCCCTCAGTTCACAGGTGAAGAATTCAGGCACGTCATGATGGGGAAATTCAGCACTACACATCATCTCCACTTTACACCCATTCAAATAGAAAGGCTGAGACTGCACTGAAAATTACCAAAAAGATCACAAAATATCAACAGGATTCAGTATAGATGCGTACAAGGCAACCTTAGTGGGGAGAAACACACCTGCTGAAGGCATGGAAAGGGGTCCAATCCAGTGGCTAATGTCATGCTGCTCCCAGACTACCATTCCAACATCGAATAATCTACTGAAACCAGAAGTGGTAACAGGATCGAGTGACAAAAAGTCAAATCTCACTTCCATAAAGCTGCCAAATCATTGCCAGATTTGAGAATGAGAGTTGGCCAGAGTGCAAACATTCAAAGCCCTCAACAAAAGTCAGCTCATCCCACAACTTGGGACCTGTGTAGAGGAGTAATCACCTCGATCGTACACAGTGAAAGTGAACAACCAGATCTATCGCCGCAGCTGCAGACATCTACGTGCAACCTGGGAAGCAGACAGATGGTAAGGCAGATTGGATTTTGCCAAGTGAGTGAGGAACTGAATGACCATTATTCCCAGAGGTCAATCTTTCTCCAACAAATACAATGAATCAGCAGCAATAATTGTCACAGCAGCAATGCTCACCATGGCAACTATATCCCACAGAAAAGCAACATCACCTCAGGGGCCAGCAGACCCCAGATAAACAGCCAACAACAATTCACATGCATACAGTAAGAAGACCTGAAAGTTTTAAAGATAATGTGTGAAATGTGTGTGTAGAGAGAGAGGGGGGATTGGAACAGACTAGAAACGGCTAACTTTTTTGCTCATGTGTGATTATTTCCTTCATGGACAGTTTCAATTGATAGCATATGTAATTTATTTTTCTTCTTGAATGAAAAGGGGGATGTTTGGATAAATACCTTTCTACACTTTGGCTTGTCATAGTCATGTGACCTCTAAAATAAAAGCAAAATACTGCAGATACTGGAAATCTGAAATAAAAACCCAAAGTGCTGGAAAAACTCAGCAGCTCAGGCAGAAACTGAAGGGAGAGAAACAAAGTTAACATTTTGAATCCAATATGATTCTTCTTCAGAATGTTGTTGCCAGTCATATTGGACTCGAAATGTGGGCAGAACTGTATGCCCTGTGCCGAAGGAGGCTCCGCCTCTCAAGGGAGACAGTGACCTCCATTTGTCAGAGGATCAGCCCTGAGATCAGCTCCGACTGTGTGGGTGGACACCCTAAGCAAGTGGCTCTGAAGGTCACAGTGGCCCTAAATTTCTATTCAGCTCTTTCCAGTCTCAGTGGGGGATCTTTGTGGAGTCTCCCAATCTGCTGTCCACAGTTGCATCAAACTGGTGACAGAAGCTCTGTTCAGGTGAGTCCTGACTTTTATTCTTTACCGTATGGACCAGGCCAGCCAAGCTGGGAGAGCCAGAGGCTTTGCGGCTATTGCTGGCTTCCCCCGTGTCCAGGGTGCTATAGACTGTACACATGTGGCCATCAAGGCACCAACAGGTGAACCCGGGGCCTTCGTCAACAGGAAGGGCTTCCACTCCATGAACGTGCAGATAGTGTGTGATCACAGGATGCTGATTCTACAAGTCTGTGCAAGGTACCCAGGCAGCTCCCATGATGCATCCTCAGACACTCCCAGGTGCCGGGGCTCTTCAGTGCTCCAGCCCGGCTGGATGGATGGCTGCTGGGTGACAAGGGCTATCCCCTCAGAAGGTGGCTCATGACACCTCTCTGCCATTCCAAGAACAGAGGCTGAGAAGCATTACAATATGAGCCACGCCTCCACAAGGGCTGTTGTAGAGAGGACCATAGGTCTCCTCAAGGTGAGCTTCTAATGCCTGGATCGTTAAGGAGGTGCACTAAAATACCTCCCAGAGTAGGTGCCACTGATAGTGTTTAAATGCTGCACTCACCGCAATCTGGCACTGGCAAGGGGGGACCCACTGGAGGAAGAGGATATTGATGCAGTTGCACAGGCCCCAGAGGATGAGTCCAGTAGTGAGTCAGAAGAGGAGCCCAGTGAGGAGAATGCTGAGGGTGTGGAGGCAGACCTCGGTAACCTGCCAGGAGGCAGGGACACCAGGGACACCTTGATCCAACATCCTTCAGCTAGACTGCCAAAGATCAGCTTCAACCATATGCCCAGGGCTGCCTCCTCCACCCCAGATGTCTGAAATCACCCTTTCATTTGAACACAAAGAACACTCAGAGCCTGTGCAATAAAGTTCAGAGACACTTACGTCCAGCATTACACACTGGCGTTCCCCACAGCAATGAAATAAAAAGGTGAAGCATACACAGGCCATGATGACAAAAACAAAATTTATCTCATTTTGACAATTCCAAACTATGTACAGAAGCTTCTCTGGTCTTCATTCCCAGACCAGTATAGATAAACAAAATGAACATAAAATCACCCGTGACCTGTCCCTCTTGTGCTCACGGTGCATTTAACTTACGCTTGCAAGTGCTGCGTCTTGGTGCCCCTGCCTCGCGGGCACCAGCATTGGCAACAGCCCGCTCACTTTGCTGTCTTGTTGGCCTTGATGACCTTGACGGTTGTCCTCTGGCCACTGGAGCCTGTGCTGGCCCTGCTTGGGAGGGAGTGGCCAGTGCCATGGCTGGCATCTCCCCAGTCACCACAGCCTCATCAGATGCCAGGGTCACTGACAGAGGGGTGGGGAAGATGCAGCTGTCATCCAGAGCGCCCTGAGAGGAGCCCACAGATATGACAAGAAGCTTGTGCGCCAACATGAGGTCACCTTGGATCTCCCTGCTCACCAATGATGGATGGGCACCTAGCTGGGATACTGGGTGCCTCTTCCATGTCCCACACTGACACTGACCACCTGAGGTTATTGCCTCTGTGAGGGCTTGCAGGTCCGAGCACAACCCTAGGGACCTCTCATTTGGTCCCTGGAGCTGCCTCTTCATGAGAGTCACCACTCTCTCAACAGAGGAGGCAGACCCTCGGCCAGGAGGGTCAATGCAGTGCTCATGCTCTGCATGAGTTCCTCCATCACAGAGACCAAGGCACGCTGACCCTCATGGATCTCCTCCAGATCCTCCCACACATCCTGCTGGATATCCAGCATCTGCTGCCTAATGGACGACTCCAGAGGCTCATCATCAGCCTTCGACTGAGCATCGTCCTGGTCCCCAGCAGCCCTCTGATTGCCGGTGCCCTGGGCACTCTCTGTCTCCACCTGCACCTCCAGTGAGTGTGAAGTGCCCTCACCAATGTGCACTGGGATACTAGTTGCCAAACAAATGACCAGCGAGGTGCTGGTATCTGCGCTGGTGCCTGCTTCAGAGAGCGGGTGTGATGCAGGTGCAAATGACTCCCGATGGTCCTCCAGTGTCAGGGTGGCCCTTCGGGATCTGGAGATCGAACACCTGCTAGCGAACCTAAAGGGGAAAAGAAGGACAAAATCATTGGTTAAAGACATCACATTGTCACTGTGCATGTCAGGCACCCTGGTGAGACAATGGACATCTGCATCATGGTGCCCTCGTCTTCCAATGCTCAATGGGCCTCCAGGTTTGGGGCTCACAACAATGAGGATCTTTGCACTAGAATGTTTGCACCATCTGAAACTCTCACCTCTGTGCACTGCACTCTTACCTTTGTCTCGTACGCCTGCCCCTCCATGCTCAGACGAATGGGGATTCTGCCAACACTCAAGCTCCAGGGTATCTTGCTCGTACCTGCTGAGCAGCAGGAGGTTGGGCTGCCCTCCACCTGTACATAGTCTCTCTGCCTGGTTATGGTCCGTCTTCTCCTGAAAGGAGAGAGCATTGATTACTCCCCTCTGTACCTGCAGCACCATTGCAGCCTGGCTAACCCCAGCTGAGGAACACCTCACAGGGCACAACCGAGTCGTATCCCTCGAGCCACAAGCCACTCAGTCCAAGCAGCCAGGGCTTACCCCTTTGCCCAGCTCCAATGTCATTAAGAGTTGGCACTGAGACTCTAGCACCCCTGAGGTCCATGGGGGGGATGGCTACATTTTAACAATTTTGCACACTGACACATGCCAACACGGTACTCACCCTTCCTGAGCACAGCAGGTCGTTGAAGTACTTCTGGCATTGCACCCATGTGCCTGCACCACATCATGGCTGGTCTCCCAGGCTGCCACCTCCTCCCATGCCCTCTTGGTGAGGTGGGGTAGCTTCCTCCTTCCAACCCTGGGGTCAAGGGTGTCCCTCCTGGCAGCCACCTCTTCCAGGAAATGGCGAGGCTCTCATCAGAAAAGCAGGGGGCCGAGTGTCCACCTGACCTGCCCTCCTGCCCACCGTGTCCAGCCGCACTCGACTCCATTGGGAATACCGAACACATGTCTTTCCATGGCCGCCATCCAGGTCATTTTAAATGGGCTGCCAGCTCACCATTGGGCCCGGCGACTGACAGGTCCCTGCCCCACCCCCACCTGCCCCTGCCCGGCTAGTGCGTTTCACGCTTGGTGGGCCTTATTTGGCCAGCTCGGGGGCTGACCATGGACGGTGGACCATTTCCCGGTCGCTCCAGGGTCCTCCTGACAACCTCAAAATCCTGCCCATAAACTGTCTCCACAGATGCTGCCAGTTTTTCCAGTACTTTCTGCTTTTAATTCATGTGACCTCTGATGTCATGTTCTGTAAATGAAGGTCTAATGGAGTAGCTATTTTACACTCCACATGGAACAGATGGTACACACTGAAGCCACTGTACACTGGGGATGGAATGGATGCTGATCAAGTGGCTGTTTTATCCTGGATGGTGTCAAGTTTCTTGAGTGTTGTGGGAGCTGCACTCATCCAGGTAAGTGCGGAGTATTCCATCACACTCCTGACTTGTGCCTTGTAGATAGTGGACAGGCTTTGGGGAATCAGGAGGTGAGTTACTCACCACAGAAATCCCAGTCTCTGACCTGCTCTTGTAGCCACAATATTTATGTGGCCAATCCAGTTCAGTTTCTGGTCAATGATAACCCACAGGATGTTGATAGTGGGGGATTCAGCGATGGTAATGCCATTGAATGTCAGAGGGAGATGGTTAGATTCTCTCTTGTTGGAGATGGTCATTGCCCGGCACGTGTGTGGTGTGAATGTTGCAACTGACCAGCCCAAGCCGGAATGTTGTCCAGGTCTTGCTGCATGTGGACACAGACTGCTTCAGTGTATGAGGAGTGTCTGAGTGGCGCTGAACATTGCGCAATCACCAACAACTCACAGTTCTGTACTCCCAGGATTTCCATCACAACATTAGGGATCAAAGCTTTAGCTCTGTCCCTGACTCCCCACCACCATAAATGCAGCCTTATTGTGGGAATAAAATGATGGTGTCAGCCATGGCTGTGTGGTAGCACTGAGTCAGAAGGTTGTGGGTTCAAACCCCACTGCAGAGGTTTGAATACATAATCTAAGCTGATACTCCCATACGTTAATTATATATTAATTGTATTTAATTGTATGCAAGTGATGGGCATTAGCTAGGGATTCAGTTGCACCCCTATAAAAAGAAACAGACTGAAACTGTGTTTCTTAGGTGAGGATGGGCATGTTTATGATGTGCATCTCCATAAAGAAATGCTTAATGAGAGTATGTAAAGATTGGCTCTAGTTTTATCCTCCACCTTGTGGCTTTCTGGAATATAACACAATACTGATGGAGTGCTCCACTGTCATAAGATCAGTATTGAAGAAGTGCTGAACTATCACAGGGGCAGTACCGAGAGAGAATACTGCACTGTCAGAAGGTGAAAATTGAAGGAGCACTGCATCGGGAGGAGCAGTACTGAGGGGTTGCTACACTGTAGGAGGGGTAGTACTGAGAGAGAGCTGCACTGTCCGAGGGTCGGTATTAGGGAGAGAGCAGGCCGTAGTACTGACGGAGCGCTGGACTTTCAGATGATCAGTACTGAGGAAGTGCTGCACTGTCGGAGGGTCAATACTGTGGGAGTGCTACACCGTCAGAGGGGCAGAACTGAGGGAGCACTGCACTGTTGGAGGGGCAGTACTGAGGGAGTGCTGCACTGTTGGAGGGGCAGTATTGAGGGAGTGCTGCTCTGTTGGAGGGACAATAATGAGGGAGTGCTGCTCTGTTTCATGGACTGTACTGAGGGAGTGCTGCACTGTTGCATGGGCAGTACTGAGGGAGTGCTATACTCTCAGTAGTTCTATGTTTCAGATGAGATGGTAAACTGAGATTTTAAATATCTGGCTGGTATAAAATACCTCTTGGCACCATTTCAAAAAGATCAGGGGCGTTCTCACAGTGTCACTCAACCAAAACATAGAACTAATGTTCTGCTCATTGATCTCATTCCTGTTGTGGGACCTTGCTGTGCGTGTATTGGCTCTGACATTTTTCTCCATTACAACAGTGACTACAGTTCAAAGATACTGCACTGGCTGTAAACCGGTTCGGGATATCCTGAGGTCATGAAACTTGTTGATAAATGCCAGATCTTCCCTTCTTTAAAAGCAGATGGTCAAAGCAAAACAACCAATAAGACAAATGGAATTTTAGAGTTTAGATCCAGGTGGGCAAGATATCAAAGAGGCAATAGGAAGGCTCCAAATGATGGTTAGGCCACACTGGAATAATTTGTACATCTCCTGTCTTTTCAATACAGCAGAGACACTGGGGTAAGTTTTTATTTTTACCACCCGAGTATTAAGTAAGGCTTGGACAAATCCAAGAGCAGGAAGTCTAATGGGACAATGACACATCCCATACAGAACCATGGAGTTTCCTTCCATTCATTTCAATAGAAGGAAGGTCAGGCAGCTTCAACTATCGGTGTGACACCCCCACCGCCTCCCCCTCTGCGAGATTCCCTCTCCTCTCCATCCAGAAAATACCGAATAACCAGGTTAGAGAGGAAAATCGATCTCATGATAGTCACGGAGGGAGGGAAAAATGAATCGAATGTTGATAAAGGGAAGGTCTTGTAGCGCAGTGGGTGAAGTTACTACTCTTGGGACAGAAAACTCCAGGTTCAGAACTTGTTGGCCATGTGAAGCGTATTCATGATGTGGTCAAACAGGTTGATTATCAGCCTAGAAACATAGGCACAAGAAAATAGGAGCAGGAGGCCCCTGGAGCCTGATCCGCCATTCAATATAATCATAGCTGATCCTTTATCTCAACGCCATACTCCCGCTCTCTCCCCATACACTATGACACCTTTAGAGTCCAGAAATCTATCTATTTCCTTCTTAAATATATTCAATGACTTGGCCTCCATAAAGAATTCCACAGGTTTACCATCCTCTGGGTAAAGAAATTTCTCCTCATCTCAGTCCTAAATGGCCTACCCCGAATCCACAGATTTTGGCCCCTTGTTCTAGACACCCCCAGCCGGGTGAAACATCTTCCCTGCATCCAGTCTGTCCAGCTCTGTTAGCATTTTATACTTTTCAATGAGATCCCCTCCCATCCTTCTAAACTCCAGTGAATTCAGGCCTAGTCGACCCAATCTCTCCTCATACGACAATCCTGCCATCCCAGAAATCAGTGTGGTAAACCTTCACTGCACTCCCTCTGTGGCAAGCATATCCTTTCTTAAGTAAGGAAACCAAAATTGCACACAATACTCCAGGTGTGGTCTCACCAAGGCCCTGTACAATTGCAGTAAGACATCCTTGCTCCTGTACTCAAGTCCACTCGCAATGAAGGCCTGCATACCATTTGCCTTCTTAACTGCTTGCTGCACCTGCATGCTTGCTTTCAGTGAGTGGTGTAAAGGACATCCAGGTCCCTTTGTACATCAACATTTCCCAACCTATCACCATTTAAATAATACTCTGCCATTCTGTTTTTCCTACTAAAGTAGATAACTTCACACTTGTCCACATTATACTGCATCAGCCATATATTTGTCCACTCACTCAACCTGTCTTGAGGCCTTGAAGCCTCTTTACATCCCCTTCACCACTCACATTCCCACCTAGTTTTGTGTTGTCAGCAAACTTGGAAACATTACATTTGATTCCTTCATCCAAATCATTGATATATATTGTGATTAGCTGGGGCCCAAGCACCTCAGTACCCCACTAGTCACCGCCATGTTGATTTTGTCTAATCCCATTGATATTTTCTAAGTGTCCTGTTATCACATCCTTTATAATGGACTCTAGCATTTTCCCTACTACTGATGTTAGGCTAACTGGTCTGTAATTCTCAGTTTTCTCCCTCCTTTTTTAAGTAGTGGGGTTATATTTGCAACCCTCCAATCTGCCGGGAGTGCTCTGGAATCTACAGGATTTTGGAAGATGACAACCAACACACCCACTATTTCCATGGCCAACTCCTTTGGTACCCTGGAATGTAGATTATCAGGCCCTGGGGACTTATCAACTTTCAGTCCCATTAATTTCTCCAGGGCTGCTTTTTTAACTAATTTCCTTCAGTTCCTCCTTCTCACTAGACCCTTTGTTCCCCAGTATTTCGGGGAAGTTATTTGTGTCTTCCTCCATGAAGAAAGATCTAAAGCAGTTGTTTCAATGCTCTGCCATTTCCTTGATCTCCATTATAAATTCTCCTGTTGCCAACTCTAAGGGACCTAAATTTGTCTTTCCTAATTTTTTTTCTTTTTAAATACTTATAGAAGCTTTTACAGTACACTTTTATATTCTTTGCAAATTTATTCTCATACTCTATTTTTTTTCCTACTTAATCAATCTCTTTCTTGGTCCCCCTTTGCCGAATTCTAAACTGCTCCCAATCTTCAGGCTTACTACTTTTTCCAGAAATTTTATGTGACTCCTTTTTGGATCAAAATCTATCCTTAATTTCTTTTGTTAGTCATGGTTGGGCTGCTTTTCCTGTTGTGTTTTTGCACCAGAAAGGAGTGTATAACTGTTGCAATGCAGACATTCATTCCTTAAATATTAGCCATTACCATGTCCTTTAATGAAGTTCCTCAATCCATCATAGAGTCATAGAAGTCGACAGCACAGAAAAAGGCCCTTTGGCCCATCGAGTAGCATCGGTTAAACAAGCACCTAACTATTCTAATCCCATTTTCCATCACTAGACCCATATACTTGTGTGCCATGGCATCGCAAGTGTACATCCAAATACTTCTTAAATGTTATGAGGACTTCTGCCTCTAATATCCTGGTGAGTTCCAGATCTGGGTGAAAGAATTCTTCCTTACATCCCCTCTAAACCTCCTGCCCCTTACCTTAAATCTATGCTCCCTGGTTATTGATCCCTCCACCAAGGGGAAAAGTTCCTTCCTATCTAACCTATCTATGCCCCTCATAATTTTATACACCTCAATAATGTCCTCCCTCAATCTCCTCTGCTCCAGGGAAAATAACCCCAGTCTATCCAATCTTTTCTCATAACTAAAACTCTCCAGCCCAGGCAACATCCTGGTAAATCTCCTCTGCACTCTCTCTAGTGCAATCACATCCTTCCTATAATGTGGATTCCAGAACTGCACACAATACTCTAGCTGTGGCCTAACCAGCGTTTTATACAGTTCCAGCATAACCTCCCTGCTCTTATATTCTATGCCTCGGCTAATAAAGGCAAGTATTCCATATGCCTTCTTAACCATCTTATCTACCTTACCTACCTTAAGGGACTGGTGGACGTGCACACCAAGATCCCTCTGACCCTCGGTACCTCCCAGGGTCCTACCATTCATCGTGTATTCCCATGCCTTGTTTGTCCTGCCCAAGTGCATCACCTCACACTTATCCGGATTAAATTCCATTTGCCGCTGATCAGCCCATCTGACCAGCCTGTCTATATCCTTCTGTCATCTAAGGCTATCCTCCTCACCATTTACCACCCCACCAATTTTTGTGCCATCCGCAAACTTACTGATCAACCCTCCTACATTCAAGGCAAAATTGTTTATATATACCACAAACAGCAAGGGGCCCAACACCGATCCCTGTGGAACCCCACTAGGCCCAGGTATCCGGTCACAAGAACACCCCTCGACCATCACCCTCTGCTTCCTGCCACTCAGGCAATTCTGGATTCAATTTGCCAAATTGCCTTGGATCCCAAGGGCTCTTACCTTTGTTATCAGTCTCCCATGAAGGACTTTATCAAAAGCCTTGCTGAAGTCCAAGCAGACTACATCAAATGCATTGCCCTCATCTACACACCTGGTCACCTCTTCGAAAAATTCAATCAAATTGGTCAGACATGACCTCCCCTTAACAAAACCATGCTGACTGTCCTTGATTAATCCCTGTCTCTCCAAGTGTAGATTAATTATATCACTTAGAATTGCTTCCAATAGTTTCCCTGCCATTGAGGTTAGACTGACTGGCCGTAGTTCCCTGGTTTATCCCTTCCTCCCTTCTTGAATAACGGTACCACATTGGCTGTCCTCCAGTCCTCTGGCACCTCTCCTGTGGCCAGAGCGGTATTGAAAATTATTGCCAGCGCCCCTGCTATCTCCTCCCTTGCCTCACTCAACAGCCTGGGATACATTTCATCTGGGCCTGGAGATTTATCTACTTTTAAGCTTGCGAGACGACTTAGAACCTGCTACCTTTCTATGCTAATTTCTTTAATTATATCACAGTCCTTCTGCATGATTTCCATACCCACGTCATCCCTCTCACTTGTGAACACCGACACAAAGTATTCATTTACAACCCTACATCTTCTGGCTCCACACACAAATTACCACTATGGTCCTTATTGGGCCCTATTCTTTCCCTAGTTATCCTCTTACTCTTTATACACTTGTAAAATAACTTTGGATTTTACTTTATTTTACCTACCAATGTTTTTCATACCCCCTTTTTGCTCTCCTAATTTCAATTTTAAGTTCCCCTCTACACATTCTATCCTCCTCTAGGGCTTTCACTATTTTGAGCCCTATGTATCTGCCATAAGATTTCCTTTTGCTCTTTATCCAATTCCGTATATCCCTCAACATCCAGGGTTCCCTGGATTTGTTGGTCCCACCTTTTATCTTTACTGGAATATGTTGGCCCTGTACTCTCTCTATTTCCTTCTTGAATGAGTCCCACTGCTCTGATGCAGATTTACCTAAAAGTAGCTGGCAAAATCATATCTGATCTTATTAAAATAGGCCGTCCCCTAATTTAGAACTCTGATTTCTGGCCCATTCTTGACCTTTTCCATAACAATCTTGAATCTAACGAAGTTATGATCACTATCTGCAAAATGCTCACCCACTGATCCCTGTACCACTTGCCTGGCTTCATCCCCTGAAATTAAGTCCAGGACCACCCCCTCCCTTGTAGGACCTTCTACGTACTGTCTTAAGAAGCTCTCCTGGATGCATTTTAAGAATTCCACTCCCTCTAAACCTATCACACTATAACTAACCAGTTAATGTTGGGGAAGTTGAAATCCCACACTATTACTACCCTATGATTTTTACACTTCTCTGAAATTTGCCTACATATCTGATCTTCTATTTCTCTCTGACTGTTTGGGGGCCTATAGTACACCCCCAGCAATGTGATTGCTCCTTATTTGTTTTTAACTTCTACCCATATGGCTTCATTTGAGGATCCTTCTAAGATGCCATCTCTCCTTACTGCTGTAGTTGATTCCTTGGTCAATATTGTGATACCCCCTCCTCTTTTACCTCCTTCTCTGTCTTGCCTGAAGACCATATATCCTGGAATATTGAGCTGCCAATTCTGCCCCTCTCTCAACCATGTCTCTGTGACAGCAATGACATCACGCTTCCATGTATTAATTTGTGCCCTCAACTCATCTGCCTTATTTGTCAGACTCCTTGCATTAAAATAAATATCATCCAACCTTGCCAAACTCCCTTGTGACTTAACTAGCCTATAATTTCAATGCCTTTGTGACTCACTTGCTCTCTCTTCTAATTTTAGCTATGCATCTCCTGCTGAACCTCCTCTCAGGATCACACACCCTTGCTATATTAGTTTAAACCCTCCCCAACAGCATTAGCAAACCTCCCCCCCAAGGATGTTTGTCCCATTCTGGTTCAGGTGCAACCCGTCCACCTTGTGCAGGTCCCACCGCCCCCAGAAACGGTCCCAATGTCCCAGAAATCTGAAACCCTCCCTCCTGCATCATCTCTCCAGCTATGCAGTCATCTGGATTAAACTCCTATTTCTGTACTCACTAGCGCTTGGCACCGGAAGTAATCCAGAGATTACTACCTTTGAGGTTCTGTTTTTTAATCTGTTTCCTAGCTCCCTAAATTCTGCTTGCAGGACCTCATCCTTTTTTCTACTTATGTTATTGGTACCAATATGTATCATGATCTCTGTCGATTTGCCCTCCCCCTTTAGAATGCCCTATAGCCATTCAGTGACATCCTTGACCCTGGCACCAGGGAGGCAACATACCATCCTGGAGTCACGTCTACGACCGCAGAAACGCCTGTCTGTTCCCATCACTATCAAGTCTCCTACCACTATTGCTCTTCCCCTCTTTTTTCTCCCAGCACCCCCCTCCCCCCGCACCCCTGGGGGAGCTGAGCCACAAGCGTGGCTGCACTCACCAGAGGAACCTGTCACTCTCACCATTTTCCAACACAGAAAAATGATTCTCAAGTGAGATGCACCCTGGGGATTTCCTGACTACCTGCCTGACACCTTTCTTCTGACTGGTGGGCACCTGTTCCCTCTCTGTCTGCACTTCTGTAAGCTGCGGGGTGACCACGTCTATGAGAGTCCATGAAACTCTCAGCCTCATCGATGCACCTCAGTGCCTCCAGCTGCCGCTCAAGCTCCGAAACTCGGAGCTCAGGTAGCTACAGCTGGTGGCACTTCCTGCACACGTGGTCAGTGAGAGCAGTGAGAGTGTCTAGGACTTCCCCACATGTTGCAGGTGGTACATAACAAGGGACTGAGCTCCCTGCCATGCCTCTAGTTGAAAAACTTTTAGTTAAGGACAGTAAAAAAAAGTTACATTATTTATGATCTTTAAATAAAAACTAGAACTCTTACCTTTCCTTAGCTTAATCTATCTTAAACTGTAGAAAAACTTGAGAAAAAACTGGAGAAAAATGCTTAAGCACTACTCACCAATCAGCTCTCACCTTTGTGCTGACATCACTTTTTGAAGCTTCCCACGCTCGTGCTGGTTCTGATCTCTCCGCCATTCTCTCACACTGTCTTGAGATGTCACTCTTGTTATTTTCAACAAGAACTGACTGCAGGACACTCTTCCCAGACCCTTTGTAGTTTCCTTTGTTTAGATTTAGGATCCTAATTTTGGATTGGAGTACTTCATTTTCCATCCTAATGAAGAATTCTGTCATGTTATGGTCACTCTTCCCTAAAGGGCACTGCCTAACAAGATTATTCATTAACCCGCCTCATTGCACAATACCAAATCTAAGATAAAAACAGAATTACCTGGAAAAACTCAGCAGGTCTGGTAGCATCGGCGGAGAAGAAAAGAGTTGATGTTTCGAGTCCTCATGACCCTTCGACAGAACTTGAGTTCGAGTCCAAGAAAGAGTTGAAATATAATATAATATAATATAATATATTTCAACTCTTTCTTGGACTCGAACTCAAGTTCTGTCGAAGGGTCATGAGGACTCGAAACATCAACTCTTTTCTTCTCCGCCGATGCTACCAGACCTGCTGAGTTTTTCCAGGTAATTCTGTTTTTGTTTTGGATTTCCAGCATCCGCAGTTTTTTTGTTTTTACCAAATCTAAGATAGCCTGTTCCCTAGTTTGTTCTTCGATGTACTGGTCTAAAAACCATCTCGTACACACTCCAGGTGCTGAATTTTACACCTCACGGACGGGCACATGCCTGACCCAAACAAATGTGAAATAGTGCGAGATGACAATGGGAGAGCATCCCAATGTCATCCGCACATGAGCAATTTCAGATCGGCAGTCGTGCACAGGTGCTGGAGCTATGCCTGCCAACAAATAAAAAGCCACTTTAGGCCATTAGAAGCCTAGTGTACTCGATTTTACGTTGCCTGCGTGATTTCTCGCTCATCGCACGAGTAGGCACAGAGCCTACTTTTAATGAAACCTCATCCAAGGGCGGGATAAAAATGCTCAGCAGCATTGCCAGTGTCAGTAGTGAGGAGTTTAGGAGATAGTTTGCTGCTGATTGCTTATTTGAACTCCACAGCTTCACCTCTGTTCTGAGCATTCTGGGCATTTCTAGGCTTCGTTGCAGGAATTATTTGGGTCTCCAAGCCCCCTGGAGAATTCTTACTCTCTGAACACTTCCAGGTATCAGATGGCCTATGTTATCCAGGTAATGGAGATTGTGGTCTCCGCTGGAGGCACCTCCTCTGAGGAGGGAGAGAGGGGCAGAAGGGGGAGGAGGCCAGGTGTCACTATGCAGCTTCCAAGGGAGGGACCTGTGGGAGGAGAGGTGCAGGCACTGGGGGGCACAGGGCCACCAGGAAGCCCAAGGTGTAAGGGGCCGCAGAAGACACCACTATCCTGTTGCCAGGGTTTACAAGCAGTGATGCAGCAACATTAATATGTCTGAGGTGCAATGCCGAAGGAGGCTCCATCTCTCCAGGGAGACCGTGACCTCCATTTGTCAGACGAGTGGGCCTGAGATCAGCTCCGACTGTGTGGTTGGACACCCCATGCCAGTGGCTCTGAAGGTAACAGCGGCCCTCAACTTCTATGGCTCCAGCTCTTTCCAGAGCTCAGTGGGGGATCTCGGAGAAGTGGCCCAATCCATCAAGCTGGTGACAGAAGCTCTGTTCAGGTGGGTAATGACATTTATTCTTTACCATGCGGATGAGGCCAGTCAGGCTGAGCGAGCCAGAGGCTTTTCAGTGATTGCTGGATTTCCCTGCGTCCAGGGTGCAATCGATTGTACACATGTGGCCATCAAGGCACCAGCGGGTCAGCCAGGTTCCTTTCTCAACAGGAAGGGATTCCACTCCATGAAGGTGCACATAGTTCGTGACCACAAAACACAGATTCTGCAAGTTTGTGCAAGGTACCCAGGCAGATCCCATGACACTTAAATCCTGAGACACTCCCAGGTTCTAAGGCTCTTCAGTGCTCCAGACCGACTGGATAGATGACTGCTGGGTGACTAGGGCTATCCATTGAAAAGATGGCTCATGACACCTCTCTGCCACTCAAGAACAGAGGCAGAGCAGCATTACAATAGGAATCATGCCTCCACAAGAGCAGTGATAGAAAGGACCATAGGTCTTCTCAAGATGCTCTTCTGATGCCTGGACCATTCAGGGGGATTAATACCGTCCCCCCCCCACCTCCTCCAGAACGAGTGTCACTGATAGTGGCTGCATGTTGCGCTCTCCACAATCTGGCACTGCCAAGGGGGGACCCACTGGAGGAAGAGGGCGATGACTCAACTGCACAGGCCCCAGAGGATGAGTCCAGTAGTGAGTCAGAAGAGGAGCACAGTGAGGGGGACACTGAGGGTGTGGAGGCAGACCTCTGTATCCTTCAGCGAGGCAGGGACACCAGGGACACCTCAATCCATCCCTCCTTCAGCTAGGCTGCCAAAGATCTGCTTCCACCTCATGTCATTTTCTCTGACAGATAAGTCCAGAATAAGGAAGCACAAACTGAAAATTAGAACCAGGCAACTCAAGAGAGAAATTAATATGATTAATGAATATGAAACAGAAGTGGGCAAATGGAGTTGAATTTCATAGCAGTCATGGTCCAAATGAATGGTGGAACAAGCTCAAGGTGTTGAATGGCCTTGTTTTATGGCCCTTATATCTATTTGTCAGATAGATTTTTGGTTGTGATGAATTTTAATTTATATACTGTGTTACTATTAACAGTACATGAGGGGTTAAATGAACTCAAATTCACACAAGCTGTTTCTCAAAAGAACTCAGAGGCCAGACAATCTGGCTGCAGTGTGCTTCAATGATGCAAATTCTAAAGGAAATCACCAGAGAATCTCTAAGGTAATATTGACTGCAGATCTCACATTCAACCTTAGTCTTCCTTTCCAGTGTCAATGATAGGTTTTCTTTTACATATTGATAAGGAATCAGTGTTCTTCAGGCTGGTTAGACAAGGAGGGTGTAGTAAGTCTAATTGGACAGGTCCAGTGATCTGATTTAGTTTTGGTTAGTGGGTTCAATAGCCAATTGTTCTTAAAACGTTTGGACAAGGATAAAGTTTGTTCATCAGCTCCTGTCTTTCTTTGATGAACAGCTTAGGTAACCAGGGGTCTGCAATGCTCAACGCAAATGGTCAAATAGGCTCCCTGCCCAGGGGATGTGTGGTGACCTCTGGGGTGATGTCCCATGAAACGTTTTGAACATACGACTGGAGCAGAAAGGCACATTCTGAGGCCAAAGAGAAATAAAACAGATTCAAAACTATTAGGCCTGCCAGAAGTGTAAAAAGTGAATGAAATACGGCAAGAAAAATGAAGGGTAACAATAAAACGATTTTAGTTATATTAAGAGAAAAAGGCAAGCAAGGGAATACATGGGACCACTGAGAATGAAGTTGGGTGAGGGCAGGATAACTGATGTTATTCAGGCTGCAGAAGTGCTGAATCAGTTTAAGAAGGAGACGGGCAATTGATTAATTTGATTTAGAAAGGGAGCTACAGGGTGTTGGTGATAAATTGTGACTTCATCCTTATTATTACCAGTACAGTTACAGAACAGCTGTGCAAACTTAAGGTGAATAAATCTCAGGGGCCGGTTAAGATGCATCCAAAGATTCTAAAGGAAATAAGAGAGGAAATTGCAGGAACTCTGGCACAAATCATCCAGAAATCATGGAGTACTGGAGAGGTCCCTGGGGGCCGGGGAAAAATGGGATTTAAAAAAAAAAATGAAAAAGTCACCCAGGAAACAACAGGCCAGTGAGTTTGAGGCCCACTGTGGGTCAGGTTATACTAACTCTTCCGAAAGATAAGATCATGGAATCTTTAGATGGAAATAAAATCATCAAAAATCCTCAAATATACATTCATGAACAGTATGGCCTGTCAGTATAATTTACTGGTTTTATCTGAGGGTGTAACAGAGGAGCTTGATCGGGGTATGGCAGTGGATGTGGTGAACTTGGATTTCAGTAAGGCCTTTCATGTAGTTCCACTGGAAAGCCTGGCACTCAACTTAGCATAGTGAGGATTAATAGAAACAACTTGTGTTTATAGAAAAACAAAATATTGCGGATGCTGGTCATTTGAAATTAAAACAGAAAATGCTGGAAAAACTAAATGGGTCTAGCAGCACCTGTGGAAAGGAACAGAGTTAACCTTTCATCAGAACTGGGAAAAGTTAGACATGTAAAATGTTTTGAGCAAGGGATGAGTGGCATGGAATAAAGGAAGGTCTGTGATAGAGTGGAAGATAAGAGAGATTGCTTCGTTTCATATCATGGTGGTGTGGCCTATCTTATCTAGACAGATTGTAGTCTGACTCGGGTAGTTACTTTGAACTGTTTTTTTTACAGTATGCACACAATGTATATGATGAGCTACAGAGTAGGCACATCTCTCCTGAGTGCTGCCTCTGTCTGCTGTGCAGTCTCTAGCACATGACCATTAGTATCACATCATGGTCTACATCGCTCATTACCATAACTTTCTATTAACCCATTACACTACACGTCCCCTCAAATATACTATCAAATTTCAATAACGATGTTAACTGTTTTGTAACTAATTACATTGCAGTGACTTTAAACTATTTACGTTGCATTGGCTGTCACCTCCTCCCCCTCAAAGTCCCCTGGTTACATGTTAAGTCTCTGTGGTGCCTTCACCATTCACCCCAACTGCTTGTTGTGACCGCTACACAGGGAAGGTGGTCTTGAAGTCGGTCCTGAGGTGGGTCAGCATCTTGCAATCCATGTGACATATTCTTTGGGTGTCCATCCTGCGTTGTGTGGTAGTCAAAATCTTGGAACTCCCTCCCTAACAGCACTGTGGGTGTACCTACACCACATGGACTGCAGCAGTTCAAGAAGACAGCTCACTACCACCTTCTCAAAGACAGCTAGAGGTGGGCAATAAATGCTGGCCCAGCCAGCGAAGCCCCACATCCCATGAATGAATAATAAATAAAAATGAAGACTGTATTCTTTTGGGCACCAATGAAATCAGGACTGTTGTGTTGTGTCAAAAAGTACCAAACAGTGTTTGGACCAGGCATGACCATGGGTGTTCCATTCTTCGAAGGACCACACCTCCTGATTTACAATCCCAGATCCAAACCATCTGGTCCAGTGTTAAGGGTGCAAGGGTCTCAGTCTTAAGCCTGGGGCTATACCATTGTAATCTGTCACAGAGGCTCTTCTTCCTGTTTCTCACTCCCTTGTGGTCAGCAGGGGTAATGTTAAACAAAAACAGAATTACCTGGAAAAGAGCAGGTCTGGCAGCATCGGCAGAGAAGAAAAGAGTTGACGTTTCGAGTCCTCATGACCCTTCCACAGAACTGTGAAGGGTCATGAGGACTCGAAACGTCAACTCTTTTCTTCTCCGCCGATGCTGCCAGACCTGTTGAGTTTTTCCAGGTAATTCTGTTTTTGTTTTGGATTTCTAGCATCCGCAGTTTTTTGTTTTTATCTTTTTAGGGGTAATGTTAAGTTGGAGATTCCTTGGCAGTAGAGTAACTTGTATTTTCAGACACTGGCCCATGAGAAGTTCAGTTTGTGAGAATCCATTAGCTTGAAGTATTGCTTGGTTTTGTAACAGAGCTGAATGCCAATCAGAATTCTTGGACATAAGGGTGTCGATGGTCCTCACTGCTCGTTCAGCCTCTCAGTTAGCTTGTGGGTGGAAGGGGGAGCTGGAACATGGGTAATCCCATCATCATCAGTAACTTTCCTGAAGTGGTTATTAGCAAATTGTGGACTGTTACCTGAGATGATTTCATCAGGAAACCCAAACACATGGGAGATGGTCTGCAGCCCCCTGATCACTGACACAGCTGTACTGATATGGATTCTGACCACTTTCAGCCATCTGGAATAGTAATCTATTGCCACGAGGTCTGTCTTACCCCAATAATCGAAGAGGTTGAGCCTCAGTTTCGGCCAAGGTCAGCCTGGGAAGTGGGATGGTATCAGAGGTTCTGTGGGTTTTTAGCTGTTAATGCTGCAGTTGTGGCAGAAGAGAGTGAAATTGTGGACAGACTGAGTAATGCCCGGGTACCACACAGATTGCAGTGTGCATGATCTGCACCCTGCAAACCCTAGGTGTCTTCCATGGGGCCTGGGAAGGATTGCTCCTCACATGGACTGAGGAATGATCAGGCAATGATCAATAACTAAAAGGTCATCCCCTGTGGTTAAGTATGCATTGCTCATGCTATTTATAGAGGAGTTGGCCAAAAGGGCTCTATTTAGACCAAACTTTCATCAGAGTTCTCATACTTGGGCACTTTCCAAACCCTCTTTTTGTGCCCTTTGGGTGTCTTGGAGCTTTCTGGCAGAGATTTGCAATAAGTTCACTATGTTTGATGAAAATTCTTCCACTTTGGAGACAAGGGTGAAGTTGGGGGCAATAGTCTGGTGCACTGTAGCCCTGGAGAGAGCATCAGCTGTGGCTTGCAGCTGGAACATAGACAGCCGTGTATTGATAATGCATCAGGCAAAGGTGAAGCCTTTGATTGTGTAAGGAATGCTTTAACAGCATCCATGGAATTTAAGAGGGCAATGAGCGATTTGTGATCAATCTCAGGGTAAACCAATCTGCAGGTAATCAGCGAACCTCTCGACAGCCAGTACTTCCTTTCTGATGGTGGCATGGCATTGTCCTGTTTTTGTCAACGCTCTGGGGCAGAGTATACAGGCTTACTGTTGCCATTTTTCGGGAGTTGGATGAGAACAGCACCAAGGCAAGAACAGCCACTAATGTGGGCAATATTGGATCGTAATGTCCCAGCACATCTGAGCAGAACAATCTTTGTTTAATACATTGAAAGGCATTGATTTGCTCAATGCCCCAGAACCATTGCTGGCCTTTTCATAGACAATGCCTTAAAGATTCTGTGATGGACTAGATTTGGGATAAACTTGCCCACCTGATTTACCAGGAACTGGTGGATGTCTGTGACACACTTGGGTTGGAGAAAGTCACCGATGGGCCTTCATTTTTTCAGGGTCTACCATGATGCCCTGCCTTTGAACAATATGCCCCAGAAATTTGATGCTGGTTTTGCAAAACTCACACTTGTCCTTTAGAGTGAAACCAGCTTCTTGGAGGGAACCTCCCAAACGCTGAGGGTTATGCTCTTCTCCTGTGGACCTGTGTATAAGGATGTGATCCCATGTGATAAGTGACTCCTTGTTTATCTTCTAGGACACTGAACATGGTGTACTGGATTATCTCTGGAGCTGATCAGATGCCAGCGTTCAAATGATGTTAACAGCCTGGACTCCTGGTTAAGGGGTATAAGCCAAAACCCACTATTAGCATGAAGTTTGGTGAAGAGGATGCTGATAACAAGCTTTGCCAGGCTGTTGTCCACTGGCGGACTTCCCTCTGGACTGGGCTTTGTTTAATTTTGCACGGTCAATGCACAGCCTGAGTTGACCGGCTGATTTGGGAACTGTTACCAGCCCCGATCTCCAATGGGTTGGTTCTGTGACAGGTTTGATGACACTCCTATGTATTATGTGGTCAAGGTTCTCTTTAACTTTCAACAGTAGAGGACGTGGTACCATCCTGGGGGTGATACACATTAGCATGGCATTTGGGAGCAGTGTAATATGGTGTTTGTTTTTTAACTTACCAAGCCTGGAAGAGCTGTGGGAATTCTTGGCAGAATTTGGCTCTGTTGTCCTGTTGAAGGACTTTATCTGCTTTTTGTAGGATTCCCAGTTGCACGTACACAATTCTGCTGAGCAAAGAGATGCTGCGATTATGCAGAATATAGAGGGTCTCTGTGATCTGTCACCCCTTGTGGCATAGAGTGTGACCTGACCTTTCACCTGCAGATTAGTTCCCCCCTAGACCTTGAGATTTGATGTTTGATGGCTGGACAGTGGCTGTGTTAAACAATACTAAATGATCAGCAAGTATGGAAACACCAGCACCTGCTTCAAGCTTAAAGTGGGTTTAAACCCTTTTAGTTGTGACAAACCAGAAATCTTGTATTTGGTCTTGTCCTTCTCTCAGGGAGTCTGTGATGGCCTTTGTTTGTTTGTGTTCCATGTTCTGGGTGAGCTGTAAGCTGCATTTATCCTGTTGTTTTCTCCCTTTATTGGAGGTTTTGAATGAACAGAACTGCTTGAAGTGTCCTGTCCTCCCACATTGGATTCACTCTGTGCCTCACCCTGCTGCGCAGCCTTGCCAATTGTGCTGTTTCTTTGCGCTGCTGAATAAGCACTCCAAGATGGCTGCTTCAGGCTTACCTACTCTTTTGGCCAGTTTACGGACTTTTGGGTGGCTGGAGCTTCTGTATCTGGATCTAAATAGTGAGTGGACATCTCCTTCACTTTGGCGTGTCACTGGGCAAGAGAACGATTTTGCTTACTTGGTTCAGTTTGACTAGTGCTGAGTGATCAATCGTTTTTCAAGGAGTCCTGTTTGTGTGAACAAGTCAGTAAAGAGAGAATCTAACCTCGCCCCTTGACATTCAATGACATTACCATCACTGAATTCCCCACTATCAACATCCTGGGGGTTACCATTGACCAGAAACTGAACTGGACCCAGCCATATAAATACTGTGGCTACCAGAGCAGGTCAAAGGCTAGGAATTCTGCGATGAGTAACTCACCTCCTGACTCCCCAAAGCCTGTCCACCATCTACAAGGCACAAGTCAGGAGTGTGATGGAATACTCCCCACTTGCCTGGATGAGTGCAGCTCCTACAACACTCAGGAAGCTCAACACCATCCAGGACAAAACAGCCTGCTTGACTGGCACCACATCCACAAACATTCACTCCCTACAACACTGACTAACAGTGGCAGCAGCGACCATCTACAAGATGCACTGCAGGAATTCACCGAGGCTCCTTCAACAGCACCTTCCAAACCCACGACCACTACCATCTAGAAGGACAAGAACATCACCACCTGGAAGTTCCCCTCCAAGTCACTCACCATCCTGACTTGGAAATATATCCCCATTCCTTCACTATCGCTGGGTCAAAATCCTGGAACTCCCTCCCTAACAGCACTATGGGTGTACCTATACTACATGGACTGCAGTGGTTCAAGAAGGCAGCTTGCCTCCAGCTTCTCAAGGGAAACTAGAGATGGGCAATAAATGCTGGCCCAGCCAGCAAAGCCCACATCCCGTGAATGAGTGATTAAAAAAAAATTAGGCAGATTCCCCTGATTTATGGGATCTATGGTTGGAGCATGCCAAGCACCGATATCCCGATTTGATGCCAAAAATGCATCAAAGGCATTTAAAACAGATTCAAAGTCTGCACATATCTCTTTTATCCCATCTCTGAGTAAGATTTCGCCAGCAATAGGCTGAGAAGGTGGAGAGAAATATTCGCCAGCAATATTCGCCAGCAAATATTCGCCAGCAATATTCGCCAGCAAATATTCGCCAGCAATATTCGCCAGCAAAATTTCGCCAGCAATAGGCTGAGAAGGTGGAGAGAAACTAAACTGGTCCTTCTGCTCTTTGGTAAGGAAACATGAGGCTGCTCGATACCTCAAGCAGTTACCTCGTCATGACTTCTACTGTTGGTCCTCTGTGAGGGCCCGCAAGACTGTCGAACACACGACGTAGGGGTAGTGACTGCTTTCTGAGTGCTGTCATTGCTAACCTTTCCTATTGGCCTCAGTACACTTGGGCGGTGTCGTTCCGACCAGGGTTTGTACCATTTACGGGCTTTGAGTGTTCCATCAATGCCGCCAATACTTGGTTAGGTTGGTGTCACTACTGCTTCTACCATGTTTCATATACTTGTGGCGTGGCGTACCTTATCTAGAGAAACTGTAGTCTGGATCAGGTCATTACTTCAAACTGGTTTATTTACACTATGTACAATATATGCAAGGTAGGCTACTGAGTAGGCACATCTCTCCTGAGTGCTGCCTCCTCTGTCTGCTGTGCAGAGGCTCTAGCACATGGCTGCTGATGCCATGGTTACATCATGTCCTACATCACTCATTACCATAACTATTCCATTAACCCATTACACAACATGACTGACAGAAGAATTCATCTTCAAGGGCCAAAGGGAATGGTGATGGCGCAAGAAAAGAAACAAAAGATGTGCCTAGAGCAGGTGCTGCTGACTGAAAGCAACAATAAGAGAAAAACTGAAACATGCAAGTACATTCAACAGTACATTCCAAACACATGACCACTACCATTTAGAAGGACAAGGGCATCAGGTAGATGGGAACACTGCCACCTGGAAGTTCCCCTCCAAGTCACTCACCATCCTGACTTGGAAAGATATCCCCGTTCCTTCGCTGTCACTGGGTCAAAATCCTGGAACTCCCTCCCTAACTGCACTGTGGGTGTACCTACACTACATGGACTGCAATGGTTTAAGAAGACAGCTCACCACCACCTTCTCAAGGGCAATTAGGGATGGGCAATAAATGCTGGCCTAGTCAGTGACGCCCACATTCCGTGAATAAGTGACTAAAAAAAATATTCAGCAGATTCCCTGATTTAGTTAACAGTCTGAAACTGTTGAACTCAATATTGATTCTGGAAGGCTATAAAGTACCTATTTGAATGATATGATGTTGTTTCTGAAGCTTATGTTGAGCTTCACTGGAATGATGCAGCAGACCAAGGACAGAGATGTCAGTATGAGAGCGAGGTGGAGAATGAAAAATGACAGGCCATCAGAAGCTCGGGGTTAAACTTGAGGTGTTGTGAATGTGGTCACCCAATTTCCGTTTTGTCTTCCCAATGTAGAGGCGACAACATTGTGAGCAGTGAATACAGAACACTAAATTGAAAGAAGTACATGTAAATTGCTGCTTCACCTGGAAGGAGTTTTTGGGGCCTTGGATGTTGAGGAGAGAGGAGGTGAAAGGGCAGCTGTTATACCTCCTGTGTTTGCATGGAAAGGTCACAATATGTGGAAGGTGTTTTGAACTTGAATTTATAACTTACTTTTCATGTTTTTAAATGTACCAAAGTGCTCTATAGGATGGTTACCAAACAACAAATTAACGAATAAGGAGGTATTAGGTCAAATGAACAGAAGTTTGGCAAAGAGGTAAGTTTTAAGGAGGATCTTAAAGGATGAGAGAGAGTTAGAGAGGTGCAGAGGTTTAGAGTAGGGGATTCCAGAGCTTAGGACCCCGACAGCTGAAGATATTATTCTAAGATGTGTTCTTCTGTCTTGGACTCTAGGGGCAGAATTTTTAAGTTGGCGCTCGGGCACATGCCCAATCCGCTCGAATCTAAAATAGCACTTGATGCCGGGCAAGCATCCCAACGTCATCTTGCGCTCACGCAATATTTTGGTCAGCAGGTGCATGCAAAAGTCAGAAGTCCGCCCGCCGATAATTAAGAGGTAATTAAGCCCAATAAAGTTCCAATTGTCCCTAATTTTTCATAGTCCGTCAATTTTACAGTTGGCCGACAGGTGAATGTGCCAGGCAGACTTTGCATTTTTGATGAAACCTCATCAACCTCAACGGGATGAGGTATCCGTTATTAAATAAAATAAATAAAAATGTATGAACAGAATTTTCATCACCTAATATGTTTAGGTGGCTGATTCTGATGTGGGGACATTTTTTGCAGATTTTGAAATCTTTATTTATTGGTTTTAAAGCCTTCAGCTTCCTGAAGAAGCTCTGTGCCTTCGGGGAACTTTCATTCAGTGCTCGCCTGTATCCACACTTACATCAGTGTCTGCCCTCCTCCTGCTCCCACCCCGGTAGTGCTGAGCATTTCTGTGCGGGTTTGTTAACTGTGTCTGTACCCCAGCTGCTCCCGGGCCCAAGATCGTCATCGCATACCAACCTCAAAATTCTACCCCAGGAATGGGACTTGATTGGTAGACAGACTGTAGACATACCCTGGTATCTGCTTAACATCTGGTTATTATCACTACATCTGAACAGGCTACAGAGCAGACATGTTGCTCCTAGACATGATTCCAACTTCTCACTCAACAGTCCAACACATGACTGACTGACGTCAGTGGTCCATCATCATCTGCGTCATACATAAGCAGACCCTATCTGTTTACCCTTTATACTACGCCTCCCGACCCGATTGGGAATATAACAGAGCGCGATGATGTTGGGTGAGCATCCTGATGTCATCACGCACTCGTGCAATCTTTTGGTTGGTGGTTGTGTGCGAGAGATGGCAGTGTGCTGGCCAACAATTAAGAGGCCTATTAAGGCCCTTAAACAAGTAATTAACTTGTATTTTTCACTGCCCGCTCAACTGTCCAGTTGGCGTGCGGGCGAATAGGTCAGGCGACCTTAGCATTCTTTACGAAAACCCATCCACAGGTGGGATGAGGTTTCCAACGGAAAATTAAAAAAAAACAATAAAATCTTTTTAACATCATTTTTAACATGTCCCTCTTCATGTGACTGAGTCACATGTGGAGACGTTAGATCATTTGTAAGATGTTTATTTTTCATTTTAAAATTCTTCAGCTCCTTGAGGCAGGTCCATGCCTTCAGGGAGATTTCAGTGTGCCCCCCACCCCGTGCATGCACACACTTCGGCGCTCGCACTCCTCCCACCCCCACCCCGGCAGCGCCCAGGTTCTTCGCAAGTTTCACGCTGGCTGGCCGTTAATTGGCCGGCCATCATGAAATCGCGGTCGGAGCCTAATCGTGGGCGCTGGTCCAGTTTGTGGCCGTTCCCTGGCCAGTCCGCTGTGCCCAACCAGCAAAGGGAAAATCCTGCCCTGGTTAAACTTAATTGGCATGAATGCCAAGGAGGACAAATTCCTGGATGTATATGAGATGGTTTTCTAGAACAGTATGTTGAGGAACCAATTAGAGATCAGGTTATTTTAGTTCTAGTATAGTGCAATGAAAAAGGGCTAATTAATAACCTTATTGTCAAGGAGCTTTTAGGGAATAGTGTCCATAATATGGTGGAATTTTACCTGAAGTTTGAAAGTGACGCAGTTCAACTGGAAACTAGGGTCTTTAATCTAAACAATGGAAATTATGAAGGTATGAGGGGCAAGTTTCCTGAGGTAGATTGGGGATCTACAGTAAAAGCTATCTCGGTAGGCAGGTAATAGCTAGCATTTAAGGAATTAATAAATGGTTTAAACAAATGTACATTCCTTTAAGGCACAAAAAGCCAGCAAGACAAGTGATTCAACCAAATGAAAGAAGTTAAAGATTCTATGAGATTAAAGGAAGAGTCTTATAAAATTGTCAAAAATATAATAAGCCTGAGGATTGGGAGCATTTTAAAATTCAACAAAGGAGAACCAAGAAATTGATAAAAGAAAGAGAAAATAGAATATGGAAGTAAACTAGTGGGGAACATAAAAATGGAATGTAAAATCTTCTACAGGTATGTAAAAAGGAAAAGGTTAGTAAAGAAAAATGTGGGCCCTTCACAGAAAGAGACAGTAGAATAAATAATGGGGAAGAAGGAAATGGCTGACAAAATAAACAAATACTTTGGGCAGAATATTGATTTCAGTGGACGGGCGCGTGCCCAACCTGGCTGAGCCTAAAATGACACACGATGATGCTGGGCGAGTGTTCCGGCATCATCGTGTAGTCCCGCAATATTTTGTTTGGCAGATGTGCACCGGAGTCAGCAGTGCGCCCGCTGACAATTAAAAGGTCCATTAAGGCCATTAAAAAGGGAATTAAATTCAAATTTACGCTGCCCGTCCAACCTAACGGTCAGTGGGCAGTCGAAAAGGTCAAGTGGCCTTTGCACTTTTTAGGAAACCTCATTCACGGGTGGGATGAGCTTTGCTAAGGCAAATAAAAATAAAATAAAAATTTTACACTTGAATTAAGACAGCTCCATTCCTCGGGGAGATTGAATCTCCCTTTTGCGTGTATGTGCGAAGTTTGTGTTAGGCCCGCTCGCTCTTCTCCCCCCGCCCACACAGGGTGCGCTGAGCGCTGCTGCTCATGTTCCACCTGGGCAGGCCTTAATTGGCCCTCCCGCATAAAACCGCGGTGTGGAGCAGATTGCGGGCAGCTTCCCGACTGTCCCCACCCGCCTCCACCGAGCACCCCCCCTAAGGGCAAAATCCTGCCCTGTGTCTGTCTTCATGGGGGCAGATACAGAAAACCTCTCTGAAATAATGGGGAGTTAAGGGTCTAGTGAGGTGCGGATCTGAGAGAAATTATTATTAGTAAAAATGTCGTGGTGGAGAAATTAATAAGACTGGAAGTTGATAAATCCCAGTGTTCATCTTTCAAAATTCTGTAGACTCTGTAACTGTGCCTGAGGATTGGCAGGAAGCAAATGGAACTGCACTGTTTAAGAAAGGAGGAAGAGAGAAAGCTGGGAACTACAGACCTGTTGGCCTGACATCAATAGTAGGGAAAATGCTAGAATCAGTTATAAAGGATGAGATAACTGGACTCTTAGAAAATAATGGTGGGATTGGGCAGAGTTGACATGGGTTTATGAAAGGGAAATCATGTTTGACAAACCTATTGGAGTTTTGTGAGGATGTAACTAGCAGAGTAGATAAGGGAGAACCAGTGGGTGTGGTGTATATGGATTTTCAGAAAGTTTTTGATAAAGTCCCACCCAGAAGGTTAGCAAACAAAATGAGAGCACATGGGGTTAGGGGTAATATATTGGCAGAGATTGAGAATTGGTTAACAGACAGTGGACAGAGAGTAGGGATTAGCGGATCATTCTCAAGTTGGCAGGCTGTGATTGTTGGGGTATCACAAGTATCAGTGCTTGGGCCCCAGCTGTTCACAATGTATTTCAATGATTTGGATGTGGGGAATCAAATGTAATATTTCCAAGTTTGCTGATGACACAAACCTTAGTGGGAATGAGTCATGAGGAGCTGTAAAGAGGCTTCAAAGATATTTAGACAGGCTAAGTGAACGGGCAAGAACATGGCAGATGGAATATAATGTGGAAAATGTGAAGTTATCCACTTTGGTGGGAAAAACAGAAATGTAGAGTATTTCTTAAATGGTGAGAGATTGGGAAGTGTTGATGTCTAACGGAACCTGGGTGTCTTGTTCATAAATCACTGAAAGCTAACATGCAGATACAGCAAGCATTTAGGAAGGTAAATGGTATTATTGCAGGGGGACTTGAGTACAGGAATCAGGAATTCTTACTGCAGTTGTATACAGCCTTGGACCACATCTGGAGTACTATGTGCAGTCTTGGAAGTGGCCATAGACATGCAGCAGAAGTTCACCACACTATCCTTGGGATTGTGGGAATGTCCTCCAAGGAGAGATTGAGGGAGGTGAGGCCTGTATTCTCTAGAGTTTAGAAGATTAGGAGGTGACTTCATTGAAATGTATAAAATTCTTACAGGGCTTGACAGGGTAAATGCAGGAAGGATGTTTCCCCTAGTTTTGGGGGGCTAGCACTAGGGGGGACAGTCTCAGAATAAGAGGCAGGTCATTTAGGAATGAGATGTGGAGGAATGTTTTTACTCAGAGGGTGGTGAATCTTTGGAATTCTCTACCCCAGAGGGCTGTGGAGGGTCAGTACAGAATCGTCCCAGTTTTGCACTAAATGTGGTAGCGGGGGTGAAAAAAGTTGATTTACCCACCAACCGACACCTGGTTCCACAGCTGGCGCATTCTGCCTCATTAATAATGCGTTCATGGGAAACACTCAGGATCGCTGGTGAGGTGACCTCTGATTCGACTGCCCTGCAGTCACTCTCAGGCCTTCAGTAATCTGGGTGCCATATTTAAAGGCCACCCCTGCACAGAGCTGGCTCTCTCTAAAGCATCGGAAGCTGCTGCAAAGTCATGGCTGACAAAGGGAGGAGATATGCTGCACCCAAATTTAGTGACGCCACCCTCGGGATCCTGCTGGACCCTGTGAAGTCCCATCACAAAGCCGACTTCCACCACTCTGGGTGATGACCAGCAAGGTCACCAACCGAGCATGGGAGGTTGTGGCAGTGGTGGTCAGTGCCAATGCCCTGCGAAAGCGGACAATCACCCAGTGTAGAAAAAGGATGAGTGATCTCCTCCGTTCTACCAGGATAAGTCACTCTTCTCATCACTCCCAACTCATACACTCACAAACCCATCACACATCCACAGGGATCTTACTCACTGCCAGTTTGAGGGACATCACCACTCACTCTCACACACACCTTCATCTGCCCTGCAGATCGTGTCCTCATCTCATCCATGGGACCACTCACCACCCACCCATGCCAGTCATCCTTCTCACCTGGCCTGGCAGGCATCCTGCTTACACTCTCTCTGTCTGTATTCATGCAGGACAAGCTGGCACACAGCAAAAGGGAGAGGTCGCAGACTGGTGGAGGAATGCCTGACTTCAAGGCTCTCACGGACTTTGAAAATAGAGTCATCTAGCTATCCGGCGAGGATCTGGACCATTCCTATGCTGACAGTGAGGTCGGCGCTGCTCTACCAAGTGAGGATCCAGTAGTGCAAAATCCATCAGACAACCATGCTGTGAGTCAGTTCCCCTGTTTTGCAGTCCCCTGCCACGCACTAATTATCTCTCGTTGCTTTTACAGACACATCCATGAAGCAGCCGATAGGGTCCACAACCCAGGGCCTCAGCTCCAGTCCTGAAAACACCTCAGAAGAAGAATCTGATCACACCCTAATTGAAGTCCCGTCACAGTGCTCACCCACACCGTCCATCAGCACAGAGACACACATCTCAGTGGGACCTAGTTCTAGAGTAGCCTCGGAGTCACAATCTGGTGAGCACAGCTCACTGTCTGATCCACAGGTGCAGGCAGGGACTTCCCAAGTTTCTGACACCTGGAAGGCTGCTGGTGGCCATAAATTTTCTGAGTCCGAGTCAGATGATGAGCCTCTGGACTCGGTCATGTCACAGTTGCTGGAGCTGCAAAGGCAAGCTCAGGAACATCAGGAAGGGATGTCCGCTGCACTCCTCAGATTGCAAGGCATGATGGAAGAGCTCGTTCACCTTCAGACTGAGGTGATAGCGCTGGCATGCTAATGCACCATGACAGGATGGTGGCCGCCATGGAAATCTTGATCCAGGACATCGCTCCTGCGCTGCTGTGCAGGCTCAACTCCATTGTTGATGCCATAGTTGACCACCAACATTGTCAAGGCCAGAGGGGCGCAGGGCAGCTCAATCTCACTCCAGCTTTCCCTTCTCCTCAAGGAGTCAGCCAGGGGCCCTCGGGCACCCATTGGGATGTCCACACCTCAGGGCATTCCACCCAGGTGACTCTGGGAGTGTCTGGCCCCTCCGAATCCCTTCGCCCTGTGACCTCAGAAGCTGCAGCTCCACAGGCTGAAGATGGTGCCACTGCCACACAGCAGGACCCTGAAAGCAGGCCAGGGCCCTCCAGAGGACACCCGTCAATGTCATCACAGACAGGGTGTTGCAGTCAGCAGGCCACCTCCACCTCCACTGTGGATGTTAGGGGAGCACCAAGACGTAGCAGCAGGGTTAGGAAGATGTAACTCTTATTGAGTAAAACCAATTAAACCAAATTAACAAAATTGGGATAAATCAGGCACAGCCCCTAATTCAGGTCAGTTGTAAAACCAAGAGCAAAGTTTAAAGGAAACTTACAAACATTAAACCAAAATGTGATTAAAGGGGTCAACAAAACACCCCAGTCCCTGTGGTGCCCACCGAGCATGGAAGGCCTCAAGTGTACCAGCAGACACCGCGTGCTCCCTCTCCAGGGAGTTAGGAAGATGTAGTTGCACAGCCTGGGCATGGGTGATAATCACTTTGTGGTAATCTGAGGTGTAATACACCTTTAAGAGAATGTAAGCAGACTGACTATGTGACTGTAAGATCCAATAGCTGTGTAGCGCGGGCTACCATGTTAATGTCAGTCTAGAGTAGGGTCTGGTTGGAGAAGCACACATCATGTTAGTGCTCTGTTGTCTAGCAAATAAATATCATGTGCTTCACTTCATATTGGTCTCTGCGTCTGCCATATGTAGTAATCGACTCACCTGTTGACAGGTAAGTGTGCAACTGGTTTGTGAGCAAAGCAACCCCATAGTAAAACATAACAACTGGCGTCAAGGCGAAACACGACCAGTTAGCGACACCAAGTAAAGCTGCGAAAACTCAACTGAAGTGAATCAGCCGTGCCTTTCAGGCCAAATGTAAGTACAGCCCTCACCATGGTCATCAGTCATCTCCCTCCAGTGTGCCACAGTTTGGTTGCATCGAACTATTTGATCAGACCACCAAAGACGGGTCACGTTATGTTGAACGCCTCACATTTTTCTTTTTGGCCAACGGCACATTGGGGGAGGAGAAAAGGTGGTGATCCTCTTATCGACAAGTGGCTGTAAAGCATACGGCCTAATTTGTATTCTAATGGCACCCAACACCCCAGATTCCAAGAGCTTCAATGAGTTGGGGAATCTAGTGAAAAGCCGCTTTCAGCCAAAACCCTCGGTAACAACCTAGCGTTTTAAATTCAATTCCAGGTGTTGCGCCCCTGGAGGGACAGTCCCTTACTATGTAGCAGCCTTAAAACAACTGACAGAGCACCGAGTTCAGGACGTCAATCAATGATATGTTAAGAAACCAATTAGTGTGTGGGATTAATGAAGACACCATTCAAAAAAGATTGTTGTCAGAAACAAATTTAGGCTTCAGCAAGGCGCTGGAGTTGGTGCTCGGGGACTCAGGGACTCAGAGACAATCAAGGGAGCACAAAATAGCACCGACCTTTGTGTTGGGAGGGAGGCACCGGTTAGAAATAGTGCAGTAGCGCAGGGCTCCAAGAAACAGCTGCCTTTAACAGACCAGCAAAAAGCAATGGCTTAACCAATAAAAACCACATAAGTAATCGCAGAAATGGAACCAGACTGCCTACAAAAGAACGGCAATTTAAAAGAACCGAGTGTTTCTATGGCCATCGCAGTGGCCACCATGTGCAATATTGTAGAGAGAGATTGAGGCAAAATTCAAACAAAAAGGTAGAAGTCGTGAAATTTATATAATGGAGGAACCAGAAGAAACAGAGTCAGATATTTACTCACTACACAACTTGAAAATGCGCAAACAGAGCAAATCTATGTAGCAGTAGAAGCCAACAACAAATATTCGAATGGAGGTGGATACAAGTGCATCCCTGATAGTCATAGGGGAAACACACGTTCAAGTATCTGAATGAAGGAGGCCACTCACTAAATCCGGAAAACTCAGATGCTACATTCAAGACATATACTGGCGAAAACATACAAGTGTAAGGTATATGCAAGGTTCCAGTACCATACGGAAACCAGTCTGCCAACCTACCCATGGTAGTGGCAGCAGGGGCGGGTCCAACTCTACTTGGTCGGAACTGGCTTAAGGGAATAAAGTTGGAGTGGGCTGAGATTTTTCAACTTAGAATGAAAGATCTGCAGGAATTATTACAGAAGTATGCCTTTGTGTTCAGGGAAGAGCTCGGGAAGATTCAGGGGCTGCAAACTAAAATCCACGTGGATCCCGGAGTAACCCCAGATATTTGAAGGCAGAGCCAGTCCCCTCTGCATTGTGAGAAAAAGTGGATATTGAATTGGACAGTATAGAAATGTTGAGAGTCTTTCAACCTGTACAATTTTCTGAATGGGCAGCATCAATATTTCCAGTACTGAAGCCTGAGCAGAGGGTGCGAATATGCGGGGACTACAAATTGACCATTAACAAAGTGGCCAAACTAGACAGGCAACCTATACCAAAACTTGATGAATTGGCAGGGGGAATCCGCATATATGAACCCCGACATGAGCCACACTTACAGGCAAGTTGAGCTAGAAAAGGCCTCTTGGGATTTTGTGACTAGCAACACACATAGAGGGTTATACCAATAAACCAGGTTACCCTTCGGAGTCTCATCGACTTGTGCTATTTTGCAACTAACTATGGAAAATTTGCTCCAAGCTCTGCCCCATGTGGTGGATGATGTCCTAGTAACAGGACTAACAGATGAAGAACCTCTGGCTAACTTGGAAGAGGTGTTGAAGCGTTTCTCACAAGCTGGAGTATACTTGAACAGGGAAAATGTATCTTCCAAGCAGAAGAAGTGATTTACCTGGGTCAAAGGGTTGACTCGCAGGGCCTTCACCCAGTAGAAGACAAGGTGAGAACTATTCGAGAGGCACCAGCCCTGAAAAATGCCACAGAACTCAGGCCCTTCTTCGGAATGGTCAACTACTACAGGTGTTTTCTTCCAAATTTGTCAACAGTACTGGCTCCATTATACGGGTTACCTGAAAAGCCACAGGTGGACTTGGCAAGCCCCACAACAACACGCTTTTACAACAGTAAAGCAGTTGCTGCATTCATCGGCCCGGTTGGTACATTGTGACCCAAAGAAAGAATTGATTTTAACCTGCAATACATCCCCCTAATGGAGTAGGGGCTGTACTCTCCCACTGGATGGTGGATGGCTCCGAACGGCCCATTGGCTACGTGTCAAGAACACTCAGTGTGGCAGAACGAAGATACTCACAAATCGAGAAATAAGGCTTATCCATTGTATTTGGTGTTAAGAAATTCCACCAATATATCAATGATCACCACTTCACCATCATATCCAACCATAAGCCACTACTAGGCTTGTTTGGAGAAGACAAGGCAATACCCCCACTTGCCTCAGAATACACCCAAAGGTGGGCACTGATTCCAGCTGCTTACAAATATACTTTAATCCACCAGCTGGGAAGCCAGATTGCCAATGCCGACATGCTGAACTGATTACTCCTGAGGGACAGCAGTGCGAACATCCCCACCCCCCAAGAACTTGTCTTGTTACTAAACTTTCTGGATTCATCACCCAGTGAGTACCAAACAGATCAGAGAATGGACAGACCGCGATTCAGTTTTGTCTCACGTTAGGGAACAAGCCTTACAGGGATGGTCTAACGAGCCAAAGTCGGATGAAATGAAGCCCTATTTTAATAGGAGATATGAGCTCATCTACCAGGGTGGCATCTTACTGTGGGAAGTGGGAGTTATTGTGCCACCCAGAGGAAGACGGCCATTATTGATGAAACTACATAGCGCTCACCCCGGAATTTCTAGAATGAAAATGTTGCCACCCAACTACTTATGGTGGCCAGGGATGGACACTGAAATCAAAAACATGGTCAAGAGCTGCATGCAGTGCCAACAGGTGCAGAAGTTGTCTCCTTCTGCTCCACTGTGTCCTTGGGAATGGCCAGGAAGGCCATGGGTCCGCTGCCACATTGACTAAGTGGGGCCTTTTTTGGGCACAATGTTCCCCTTACTTATCAACACTCAATCCAAGTGGATGGGTATATATGAGGTGAGATCAGCCAGATCGGCCGTCACCATAGACAGATTGCATCAGAGTTTTGCAATACACGGTTTACCAGAGATAATAGTGTCTGATAATGGAACAGCATTCACCAGGGGAAATTCCAAAGATTTACAAATGTCAATGGCATAACACGTCAAGACCTCGCCATGCCACCCTGCATCCAATGCGTTGGCCAAGAGAGCAGTCGAGACCTTCAAGGCCGGGATGAAAAAACTAGATGGGGACCCTATAACAACAAAACTATCAGGTTTCCTGCTTAGCTATAGGACATACGTCCACCAATATTAATGAAGAGACATCTCAGGACAAGTTTGACACTAATAAAGCCGAATTTAGGGGGAGAGGTAGAGAGAAGTCAGGAGGCCCAAAAAAAGGAACACGATTACCACAGTCGTGAAAGAAACTGCACTGTAGGAGAAACAGTTTTTGCAAAGACTTTGGCGATGGGCCCAAATGACTATCAGGTGAAATCAGTGCAGTGACAGGACTCCTGTCCTAACATATAGCGGCTGGAAGTCAGATCATCAGGAAACATGTAGATCATCTCAAGAAAAGGGAACCAAATGCACGTGAAAAGGTGTGCCAAACATTCCCGCTGGAGTCTACACCACAGGTAGAAGGAACACCCCTTGCTTTGGAAGTACCTGCAGGATCCATTGAGCCTGAGAGGGTCAAAGAAGCAAACTTACAGGTTCTTACTGGGGAGCCTAGTGGACAGATAACTCCTGAAAGGGAGGCCTCAGATAAATCATCCAAAGCCGTAGAATGAAAACGTTCAACACGTTCAAAAAAGCCTCCTGAGAGACTGAATTTGTAAATAGTTTATTTATGTAAATAGTTAACATATAATGTACTTTCAAGTAAAGGAGGAGGGATGTGGTAATCTGAGGTGCGGTACACCTTTAAGAGAATGTGAGCAGATTGACCATGTGACTGTAAGACCCAATAGCTGTGTAGCGCGGGGTGCCAGGTTAATGTTAGTTGAGAGTAGGGTCTGACTGCAGAAGCACACATCATGTTAGCGTCCTATTGTCTGTGTAAATAAATAGCATGCGCTTCATTTCATATTGGTCTCTGGATCTGCAGTATTTAGTAACTGACTCGCCTGCTGACAGATAAGTGTGCAACCGCTTTGTGAGCCAAGTGACCCCATAGAACATAACACACTTGTACCTAATGTTCACTATTATAAATAAACTCTCATGAATGTTTACATAAAACTAAAATACTGCAGATGCTGGAAATCTGAAATAAAAAGAGAAAATGCTGGAAAAACTCAGCAGGTCTGGCAGTATCTGTGGAGAGAGAAACAGAGTTAACGTTTCAAGTCTGTATGACTCTTCAGAGCTAAAGAGAAGTAGGAGTGTGATGGATTTTACGCTGTTTAAGAGGGGGTGGAGCAGGTGGAGCTGGATAGAAGGTCAGGGATAGGTGGGAGATCAGGAGGGATTGACAAAGATGTGTCAATGACATCTTGGTCAATCTCCCCTTAGCTGTCATCTATCCCTGACCCTCTATTTTGCTGCACCCTCTTAAACAGTATAAAATCCATCACATTCCTACCTTTTAGCTCTGAAGAAGAGACTCTCTCTCTCTCTCCACAGATGCTGCCAGACCTGCTGAGTTTTTCCAGCATTTTCTGTTTTATCTCAAGAATGTCTTCCTGCCCATGGCTCCTTGTTCTGATGAGCAGTGCTCATGTCACTCAGTTGCCAAACCTTGGTTCCTGCGAAAGATAAAGACAGGTGTCTCAGTTCAGGGCCTCTTTCCTTGTGCAGTGTGTAACCTTCAAAGCAAAGTGATGGCCCAGCTTCACACTCACTGGACACGTTACTGATGCCTGCACCTTGATGGTGCTGTTATTGCTGCCAGAATGTCGTGGGCAGGCATCACAGCGTTCCGTCATACTCTCTGCATGCTCTCAGCACCTTTAAGTTAGGGCAGAGCCCCATCTCTTCAGCATCTGTGACCAGTGATGCTGTGCTCCTGAAGGGCTCTGGTGCTGAAGGCTGAGAAAGGATCAGGTGCATTTGAAGTTTCATGGCTGTGTCACCATGATATGGCCCTGAGCACAGAGTGCAGCGAGCTGCCTTCAGCCAGACAGGAGTCAGATATTCTCAGAGGCTATGTGATCTACAGAGTGTCCTCACTGCATGTTGTCATCATCATCCTGGAATCTAGCGATTATTAGGGCCTCCACTGCATCGCCATGAGATGAGCCTGAGCACTGAGGGTATGTGTGCTGCCATCAACCACACAGGAGTCAAACATTCACAGACGCAAGGCAAGGAATTCAGGACTGTCCTCACTGCACCTTGTCATCATCCTGCATGAATGTTACAGCTATGAATGTCTCCTGAGTGCTCCTGCCTTGTCTGGCCACTGCAAGGGCTTCATTGGTCCTCCCTCCATTGCAGCACCAGGTTGTGGAGTGCGCAGCCAGCTATGATGATGCGCAGCACCCTGGGGACTGTATTGCAGTGCTCCACCAGACTGGTCAAGGCACCGGAACCTCATTTTCAAAATGCCTATCATTTGCTCCATCAAAGTCCAGGTCTCGTTGTACCATCGCTCTGCTGCTGTCTGAGGCCGCCACACGGGCATCATCAGCCACATCCTCTGTGGGTAGCCCTTGTCCCCGAAAAGCCAACTCTGCAGCCTCTCTGGACCTGGAAGAGATCAGGGACATGAGACCTGCTAGGAATGTAGGAGTCTATCACAAAGAGTGTCGGTAGCACCACTACTGACTGAGCTAGCTGAGTCCGAAAGTGCATAGCTGCTAGACTAGGTCTACAGCAGCTGGTGAGAGAACCAACAAGAGGGAAAAGCATACTTGACCTCATCCTCACCAACCTGCCTTCCGCAGTTGCATCTGTCCATGACAATGTCAATAGGAGTGACCACCACACAGTTGCCTTCACATTGAGGATTCCCTCCATCGTATTGTGTGGCACTACAATTGTGCTAAATGGGATAGATTTCGAACAGATCTAGCAACTCAAGACTGGGCATCCATGAGACACTGTGGGCCATCAGCAGCAGCAGAATTGTACTCAACCACAATCTTCAACCTTATGGCTCAGCATATCCCCCACTCTACCATTACCATCAAGCCAGGGGATCAACCCTGGTTCAATAAAGAGTGCAGGAGGGCATGTCAGGAGCAGCACTGGGCACACCTAACAACAAGGTATCAACCTGGTGAAGCTACAACACAGGACTACTTGTGTGCCAAACAGCATAAGCAGCAAGTGATAGACAGAGCTAAACGATTCTACAACCAATGGATCAGATCTAAACTCTGCAGTCCTGCCACATCCAGTTGTGAATGGTGGTGGACAATTAAATGGCTCACTGGAAGAGTTGGCTCCACAAATATCCTCATTCTCATTGATGGAGGAGCCCAGCACGTTAGTGTAAAAGATAAGAATGAAGCATTCACAACAATCTTTGGTCAGGAATGCCAAGTAGGTGATCCATCTTGACCTCCTCCAGAGGTCCACAGCATCACAGATTTCAATCTTCAGCCAATTTTATTACATGATCTCAAGAAACATTGAAGGCACTGGATACTGCAAATGCTATGAGCCCTGACAATATTCCAGCAACAATGCTG
Organism: Isurus oxyrinchus; assembly: GCA_026770705.1. Classification (NCBI taxonomy): domain Eukaryota; kingdom Metazoa; phylum Chordata; class Chondrichthyes; order Lamniformes; family Lamnidae; genus Isurus; species Isurus oxyrinchus. The sequence continues at coordinate 42,269,668 of JANJGN010000024.1, read as the reverse complement.
AAGATTTGTGTTCCAGAACTTGCCGTGCCCATAGCCAAGCTGTTCCAATACAGCCTCAACGCTGACATCTACCCAACTATGTGGAAAATTTCCCAGGTATATCCTATACACAAAAAGCAGGACAAATCAAACCCAGCCAATTATGCCTGATCAGTACATCCTCGATCATCAGTAGAGTGATGGAAGGGGTAGTCAACAGCTATCAAGCAGCACTTGCTTAACAATAATCTGCTCGCTGATGTTCAGTTTGGGTTCTGCCAGGGCCACTCAGCTCCTGACCTCATTACAGCCTTGGTTCAAACATGGACTAAAGAGCTGAACTCCCGAGATGAGGTGAGAGTGACTGCCCTTGACATCAAGGTAGCATTTGACCGAGTGTGGAATCAAGGAGCCCTAGCAAAACTGGAGTCAATGGGGATCAGGGGGAAAACTCTCCACTGGTTGGAGTCATACCTAGTACAAAGGAAGATGGTTGTGGTTGTTGGAGGTCAGTCATCTCAGCTCCAGGACATCACTACAGGAGTTCCTCAGGGTAGTGTCCTCAGCCCAACCATCTTCAGCTGCTTCATCAATGACATTCCCTCCACCATAAGGTCAGAAGTGGGGATGTTTGCTGATGATTGCACAAAGTTCTAACTCCTCAGAAACTGAAACAGTCCATGTCTAAATGCAGCAAGACCAGGACAATATCCAGGCTTGGGCTGACAAGAGGCATATGACATTCATGCCACACAAGTTCTGGGCAATGACCATCTTCAACAAGAGAGAATCCAACTATTGCCCCTTGACATTAACCAGCATTACCATTGCTGAATCCCACACTATCAACACCCTGGGGGTTGCCATTGACCAGAAATTGAACTTAACTAGCCATATAAATACTGTGGCTACAAGAGCAGGTCAGAGGCTAAGAATCCTGTGGTGAGTAACTCACCTCCTGACTCACCAAAGCCTGTCCACCATCTGCAAGGCACAAATCTGCAATGCGCAATACTCTCTACTTGCCTGGATGAGTGCAACTCCAAAAACACCCAAGAAGATGGACATCATCCAAGACAAAGCAGCCCACTTGATTGGCACTCCATTCACAACCATTCACTCCCTTCACTACCGAGGAACATTGGCAGCAGTGTGTACCATCTACAAGATGCACTGCAGTAACTCACCAAGGCTCCTTCAGCAGCATCTTCCAAACCCACGACCATCTCACCTAGAAGGACAAGGGCAGCAGAGAGATGGGAACACCATAATCTGCAAGTTCCCCTCCAGGCCACTCACCATCCTAACTTGGAAATATATCACCATTCCTTCAGCGTCACTGAGTCAAAATCCTGGAACTCTCTTCCTAACGACACAGAGGTTGCAACTTTTCAAGAAGGCAGCTTGCCCACCACCTTCTGAAAGGCAATTAGGGATGGGTAATAAATGCTGGCCTAACCAACAAAGCCCCACATCCCGTAAATTAATAAAAGGAAGATGTTTCTATGTTCTTATCATCTGCAGAATAAGACAGCAGTTTAGCAGCATTGCAGTTTACCTTGCCAGGAAGAAGAGAGTAGGTTGCAGGATGACCGAACTACAAGGACAAATGAAAGACTGATCTAAGAGAGAAAATTAAGAGAACCGACCTTTGGACCCTCTGGGACTAGAAGGGAAGAACACAGGTCTCCCTGAGGAACTTGCTCTCTCAAAGTGCTCAGGGAAAGACCTTCAGGAGAGGAATTATCTTCAACTTCAGGGGAACTGTCACTGCTGTATCATTCACTGCCATATCGAAGACTGAAGAAGTATTGAAGGTCCGAGATTCCAATGAACTTTGAGGACAAAGCAAAAAGGACCAAATTTCTGTAAGACTGTCAGGGAAAGAAGATTTATCAATGATATTTTGGGAGTACTGTCGACTTTCAATAGGCAGTGGTAAGAGAGCCACACTTCTCTCAGTATGAGGCTGCTCCACTATAGACAAAGGGAAGAATTGCTGAGGATATGGAGATAAGACCGCCGCAACTTTTGTAATGAGATGAATTTCCTGTAGACAATCAACTCGGGAACAAGATTGCTATCCAGGATTCTGCAGCTTCAGAAGTGTTAAAGATTCTGCCACAGCTTCTGTGCTGACCTCCTGGAGGGAAGAAGACTTCAGCTGGGACTGAAGTTTGGGTGTCAATTGACCTTCACCCCAGAAGGAACCAGCTCTTGAGCAGTGTGATCCTCCATGGACTCTGACCTGGACTTGAGTAAGCCAGCCTCCTTGGAATATTCTTTGTGGACAACTGGGGATAAAGTAGGCAATTTCACTATAGAAGATGCAAAAAAACATTCCAGTAATAAGTGTAAATCAAGAGGTGGAAGGGAGAGAGGAACTTGGTGAAATTACAATCACTAGGGAAAGCAGCACTGAGCAATACGATGAAGCTGCAAATGGCAAGATTACGAGACCAGATGAACTCTACCTTAGGGTCTTTAATGAGGTAGAAGATGCGTGGGTGTTAATTTTCCAAAATTCCGGAAAGATTCCATCAGATTTGAACATGGCAAATATAACCCCTCTATTCAAGAAGAGACCGAGGCAGAAAACAGGAAACTATGGGCCAGTTAGCTTGACATCTGTTGTGGGGAAGGTATTAGAATCGAATGGAATTAAGGAAGTCATAGCTGGGAACTTAGAAAAACTCAAGGTAATCAGGAAGAGTCAGCATGGTTTTGTGAAAGGGAAATCATGTTTATTGGAGTTCTTTGAGGAAGTAACATACGCTGTGGATAAAGAGGAGTCTGTAGATGTGTTGCACTTGGATTTCCAGAAGGCATTTGATAAGGTACTACATCAAAGGTTATTGCAGAAAATAAAAGCTCATGGTGTAGGGGATAATTAGTAGGGGATATTAGTGAGGATAGAAGATTGGCTGGCTGGCAGAAAACAGAGTGTGTGCATAAATGGGCCTTTTTCTGACTGGCAGGATGTAATGAGTGGAGTCTGCAGGGTCTGTGCTGGGGCCTCAACTTTTTACAATTTATATAAATGACTTAGTTGAGGAGAGTGAAGGCATGGTAGCTAAATTTGCAGATGACATTAAGATAGATAGGAAATTATGTTGTGAAGAGGACATAAGGAGGTTCCAGATGGTGATAGCTAGGCTGAGTGAGTGGGCAAACATCTGGCAGATGGAGTATAATGTAGGAAAATGTGAAGTTGTTCACTTTGGCAAGAAGAATAAAAAAGCAGAGTATTACTCAAATGGAGGATGGCTGCAGAATTCTGAGGTACAGAGAGATCTAGGTGTTCTAGTACATGAATCACAAAAAGTTAGTACAGTGAGTAATTAAGAAGGCTACTGAAATGCTATCCTTTATTATAAGAGGAATTGAACATAAAAATGAGGATGTTATGCTTCAGTTATACAGGGCATTGGTGAGACTACATCTCAAATGTTTAGAGCTGTTTTGGTCTCCTGATTTAAGGAAGGGTGCAGTAAGGTAGACAAATTAACCATACAGATAGATGTAAATGGCTACGGTATAATTGCAATTATGCTGACATAGTTGCAGGGTGACCAAGACTGGGAACTGAATATCCAAGGATACTCCATATTTAGGATGGACTGGCAAAAAGGAAAAGGAGGTGGCATGGCATTGTTAGTTAAGGATGAAATCAGTGTGATAGTGAGAGAGGATATTGGTTCAGAAAATCTAGACGTAGAATCATGGAGCTAAGAAGCAACAAGGGGCAGAAAATCTTACTTAGAATTGTCTATAGGCTTCCAAACAGCAGTGATAAGGTAGGGACGGCATTAAACAGAGAATTGGAGATGCATGTAACAAGGGTGCTACAGTGATCGTGGGTGACTTTAATTTGCATATAGACCGGGCAAACCAAATTAGCAATAATAGTATGGCAGATGAATTCCTGGAGTGTGTACGAGATGGAATTTTTAGACCAGGAATCGAATAGGGAACAGGCTATCCAAAATTTGGTTTTGTATAATGAGAATGGTACAATTAATAATCTTGTTGTGTGGGGTCATTTAGGGAACAGTGACCATAACATGATAGCATCCTTCATTAGGATGGAAAGTAATCCCATTTGAAACTAGGGTCCTAAATCTTAACAAAGGAAACTATGAAGTATGGGGCATGAGTTGGCTAAGCTAGATTGGGGAACTTAATTAAAAGGCATGATCGTGGATAGATAATGGTTAATACTTAAGGAATGAATGTCTGCATTGCAACAGTTATACATTCCTTTCTGGCGCAAAAAACACAACAGGAAAAGCAGCCCAACCATGACTAACAAAAGAAATTAAGAATTGTACAATTTCCAAAGAGGAGTCATATAAAGTTGCTAGAAAAAGTAGCAAGCAAGAGGATTGGGAGCAGTTTAGAATTCAGCAAACAATCACTAATACAATAGTGCTGGAGCAATTAATAAGAATGAAAGGCAATAAATCCCCAGGGCCTGATAATTTACATCCCAGGGCACTACAGGAGGTGACCATGGAAATAATGGATTCGTTGCTTGTCATCTTCCAAAATTCTGTAGATTCTGGAACAGTCCTGGCATATTGGAGGGTGGCAAATGTAACCCCACTATTTAAAAAAGGAGAGAGGGAGAAAACAGTAAATTACAGACTGGTTAGCCTAACATCAGTAGTAGGGAAAATGCTAGATTCTGTTATAAAGGATGTGATAACAGGACACTTAGAAAATATCAGCGGGATTAGACAAAGTCAACATGGAGTTATGAAAGGGAAATCATGTTTGACAAACCTACTGGAGTTTTCTGAGGATGTAACTAGCAGAAAAGAAAAGGGAGAACCGGTGGATGTGGTGCATTTGGATTTTCAGAAAGCTTTTAATAAAGTCCCACATAAGAGGTTAGTGTGTAAAATTAAAGCACATGGGATTGGGGATAATATATTGGCATGGATTAAGAATTGGTTAACAGACAGGAAGCAGAGAATAGGAATAAATGGCTCTTTTTCAGAGTGGCAGATGATGATTAGTGGGATGCTGCAGGGGTCAGTGCTTGGGTCCCAGCTATTTACATTATATCAATGATTTGGATGAGGGAACCAAATGTAATGTTTCCAGGTTTGCTGATAACACAAAACTTGGTGGGAATTTGAGCAGTGAGGAGGGTCTTAAGAGGCTTCAAGGTGATTTAGACAGGTTGAGTGAGTGGGCAAATACATGGCAGATGTATTTTAACGTGGATAAGTGTGAAATTATCCACTTCAGTAGGAAGAACAGAATGGCAAAGTAATGTTTAAAAGGTGATAGACTGAGAAACGTTGATGTACAAAGGGACTCGGGTATCCTTGTACACCAATCACTGAAAGCAAGCATGCAGGTGCAGCAAGCAGTTAAGAAGGTAAATGAGATGTTGGCCTTCATTGTGAGAGGACTTGAATACAAGAGCAAGGATGTCTTACGGCAGCTGTACAGGGCCTTGCTGATACCACACCTGGAGTAGTGTGTGCAGTTTTGATCTCCTTACCTAAGAAAGAATATACTTGCCACAGAGGAAGTGCAGTGAAGATTCACCAGACTGATTCCTGAATGGCAGGATTGTCATGTGAAGAGAGATTGGGATGACTAGGCCTATATTCACTGGAGTTTAGAAGAATGAGAGGGGATCTCATTCAAACATATAAAATTCTGACAAGAGTGGACAGACTGGATGCAGGGATGATATTTCTTCTGGCTGGGGGTGGGGTCTAGAACAAGGGGTCAGAATCTCAGGATATCGGGTGGACCATTTAGGACCGAGATGAGAAGAAACTTCTTCCCTCAGAGGAGGTGAACCTGTGGAATTCTCTACCACAGAAAGCTGTGGAAGCCAAGTAGCTGAATGTATTTCAGAAGGAAATGGATAGATTTCTAGACTCTAAAGGCATCAAGGGGTATGGGGAAGAGTGCAGGAGGACAGTGTTGAGATAGAGGATCAGCCATGATCATATTGAATGGCAGAGCAGGCTCGAAGGGCCGAATGAGCTACTCCTGCTCCTATTTTCTATATTTCTATTTACTCTATCTCTAATGCATTAGAAGTAATTCAAGGGAGGTTTACTAGATTGATACCTGGAATGAGCGGGTTGTCTTATGAGGAAAGGTTAGACAGACTGGGTTTGTTTCCACTGGAGTTCAGAAGTGGGGAGTGACTTGATTGAAGTTTACAAGATCCTGAATGGTCTTGACAAGGTGGACATGGAAAGGATGTTCCCTCTTGTGGGTGAGTCCAGAACTAGGGGGCACTATTTTAAAATTAGGGGTCACCCTTTTAGGACAGAGATGAGGAGAAATATTTTATCTCAGTGGGTTGTGCAACTTTGGAATTCTCTGCCTCAGAAGGTGGTGGAGGCGGGGTCATTGAATATTTTTAAGGCAGAGGTAGATAGATTCTTGTTAGGCAAGGGAATCAAAGGTTATCGGAGTTAGATGGGAATGTGGAATTCGAAACACAAACAGATCAGCCATAATCTTATGGAATGGCAGAGCAGACTCAAGGGGTCAAATGGCCTATTTCGTATGCTCGTATGAGGAGAAACTTTTTTATGCAGTGAGGGTCTGGAATGCACTGCCTGTGAGTGTGTTGGAGGCAGGTTCAATTGAAGCATTCAAAAGGAAATTAGACTGTTAGCTGAAAAGGAATACTGTGCAGTGTTATGGAGAGAAGGTTGGAGAATGGCACTCAGGGACTTGCTTATTTGGTGAGCTGGTGCAAACATGATGGGCCAAATGGCCTTCTGCTTGGCTATAACAATTCTGTGATTCTGTGCATATATTGGTAGGTTCAGTGGAACTAAGATCTGAATGCTGCTCAGCCACTAGAAACATAGCTAACCCCACTAAAAAGACAACAGAGATTTCATAAGGTACATCCATCAATGGGAAAGATAAATCATTCTCTAGGACCTCAATTTCCAAGAGATCACTCAGTACTGCAAGGGATTCTTTCTCCTCACTTTCTAGGAAGAGCCAATTCAGACCCAGCAGGTCTTCATGGGGATGATCACCATCTGCTGCAGTGGTGTCTGTATCTGTCAATTCTGGCCTGACTCTGTGAAGAACTGAGAGATTCATCACTTCAATGTCCACCCAGGGTCTACCAGCTGGTGTCTCTGGGATGGAAAGGAACTCACTGTTGAATGTATAAACTTTGTCAGCTTTGGAAAGCTGAGTTTCCACTGCATCTAAATAAAAGGTTGAAGATTGTTGCATGAAAGACAGTGAATCATTTTTCTAGAATTCCTTGAAGTATGTCAATATCTCCACTCAACAAGAACGTATATTGCTTGTGAAGAATAGAGAGAAGCAACGATCTGTTGGCCCTTGGAGCTAAGAGAAGCAATATTCCTTCCTTTAATTGGAAGGTCTATTTTGCCTATAACTTGATGTCTGATGGATGAAGCCGGTCATGGTCATCTGCTAATATGTTAACAGCAGCTCCAGTATTAATTTTAAAAGTAGTGTTGAAGCCTTGAACTTGGACTGTAACTGACCAGTAGTCTGGATTAAAAGTTCAGGACTGGGCGCGTGGAGGCACACCTCTGATCAGCGCCCCAGATCGGGGGTGTGCCGCCATTTTATGAGACATCCGCACGGATCCACGATGCGCTCCCTGTGCAGGGTGGGGGGGTGGGATTTACTGAGCTGAGAATGCGCTCTTTTGCGCACATGTGCATGAAAGAGCGACTCATCTCCTTGAGGCTAAGTGCTGCCTCAGGGAGATCGGCTCCACAATAAACAAATGTTAAAAACAGAAAATAAAATTTCCCTGACATGTCTCCTCATGTGATACTGTCACATGAATTGGGACGTGTCCATAACTATTATCAACTTTTTAAAAACCTACATGAAACCCCATCTCGCCGGTGGATGAGGTTTCACGCTTTTTCTAATGCCCGCCAGGGCTCCCAGCCTGCCCGACA